>JARQST010000464.1:42757-106340 GCA_030142225.1 Pachycephus smyrnensis | reverse complement strand
GAGAGAGAGAGAGAGAGAGAGAGAGAGAGAGAGAGAGAGAGAGAGAGAGAGAGAGAGAGAGAGAGAGAGAGAGACGCAAAAATGCAAAATGTAACTGTAGAGAAAAAAGCTTTTTCTTCGATGGCTGAGAAGCCAAGGGATGGGAATTTGTAGGAAGAGTAGGAAAAATAAGGGCGCAAGTGCTGATGATGGCTAGTGCTCCTGTCGCTTCTGTTGCTCAGGGAATTCGCAATTTTTCCCAGTTGCACCCTTAAAACGAGTCAGAAATTCTTACGGCATGTTGAATTCTAGACGAATCACGACGACTCCAGTTGAGTCGAGTCGCTCTTCCGTCTCTCTCTACTTTTCCACTATGGCTCCCACCGTTTCTCTCATCAGCTATAACCTCTTGCTTACCTCCCTTATACCTGGCTGGCCGTTGCTCTCAGTATTATGGCACTCTCTTACCGTACGTTATCGATCTGTACCATCAGGAATCGTAAGTTCTGTTTACGATAGGCCAATCCGCCTGTTGACCCAAGTTGCGCTTTGATCGACGTTAAATAGACTTGTTTGATTCGAATTAGCCCATGGCGGTATCTACGTCGCCAAATTGAAATCTATATATATGTATATATATCTAGCCTATATCTGTACCTATCTATACCTATCCAATAGACGGTGGGAAGACTTCGGAGAGGAATCGAGTGAGAAAAAATGAGAGAGACTGAGGTATTCGTCGATCCAACCAGATCTATTATACATGAGGTTAGAGTGCATACACTTCTAGCGTATATTGTTTGCCAAACAACACTCAAGTCCTATGCATACAAAATGCCTTCAGTACTCTGTCAAAGTTAGACGCACTTGCAGAACGGTGTTGTGCAGTGGATAGTACGGCCAGATCAATTGCTAATAAATATTTCTATACGCGGATTTTACTGGCAAGTGTCAACCTGTTTTACAATGCGATACGGGTATAACCTGTTCCTGTTAATATTTAAGAGAGTTCAGGGATTTTGTTCTATTCGTGATTTTGTATCCGAGTAGAGCTTGTAAGCATATATACTGGTATATGACTACATTTACATTCTCTACTGAAAACTGGTAACTTATCATCCATATCGGTACAATCATTCGCAATTTGTAATCTTTACCGATCAAATAGACTCCTGAAAACAGGTCTCGCTTGGTTACCGAAGACGGGTCGACAATGGCTCACGTCTGCATATCATTTCCTGTCGTGCCATTGTGAGACCAATGTGCACCAGGATAACTTTTCCCTGCAGTAGTTCCTTCAAACTCCCCGGCCAATATTCCTCGATCGTTCCAGCTGGACCTATAATATATGCAAGCATTATATATATATATATGATTTACCCCAGTCCATTGCTCGTTCACGGATTAAGGAACCTTTTTCATATTTCTGTATTTATATAGAACATTTCTTTTTCTTATCCTTTTATATTGTTATTCGTATTGGATTTATATTCTACCAGTATCCGGTATTTCAATAAAGGGTTAATTTCAACGTCAAATCTTCGCTCAGCATCCATTTTAATTTTGAAACGTTGAACAATGAAAACATTCCTTAATTCAATTAAATAAGCTAATAAAGTGGGATAGAAATTTGGTTGGGTTTTCAGATGATATCGTATTGCATGTATTTTCGCGTTCGTTCACGTGATCCTCCATGCAGTAACTGAAAAACATTCGCTCAGTGGGATTGGATGAGAAATGTATTTTTTATTCGCAGAGATGTGAGGAATGATCACGTGGGTTATGGTCGGGCTGCTCCTGGCTGCGGAAACGACCTGCGGCAGAAATGTCCTGTCCGGAAACGGAAATGGCAAGGATGACCCTAAGCAGAAGGTGGCACCCCCGGATGAGGAGGAGATCTATCGTATGTATGATACAGCGCGAGTATTCTCTTTCAGAACAAGTCGTATTGTTAGGTTAGGAAAACGTAGCTATTCTAATGTCTAATGAGGATCTGAATTATTTGACACAGTAATATAGTTAGATGGCGGTTGTACAAAGTAGATCTTTGATGTTGATATAGAACAATGCAATGGAACAATACAGAAAATCATAATAGAAAATCCACTCGAGTACAAACAGTGCCAATTATATATATATATATAAAGTGTGCACTTGCATATACTTGTGTAAAGTGGATTTATGAACTGTGACTCTGAACAATAAACTATCATGATATATGAACTATAATTGGCTGATACAGTCTCGGTAAATGTAATAAAAATCTCGGGGATATCGAAAAGGTTCGTTGAGGTTGTTTAAAGGATAATAAAAATTGTGGAGATGTCCGTACTTGTGTGGAAGAGGTACCAGGAGGGGTTGGGTATCGAGACGTAAGGGATCAGAAATTGGTCATTTACTCGTTTCTGGCGCTTCCTCGTTGCAACTCTTTAAACTTATAGGGCGCTTACGTCTATATGGTTACTGATATCGGTTTGTAATACGAGGAATGCTTTGTTCTCTTTTTACTAGGAAACAGGGCCTAGTGCCAATATCAACCGTGAGCCCTCTCAAGAGAAACGACGATATTTCATTTTCGAGAAAGAAACGCAGTTATTTTTGGAGCCTGTGAAAAATCGTGTCAATTACGAAAGGAATAACATTATCTCAGCCAAAAACTATAATATTTATAATTGCTTGCGTAACTAATATTTGATTATAATAATATAAATGGCTTTAAATATCGATCGCTGGTGCTTGCGTCAAAATACTCCAAAAGGGTTGTAAACAGGATGAAATAATTATGTTCGTGATGGGAAATAAATATTTCATTGAAAGGTCCCAATTCTGCAACTGCATCCGTGACCTGTTTTTTGTTCCTTTGCCATAGGTCTGACATGCTACACTTGCGTCAACGTCAGCGATAACCAGGTATCGACACGATTCTATTAAGACTAAAGAGGCTCCCGTCCACTTGGCTCACGATTGTCTCGTGGATCGGTGGATGGAAGCGATCAATAATCAGCAACCACTTTTGGACGCTCGTTCCTCACTAATCGGCCATTTTGGTTCCCTTTTAGATGTGCAACGAGTGGGCGATAGACACGCCGTGTCCGGCGGGCGGACGGGATTTTTGCCGATCGCTGCACATTCTCGACAGCCGCGGGAACAGTGTCTTGGCAAGCAATTTTCTATTCCAGTGAAATGTCTCCAGTAGTCTAGCAGTAGTACTCCTTTTTCCAATAATCCCGATAGCCCAATAAATGACGGCTAATTATCGGTTGCTCTAAGATATCGGCTTGTTGGTCGTATCGATTGTTAAAAACTTGGGAAGTTTTACACATTGTTTACAATCAAAAAGCAACCAGCTATTTAATTGTTCGAGTAACATGTACAGTATTCCATCCCACCTGGATACTACGTACTGACCACACGAATTATCTATGTAATTACCTCTACCAAAAATAGCTTTGTTCACGTTATAACTAAAACATAATGACGTTATTAAGCTATACATAAATTGATTAACAAACAATCGACTCTTTTCAAATAAAGTCGTATTTCCCGCCCTATCGTACCGACCAACGACAATGAGGTAATTTAAACGGGAACTAACCTATCAAGTAACCTCGATTAAACGACCAACAAGATCGTATGTAAATTCCGAAGGTAAATCTTTCTCACCGTTCCCTTATTGGATGCTCAGGTGAGCAAGAGTTGCGCGAGCAGCGAGGAATGTGGACCAGCCTCAGTAGGCTGCGTCCCAGTTGACACACAGAAGGTGCGAAATATCGAATTTTGCGATACCACGTCGGTGCTCGATGGCCCGGTGAATAAATTCGATTATTTCGTTCCAGATCTGCATAAGCTGCTGCGACGTGAGTTACTGCAACGTGGAGTCCCCGACGAACTCTACGAACGCCATCTTCTCGCGGAAGCGCCGAGCGAAATCGAAGGGTAAACGCAAGCGGCCGGGTAGAAATGGGGTTGATAGGCCCGGTCGATTTTACGGCTGCGTGTTCGGCCTCGCTGCGTCTCTCTTATATGCATATCATTGTTGAGGAGGAAGCCAAAGGTTGAGTAGGAGATATATACATACATAAATATATATATATAACGGGTAAAACCGTAAAAAAATGGGAATAGAATGACCGGCCAAGACTGGTTTGCGGCTGCGATTTGGCTTCGATGAGACGAAAGATTGACAAGAGAGAAAGAGGAAGGGAGAGAGGGAAGAAAAAAAGGGAGAAAAACAAAGCGATCAATTAATGAAGTAGCAATTTTCAATTTTACTTGTAAGAGTTTACGAATTATGTTATGAGTCAGGATGGTTATCTCGCGCCACGATTTCTGAGCCCTCCCCCCCGATTCGTTGATGTTCATTGTGGGCTGATTTTCATGAATAAGTGTAGCCTCGGGATGAATCTTTTGCTTGGGGGTGTCAATGCGAGGAGAAAACGTTTACGAATAGAAAAATTCTATGGAAGAATGTGAAATCCTTTTGTCGTTCGACGATGGAAATGTGTTATTTAATGAGATGCGTACCTAAAGCTATTAAACTATTGACTCGCCTACTACAGACTATTATTGCTATTACAATTATTACTATTATATATTATGATATAGGTACTATACATTGTTTCTGCATTATGTAAAACACTGTTGGTAATGAAATAAAGAAAAATTATACTTCTCATTCGAGGACTTAACTTATTTCTCTATCACTTATTTACGTAACTCAGAGCAATCGATGAAAGAAGAGTAAGATCGTGAGTTTGCATTAATTTTCGTTCAATATTAATTTATTATTCCTTATTCGATTCTAGAGGGCAGCACCTGTCTCGCGGAAGTGACGCATGACATATATTTTCATGAATTTCAATGTAGTAGCATTCAAAATTATTTTTACACACATTTTTTAAAACCATATCAATGACCGTACTAACAAAAATTATACTATTCGTTTATCACAGAAAATTAGACGTATCTAAAATGATTCAAGAATCTGGTACTATTTTAAAGCACTATGTAAAACAACAGTAAGCCACTCTAGCGGTGATATCATGAAACGGAAAGTGAAGACTTGCTCAGTCGTCACTCGTCAGTAACTCCCAGTACGCCAGTAGGCGCCACAGTGCATGGAACGTGCGCACAACTAAAATCTATATTAAAATGGAGGAGAAGAGTCGAGTTTCGGAACAGGAGTCTAAAAAGGACGAGATTATCGAAAAGGATGCCAAAAGCATGAGGTAAGCAAAGAAAGAACATCGTGACAAAGAGCTTTTCCACATTTTACAATCCTGAAGAATCCATGAAATAACCAAAAAGTCTAATTATCGCGTGTTCTGATTTTCCTCCGGTTGTGCCTTTGATCCCGGCCAGAGAATTACTGTGCAACCACGAAACCAGCATGTTTAAAGGTCACTTCTTGCATCAAAAATTGAGCCACTACTTTGTGTAGACAATGAAAAATGTAGCATCTGTAATATATCCAGTCATTAGTCTCTTCTTAAAAATTCTTACTGATCGTTCATATTTCCTGACAGCAAACTCCGTGACTCCATCGTATCTAAAGCACCGTATTCACTTATCGTAATTATCAAGTATTGGCTCTTCCTGGCTCATTTGAAACTAGACTTTCTTTGAATCTGTGCCTATTTATGAACGTTGAAGTTATTGCCAATTTCCTGTTGTACATATTACACGAGTGAATAACGATGCCGTCCATATTAACCAATACAAGAACTGTTGTAGGGACGCCTGTATTTTATTATGCTATCGTTAAATCATAAAAGAGCAGTTAGATCGCGAGGTGGCAATGTGACCACGCTGATGACTAAAAGAAAAAAATTACGGCTTTTGGAAAAAATATAACATAAAACAAATGTTATGCATATACTACTTTCCTGCAGTATTGTTACGTATTTGATGCTTGGGCGATTCTAATAGACGAGATACTGCACTGTAGGGAACAGACTTTGTAGTGACTCTCGTCCCAACTCTTGTAGAACCGGGGTTAAGATAGAACTTCTTCCCCGCTATTTTCAAATTCAATAATGCTTTATAAGGTATTATTGATCGGAAATGAAATTAACTGTAATTAAACTATACGACTTAAGGCTCCCTGGTTTTATTACGTTTAGTTGGGATACGTTTCCTATATCTGTATAATCGGGGTTCGTCGATGGCTATCAGTAAAAGATCGTTTTATCAGGGCTCTTATCTGTTTTATGTTTTACCGTATAAAACACATTCGATTTTCTCACCCTCTGCCAACCAGAAACTTCTCTGGTACTAAAGTTTAATAGTGTCATTGTAGTATCATTGAGAGGATATTATAGTTTTCGTTATTTTGTACAATGCACAGTTCGAAAAAACGTAACCGTAAGAAAAATCAGGCTGCAAATTCCGCGGCTGAAAATCATGAAGAGAGAGAACATGCGGAGGAAACAGAAATGCCGGGGGCCTGCAATATTTCGATAAAAGATATTCAAATGGCGATGGAAGTCTTCAATATGCAGCAAAAACCTGCCAAGACCCAGGAAGAGGCTATGCAAAAAGCTTATCAATTTTGGAGCACCCAACCGGTGCCAAAGATGGGTGAGTAATACAACAATAACAATTATGTTGATACGAACACAGTAACAATATTAATGATTCTTTTCCAGATGAAAAGATTGTTCGTAATGAACCCATTGAACCTGACAAAAATGTTGTCAGGGCAGAACCTTATAGTTTACCTGATGGTTTTCAATGGGATACATTAAATTTGGACGATCCTCTTGTCTTGGCAGAATTATATTCTCTGCTCTCCGAGAACTATGTTGAAGATGACGATGCAATGTTTAGGTTTGACTATCCACCAAATTTCCTCAAGTGGTAAGCTTCTCTATGATTGTGAAGTATCTATAGCCATCTGCAGAATGACATGTAGTAATGGAAACATTTTAGGGCTTTACAACCACCAGGCTGGTTCAAAGAGTGGCACTGTGGAGTTCGTGTTACCAAAAGTGGTCGATTGGTTGGTTTTATCTCAGCTATTCCTGCTACTCTCCGTGTCTATAATCAGTGAGTAGACAAATCGTCAAGTGAAACTTAATGTTTCTGGCTGCCAGATAATTAACGACAAACGGTATATGCTCATGAAATTGCAGCACTCAGAAAATGGTGGAGATTAATTTCCTTTGCGTGCACAAGAAGCTCAGATCGAAAAGAGTGGCTCCAGTGCTGATTCGTGAAATTACAAGGAGGGTGAACCTCAAAGGAATCTTCCAAGCTGTGTACACCGCTGGCGTTGTACTGCCAAAACCTATAGCAACCTGCAGGTACGTCTAAAGCTTAGAGTGATCTTTAAAATATTTCAAGCTCCCATATTTATTTATTTATTTATCTAACATAAACCTCTACTTTCAGGTATTGGCATCGATCTTTAAATCCCAAGAAGCTGATTGAGGTCAAGTTCTCTCATTTATCACGCAACATGACGATGCAAAGGACTCTCAAACTGTATAAACTCCCGGAGAACACGAAGGTGCCTGGATTTCGAAAAATGGTCCATACGGATGTGCCACAGGCTCACAAAATTCTTAAGGACGTAGGTTCGAAGAGTCACGTACAATTTTACATTCTGACTTGTTTTTCATGTAATTCCATTTGGTATCATATTTCGCATATATTTTAATGAACTGCGGAAAGACAGTAACTTATTTTTTAACAAACATACAGTAAAAATCATCAGAAGATCACAAGTATTTCTGATATACTTATTTTTCATCTCATATCACCCAAACAAAATTTTCAATGAAATCTGGTTTACGCCATACGACAAGTTGGTACGTAAACATAATGGGGGAAAAAACATGATTTCTTAGTGAAATATCAATGTTTTATTGTATAACAAGTCTGAATATACTTAAAAATCTTCACAATACTTTTTTTGGATTTCAGTATTTAGAGAAATTCGATTTGGCTCCGTCCTTCTCCGTAGAAGAATTCCAGCATTGGTTCCTGCCGCAAAATGGAATCATTAACAGCTTCGTAGTTGAGAATAATGGTAAAGTTACTGATATGGTGAGCTACTACACATTGCCAAGTTCTGTGATGCATCATCAAACGCACAAGACTCTAAAAGCTGCGTATAGCTTTTACAATGTCTCCACTGTGACCCCGTGGCTTGAATTAATAACCGACGCTCTCATCTCAGCACGTAACGTAAGTAACAAAATATTATAAAAAACAATAATCTTATTCTAAAGTCAATTACTTAATCCGTATTCTGGTTATCAAGTCGAAAATATACAGATATCTTCTTATTTTGTCTTAAGTTTTGAAATTGAAAAGTCTTTAATAAGAGTATCGAAACCAAACTTCATTACATATACCTCGATGAGACATGATATGGCATCTATAGTAAAATATAATTTTAATATGGCACTGTAGTTTGTACATTATGCGTACACTATATTTCACTCTATACAAATAGAAAAGAGTGTTTAGTATGTAGTTATTATATGGAATGTCATGGAATGACAATGAAATCAAGAGTATTTCCTTCGAGTGATTGAAAGACACTAGTTACTGATATCTTGTAACATTACACATAAAAAAATAATACAATGTTGAGTTACACTATTCCAATTTACTGAATTAAAATAGTTATTCAGATAGATCATCTTAGTACATCATACAATTGCTAAATAATACAAGTTATTTATTTTTCTATTTTGTAGCTTGGCTTTGATGTCTTTAATGCACTGGACCTTATGGACAACAAGGAGTTCCTGGAGCCATTAAAGTTTGGTATCGGTGATGGAAATCTTCAGTACTACTTGTACAACTGGCGCTGTCCCAGTATGACTCCTGGCAAGATTGGCCTGGTATTGCAGTAGGAGGATCTCTTGCAAAAAGATTTTAGAGGATTATTTACAAAAGGGGAAGTGAATGACAGAATTAAAAAGATACAGGAGAGTAATGTATGTAATTGAGAGGGAATGAATGGTAAAGTGTCAACAAAACGCGAACGAGTCGACGAACCGCAAGGACGACAACTGTGAGCTAAGAAGAAAAAAAAAGAAGAGAAATAATGAGGATTAATTAACAAGGATCGTTGTCGACGTGCCGAAAGCAATGGGGTTCCAATTAGCTCGACTAAAAATGTATACGTTACATTGTACATTGCACGCAAATCGAGCACTCTGTAGATATATGACGGATAATATAAAAAAAAATTCTCGCGAGAATTAAACGCGATACGTACGAGAATTGTCATAACTTGATAAACCGTACATTTTTTACGGATATGGTATTATGGCGGTAAGTCTCTTTCAATTTCAGATGTTCTGCTCCTCTTGTATCCCAGCTAATTAGAGCAGAGATACAAAGGTTTGCGTCGATGAAAAATAATCTAGAAAGAGTGAATGTTGCAAGAAATAACAAGACAGAGAATGAGTGCGATTGAGAGAATATTAACGAGAATTGAGCAAGAAAAAGAATTGTGAAGTAAACGTTGAAAATAAAAGAAGGTACGTCGAAAGTCCTAGGCTTACCTTAATTCGAACCTCTCTTTCATTCTTCAATCCTATAATACCTAAATGGCAAAGCGCGAAACGATAGCTACAAGCCAATGGCCGACCATGAGCGTGTTTTTTCCCTTCCGGTATCTCAGACGCGTCGATTACATAATTTCCATTCATTTCCGGCGATGATTAGATAGCCTCGTCGGATGAATAGCACGCGAACGACGTAAGGAACCTGTTTCTCTAGACGGACGCCGCAGTGTGATTTGAGGCAGCAATCAAATCCAACCTGGTTGTTTTGTCGCCTCAAAAAGGGCATCAAAGGATCTATGGCTGCTTAGCTAAAAGAAGGCGTCATCATGACGGCAATCTGGATCAACTAGTTCCTGGATGCTTGGACTATCTAAACCATGAGTCTTTCCACAGTCATCTCAATGATTATCATTGAAAAATGATACCTACCTCCACCTACAGTCATCTTGTGTATACCCATTATCATCTCACCTCTTATCCGTTTGTGCTCCAGGAAACTACTTTCCATAGTAGATGCACCTTGCGTAAGTTGCTTATGGTGCAATGATAGAGTTACTAATATCATGACACTTAATATTGGACCTGATAATTTACGAAATAGACATAAACCTATTTACATTTTGCTTAGATAATGAGACGATCGCGGTCTTTCCCGGTGTATCCTCATGGCAACACAACCAACGGCCGTAACCCTAATGCCGAACATATTTCAATGTCAACGTGAAACTAGATTAAGCCGGGTTTACGCGCGTGAAACTCGTCGCGACGATTGACGGAATATTAGCGTTTCTATAGGAGGTAAGAGGAAAATGGACCATTAGACGTCGATTAGGTTAGGTTAGTTAAGTATTGAATTAGTTAAAAATAAAACGACTCGCCAAAGTCAAAGGAAGGTCTAGATATTGACGTAGAATTTTCCGTATAAATTTTTCCCCCCCCATGGCGCATAGACTCCATGAGGTCATCATTGTCTCTATCTGCACGATGTGTCTCCTTGGAAAAGTGCATGGCCGAGTTTTGAAAAAGGCGGAAATGTCGGAACGCCGAACAATGTACTGGGGCGATAGATAACGAGACTCCGACTGAACGCGCGCTTTGCGTTCAGTTAGGTGGGGACGAACGTTGGTGATGCAGAATATATATACTGGCATGGAAAACGAGCGGAATCAGTCACACACCCGGTTTTGTTGTGTCGTTGCGTCACTTTATGGGGACCCATTAGATTACACGAGAAAAAGACTTACGATCAAAAGGACAATTAGACTTTTGGGTCCTTAAACGTCAGGAGCATATATATATGTGTATATATATATATACCGACTAGCGATATGATAACGCTTGCTGCTATCCTTGGGACGATGTGCGCGTGCGTTGACGCCTCCAGACTCTTTGGGTAGATAAATAACTAACTTGAAGCCCTATAGAATTCATTTTAGATCATTAATCGTAGAACGATATAGGATATTTTTTCTCATAGTTTCAACTTTGGTTCTTGGAAGAATCAATCTAATACTGTTTTGGATTTTAATATGTATTGGAACGTACCTACCTTTATGTGTCATCAGTATGGTATACACTTTGAGGAGGTGAGCAAGGATTATGGAATCCTTCAAAATATTAAGGATGACTTTCGTGGAGATCAATTGGCTATACTGTATGATCCTGGAATCTTCCCGGCTCTCCTTAAGGACTCCAATGGTAAGGAATCTCGATGGATCTTCTGATCTTTAGGGATTCATTGTTTCTTTCCATGTGATAATTACTGTTTACTCTATAAGGTAAACTCGTGAGACGCAATGGCGGTGTGCCACAAGAAGGTAATCTCACCTTTCATCTTACACTCTTTCGGGAACATCTACTGGAACAGATACCCCAAGAGGACTTTGCCGGACTTGGTATATTGGACTTCGAAAGCTGGCGTCCCATATTTCGGCAAAACTGGGCCTCACTCGCGCCCTATCGGGTCTTGTCGACGGAAATTGAACGCACGAGACATCCGTTCTGGGATAAAAAGTCCATAGAACGGGAGGCTGTTAGACGATTTGAGAAATCTGCTCGGCTCTTCATGGCTGAGACACTGAAAACTGCCAAAATTCTTCGTCCTTTGGCTAGATGGGCTTATTATGCTTATCCATATTGCTTCAATTTGACACCGCAGCAGAACAACGTACGATGTAGTCCTGCTGTAATTGAAGACAACGATAAGTATGTTGAAATTAATGATAGAAAAAAAGAATTAATAAAGTAAAGTGATATAAATATATTTGATAAAGATTTTTCAAAGTTTTTTATCTAAAGAGACGAAAACGATACTGAAGATTCAGTTTTTTGTTATTTATGAGATATGGACTTTTTAGGATGTCCTGGCTTTTCGATACACAGGATATACTGCTACCTTCTGTGTATCTGAGACTGAATCTAAATAGTCGAGACAGGGTTGGGCTTATTAATGGAAGGGTGAAGGAAGCTCTTAGAATCTCAAAATGGACGAGAACACGAGCTCCTGTATTTCCTTACTTCTGGTATAAGTATCAGGACGATAGGGATGTCTATCTTAGCAGGGTGAGTACTGTTTGTTATGACGTAATGAACTTTAGAGATGAATATCAAATGCACTTTTATACTTTGCAGGAAGACGTTGAAAATGGTATGAAGGAAATAGCCAATCTCGGAGGTAATGGAATAGTAGTTTGGGGTAGTTCGAATGACGTTAACAGTAGAGACAAGTGTCAGAAATTGCGAGAGTATGTCAGGGATATCTTGGGCCCTGTTGCGAGGAGTGTGATAAGTCCCAAGGTGGAGGACGTACAGAAAACTACAATCATTGGAGAAACTTCAACGATCGAAGTAACTACACCAATAAAGGAAACTTCAGAAACGAAAGAAACATCAGAACTGGAGCAAACTTCAATGATCACAGAAACTTTACCGATAGAAGAAACTTCGTTTGTAGGTGAAACAATTATGACATCAAAGTTGCCCCAGAAAAGTTTTAACGAAAATCCTCCCATGAGTTCAAGGTTGACAGAATATAATAATAATTTGACTAACAATCAAGTTCAAAATGATCTTGCAAAGAAATACAAACCTGATGACGTGGAACATAATAGTATCTCGGAAAAGTATCAGTATGGAAATGAATCCGAAACCGAAAATGTCACCCAATCCAAAATAGAAGATTCGATCGAGGAGATTATATTACAAAATGCGACTCGACTGCAGATCGAGAGAATGACGGCGACGAGCGAAAATCTGCTGTCGCAAAATTATGAAATCAATCTTGTAAATAATACAATGGACAGTGAATTTTTATATTATACTATTAGTTCAACAACCATCGGCACGTTTAAGGTGCCGGAAGAGACGACGGAGTCCCAACAAACGCAAGTAGATTAACGCAAGGCACAATGTAACATAAGCAAAACTAGCAACAAAATCCAAAGAGAACCTTAATTTTATGAAGAAGAAAAAAAGATACCAAATAGAAGAAATCAGTATTCTAAGATCATATCTTCACGCGATACAAGTGCGACTCATCCCGATGATATCTCGACATGTAACGCGAGAAGCAAGATCAAGTCAGAACTTAAAAGGCGAGTAGCCTCGCCTAAAGAAAAAAGGATGAAATAAATGTTTTACAGTCTAAAACCTTTTCTCATTTAATCGTATCTATAACACAGAATTCAATTTCAAGGATGATGACGCAAAATTATTGAATAGCATACATTGAAAGTCTTCAGCTCTCTGTCACGATGACCAATACAATAATACTTCAAAGTCTCATCCTCATTCGTTAACGATATAAACTCTCTGCTATCCAAACCAATGGATAACTAGAATCGTGTGTTCGATCGGTCGAAGCTTATGACGAAGGCACTTTAGCACTAGGACACGACAAGTTTTACTGGTTCGAGGTGTAAGGCCTGAGGCGATCTTACTTTTTACAGTACCCCACGTCCGTGCACGCTGGTGGGTAGGTAGTCAAAGATCTCTCCTGCGCTCTCTGCGCCACTCCGGTCCTTTACTCTCCTGCCTGAGGCGTCTTTTTATTTTTCATCTCTTTCTCTCTCTCTTTCTATCTCTCTCGTTCTCTATCGCACCTCAAGAGAGAGAAGAAGAGCCCATCCAAGTGTTATCCCTCTTCTTTGGTGATTCTCTCTGTCACTCCCTCTCTCACCGAATCTCACTCCCTCTCCCAGTATGGCTCTCTCGCAGTAGAACGGAACGGGAACGGGAACGGAACGGAACCGCTGGTGGAGGAAACGAGCGGAGGAGTGCAGAGAGAACGAAACGCAGCGGCCGAGATCCGCAGCACAGTTTTCGTGGAGAGCTCGGAGTCCCGGCTCGCGGCACACGTTCTCGCGTTTCAGCTCAGTTGCCTCCTGGCAGCCAGGATCCCAGCTACGTAAGGAAACGTGAGCCGAGAGGTGTGCACGACGAGGGCACCGCGATTACGGCCCCTTGTAGCCTCTTCTTCCTTGATCACGACGTAGTAGACCGTCCGAGAGTCGCGGACGCTTAACTGTGCGCGGTTAACGTGGTACCAAGGTGTCGCACAGTAGCAGCTACAACGAATTTTTCATGCGAATGGATAATCCATAACTACGTCGTACAACCAAGAGTTCTAGTGCTTTTACATCAGCGAGGAGTAAACCGTCGATCGTGATACCAGAAGGAACAGTTGTCATCGTATCGAAGAGAGCGGGATAGCTAAGGAAGGAAAGGAGGATTTACATAGAAAAGAAAAAAATAGAGTGTGAGATAAGGGGGGAGAGGGAGATAGTTAGAGAGAAAAAAAAAGAGAAAAAGGGGAAAAGAGGAAATAGAAGAGGGAGACACAGGTGAGTGGGACTTTGTGGTGTCGTTAATCGCTCCTTTTTTTTCGAACGGCATATCAAACGGATAACAGTGATAAGACATCGTTCACCTTTCAATCGCATAAGGCCTATTCATGCCGCCCGCACAAGAAACAAAATACAGTAATGCACATGCACTCTGTTGTTATACGGATTGCTGGAGCTCCGTGACCGATGACCTATACTTTCGATTTTTTAAACTTTCTCTTTCCGCGGTGCGTCTCGACGACTATTGCGTTAACAAGATACATTTGTTTTCATATACGACGGCCTCGGTTTCGCTGCAGCGTCGAGACGCCGATGCTCAGTCATCGTCGGTACTACGCGGATGTTGCGTACAAATATCGCCTCGCCATACTGTTCGTTAGCTATACTGAGCAGTATTAAAGATCATAATAATAATAATAATAATTAATAATAACAGTAGTAACAACATGAGTTCGCTATCTTGCTATGTAATACTTCGTGGACATTCCATCACGGTAGCTCACGCATAATGTCAATATCTCTTATGGTAGTATTCCGATAGGTTCTAGATGGCGGGAGGAGAAGGGAGGGCTTTTAAAGAGGCGAGGCATTAAGAACAACAATGTCATTACATTTTAACGACCTGTTCTTGGGTGCCCCCTATAAAGCTTTCGGGGTGTTCGTTGGCAGGTATGTGGTCCATCGGGGGGGCCGAACGGGGGAACCCCCCGGGTACACGTACGTATCGTGTAGTACCGCGGCCGAGACCCCCTCGCTCGCGAGGAATTCGTATGGGTGACGAAACAAAAGCAACGAGGATATCAAGGGAAGAATCGTTGAAAGAGAGCTGGCAAGGAGGAGTAAGAAGGAGGAGGTGAAGAAGAGAAAAAAAAGAGCCGAGATGGCGCCACACGTCCAGCGTGTTTTCGGGGCATCCTCCGGTGCTGTTGGCAAACTCTTTTCATCTTTCTTTTTATTCTCCCTCTTCATCATCCTCTTCTTCCTTTTCTCTCTCCTCTTCGTCCCATTCCCGCCTCCCTCGCACCTTACCGTCTTTTACTACGACGAGAGTCCTAACCTCTTCTGCCCTCATCCTCCTCCGACCGCCTCTCTTTATTAACCCCGACCTCTTATTAGCTGTTATCCTCTCTGCCCACCCAAAAAGAAACCTCCACCTTCCTACGCACTGAACCATACGTATTTCTTAATACGAAAAAAAAAAAATACGTGCGCGTGCTTTCATAGGAATTCACGATCCTTGTATATAATCTTCAAAATCTTTGATATACCAATGTTTTTTCAAAATTCAATAATTAATACCGAAGGGCACAGATCGGATCGACGACCAACGACGTGAGCAACCAAGATGCGTAGCGTCGTCCCATTAACCTTCGCTCTCTTACGGTATTTCGTACAACACGAAATATTTAAACACCAAGGTCAAATCCGTACATACGTCCAGAGTCCTCTTGCTAACTTTTCTCAGTCTCCAATGTCCTCATACGATACTCTCCCAAAGACGTATTAGCATTTAAGCGACTGTCCGCAACGCGGACGTACCCGCTGTTAGGTACCTCTGAGACTACGACCCATACCACCATCGTGCACGCACGTACGCGGTGTGGCACGCACTTACGCACGCACGCTCAGATCTTGCTCCTATATGTGATATCACGAAGGTCTCGTACCAGAGCGTACACATGATGGGCTTACCGATCCGCAAGCGGTTACCAACATAGAAAATCCCCACTCGCAGTGTACCCGCGCACGGGAGACCTGGCGAAGGTGATCAAGCTGGTGCCACACGGTGAAGGAGCTCATGTGGGAATGGCGATGGTGATGGTACCTGGTACTGGTGGTTGTGGCGCTGGTGATGATGACGATAGCAGTGGTAGTAGCGACGGTGCCGAGGAAGAGAAACGTGTACGCATTCCCGCACACTTCTATCTGCTCTATACACGTTAGCACACTGAGGTACCCAGGGGCAGACCACTCTTTTCAGGTCTTTTAAACTTACGAGGTTTGCGGTGCAGTGCCTCCTTGCAGAAATTACCGAGAGATCGTGAACAGCCAATGCGAGAAGAGCGCCTTCGGCTCGCTTTAGGATACTCTCGCTTTATCTAGGATTCTGGATACTCGATGCATGCTGGTTCTTTATGGGATGGGATTAGTAGGTGTTTTTGAGATAAGAGGACTGGATTAGCATGGTAAAACGGATTAGAATAGATAGGATCTGCTTTTTATTATTTTATTTTTGCGCATTCCGATGATACATCGTTTTAGTAGAATTGTATATGGCTAGACGAAATGTAAACACCGGGTATTTAAATGATTCTGTCGCTATTCAGGAGATGATGGTAGATATCAGTATCGAATCAATTGGTATTACGATGCTTGGAAGTCTAATAGGGTACAGCGAATTTTTTATGGTTACTGTATTTTGATGTTACTCTAAGGGTTTCAGTATCCTATGGGAGGATATTTAGAGTTTGGATATGTATAATAAAATACCATAGGGCGTTTTCAATGGTAATACATATACCGGGGTGATAGAATGAGAAATGTCCTGGAATAACACCAGGGACGCTATCCTGGATTAACCTGTGAGTCCAATGAATCATAAGGGTTTTCGTGTCCAATTAATCTTGACACGGAATTCGAAGGAATCATCATTTCCTAGGATAAATCCTCATGGGATTGCCACTCGGCATAGCTCCCGGCACCATGAATGTGCCTCAAAGCATCGTAAAGCAGCGAAAGCCACTTCGTGAGTGGGATCGCTTTGGCGGGTCCGTTTCTAGTGGGAGGGCTACGTCAAATTTCGTTGAAAATCAAATTAATCTCACCGTTGGGTGCAGCTCGACTTAGTCTACTCGGCTCTCTTCTTGCTGTGCTCTCTCGGGGCTCTTTGAGAAAGGCGAGCAAATCGAATCGACGGGACTGGCCGGAGGTCGGACTCGCCTTCGGCAAGAGGCGAGAAGAGAAGGTGGCGCTGCAACAAAGAGCTTTAGACTTCTGGCAACTGCACCGGCCAGGGACGGGCGCTAGCAAAAATCATCAAGTCCGATATACGCAAGTCATCTTGCTACTAGACTGACTCAGCCATAAATTTATACGATATTCCTTGACCTTTTACACTTCCAAATTTACATCGTCCAAGACTCTCGCAGCAGCGTGTAAACTACTCTGGTAGTAAACAAATCCGTTTCCATTAAAAACTATACAGTTCGATGTCAAGGATCTCTAAAATTACGTGCGAATAAATGCGGCCCTGTTGCGTCTTATTCGGTCATTCAAATCTCTGCAGTCGTAGGTATAAGCAGGCACCGTATCCACGTACGTATACACCTACTTCTACCATGTACAGGGTGATTCGATTGAAATTAATTTTAAGGGTGTTTTTTTATATTATTGACTTTTGTATATAAGAAATATCAAACCCAGATATATATATATACTTCATTACAAATGTAGTATACAACTCACTACCATGCTTGGTACAATTCTAGAACCTTAAGGGGAAAAAGATTTTCTTAGTGATTATACAGAGTAGAACGTGCAGGTAATACGCGTTGCGTGCGTGGATAGGTTTTTGCTATGGGACACCCAGTATGCCATGGAATAAGAGTGGCACACATGGTGTGTGCCACCTCTCCTGTTATACGCGATGCACACAGAGAGAGGGCCTCGGGGCGGCACGTCGATTCTTGGAACTCGAAATAAGAAACGGAAGATCGGAGATCCTGCGCGAGAATATAAGGCGAGAGCGGGCTTCTCTTAGGGTGGACGATCGGGTGGAGTAGGTAAGCCAATGGATGAGGGGTCACGGAGGAGGACGAAAAGGAGACGAATTGAAATGCATCCAAGGGGAACGAAAAATCGTGCCTCTCTTGGAAATACCATAGGACCAATTGTCCAGCGTATCCAGGAGGGAATCGGGGACGAGATTCCTTTTGTCAGGAATTTCTCCTCGGTATGAAGAAAGAGGACTGCCGAGTGCTTGAGGATCCTTGGGAATAGTGAATCCTTATGTATAAAAATATCCCTGCTAGTTCAAATGCTTTCTGATAGCTGGACGAATTTGATACTCGTGAATTTTAGAATTTTTGGATATATATATATATGATGAGATTAAAAAAGAATCTTTTTAAACGCTACTTGTGCTATGGTATCGTTAGGAGATAAGGAGGCCTTGTCCTTGGGGATTGACTTCGTCTTCGTACACCTGTCGCACGGTAGTGGGCATCGCGCACAAGATGACGCAATTACTCCAGGTCGTCGAACCGGAGACCTCGAGGCTGCGCGAGCCGTAACTTTCATTCATTCGGAAAAAATCGACGGACCTCGCGATCCAATCCCTATGATACTTTAACGCAGTTTCCCATTACAGTATCGTTACATCGAGAGAAACGTAAAAATCCTAACTTAAGAATAGGTATACTGACAAATATTTAACTTCTTCTTTACTTACATTGCTATAACGTTCTGATGGTTTATTAGGATTACGGTAACGCCATTGATTTTATGGTTATTTCAGTGAAAATGGGGTACGGTTTAGCAGTATCTTTGACAGTCGTGTTGCTGCATTCATCCTTGCTGCATGCCCATCGCGAGCACAAGGTTTGTATCCAGCAGAAAGTAACCTCCGCCATTTTGAATATTTGTTATTCATGGACAAGTCAAAATTTATAGGTTTATTCTATTATTTTTTTTAGGTACACAATATTGTTCTCTACCCGGATAAGCACAGCTGGTGCAAGACAACTCCCATCAAGCAGGTGGTGACCTGGCCTCAGTGTTCCTCGCAGGAGTTGGATAACAACGTATGCGTAGGAGCATGTTTCTCGTATATGGTACCCCATAGCGAGCCTTCAGCTCCGGGTGACCTAATTCGGCCATATTGCGACTCGTGTCAGCCATTGGATAGCGTCTGGCATACGGTAATGGGTTTTTTCTTAACAAGATAAAAAAATCATATTCCCTTCCTGTGTTTCACCTTCCTTTCGCTCTGTTTATAGGTGACTCTGGACTGTAAGGACGAGGAGAACAATCCGATAACGATGCAGAAGAAGGTGCAGATTATTACTAATTGTTCCTGTAGCTCCTGCATGGAAACGTCACGTATCAAACCGGATTACAATACTCTGCTGCAATCACTGGCTCAAGAGAATCTAGATAAGAATGTCAACACCGTACACGAGACACCAGATTTATTACTGAACCCGAATCTGAACGCTTCGAACAATACGACCGGGGATGGCATCTTCGCCGACGAGAGGTTCGTGCAACTGGTCAAGGAGTTCAAGAGTTCTGAAAAACTGGCGAAACCTGGGGTCAAGGAATTATTCTCGAAGCTGGAGGAGGAGATTGATCTTGACAAGTTGAAAGATGTTTTGCGTGATATCTACGGGCAGGAGGAGGGTAGAAGTCATAAACAGCATCATGGACCACTTCTACATCGTGGACCACATCATTCTATGGTATTGGATTCTGGTGTTAAGGAGAAGATCGACGTAGAGCCACATTATCTTCATCCTGCCATGGCGGGTCAGGAAATTAGTTATCATGATAATATACTCGTTGATAAAGGTAAGAAGAAGGACTTTTAAGGACATCGCCATAGACTTTGAAAAACTTGTATGAAGGGACTCCGTGCGGATGTTAAACGCAAGTCTCGATTATTTGACGCTGGACGCCAAAAATGGCAGGCATCTTCGGCTAAGCATTGACGATGTCGTTTATGATCACGTTATATGTCCCTACACCTGAGAATTAATAGTATAGAGCTTTGAAGATCGAGTACAAGATGGCCGACGGTGTAGAAAACAGCGCGGGAAAATTCATTATATGAATGTAAACTCTTAGGCGCATCTCGAGTGACGTCACGCATCGTAGGAAAGTCAGCGTTCTCTAAACTAATCTATTATTGGATGTTCGAAGAGAAATTATATTGTCGGAGAGCAACAAGATAATGCGAGCGAGAGAATTTGAGAGAAACACAAGTAAAGAGAGATACGAAAGAATAATAATAGAAAGAGCCGAAATGAAAAAGAAAAAAATGATACGAATTCACAGTGCGAGCAAGTATTTGAAAACTGGCACGCGCGGACGAAAGAAAGAGAGAGAGAAATTTTAATATATTTAATAATTATTATATTAATTATTTAACAATATATCTCTAAGCCCTTGTTTTCCCACTCTTTGTATTTGTAATTTATACGAATATACGAACACGTGTAACCAACCTACATGTTTCCTATATTTCATCACACATTATACCTATATCTCTCTATATAATCCTCTATAAAATGCCTACCAACTTTTACATCCGAATATCTGCCTACGTTATTAGATGTAGTAAATAATTTTCGAAATCTCTAATAACCCTCTTTGCTTCAGGCTTTGCATACTTTCTCTTATCACATGGATTTCCCCTCTTGTATTCATAGAAGTAAATATGTAATGCACGTCATTTCAAGTGTAAAAGCGGAATGGCTCGAGTTGACAATCGCATAGTTGGTTACGTTCGACGCGCACCGTTCTACGTACGTGATTGGGTGATTCACGCTCGGTTCCAGAAGAAGAGAGCATTTGATAACTATCGAGTTAAGAGCCTCGTGACCAATCCGTGCCCTCTGGTAATCAGAGCGAGGGGAAATGTTTAGTCGTGATCGCTCTCAACCGTCTCAGTCAGCACGTTGCTAACTCTCGCTACGGTTATAAAGTCGAGTGCGTTAAAGAATTTTGCGGATGCGGTTCAATCAAGCTCATTGATTATCGCGAATTCGTACTAAAGAAGATTCGCGCGAGTGAAGATCACGCGTGAATAGCGCTATCATGTAGTCGGTCGTGTACCAATTCCGGATAACGTCGTTGTGACGGGTTTAAGAAATAATGCCAGAAAATTTATTAATTTTCGATTACTTCTGAGCCAGGAACTCTGACGACGTTGTATTATTGAAAACTGCGGAGAGGAATTCATGAAATTGTTATTTGAATCTTAGAAGAAAGAAAATAAATACCAGGATGGATATTATGGACGGTAAGGATTTCGTTTTTATATTCATTATTTCATTAATATTCGTGTTATTTCATACACACTGTATATCAGCGTTTATTCTTATTTCGTTGTGCTTATCATTGACTTGTTATTACACCCGTTTACGGAAACTCAGGCGAAGGTTGCGAATAACTTTCTTATAATTTGATTATCTTATACTTTAATTACACTATTCTATAGTGTCCGATAATTAATAATGTTTATCGAACGAATCACGATACAATATTTGTTACTGTATCATGTTATCAGCGCAATATCTTTCATGGTTTGATTATCTGGATTAAATCATTACAGTAATATGAATAGTTATAAACGGAATTCTGTCCATTAAGTATCACATTGCGTTACTGATAACAAATCAGTCATCAAAGATCATTAAAAAGCTAGATACGATAAAAATACTCATAGGTAAAATTTTGGGGTATAACAAAATTATTAAAGACACTGTTATCGTCAAGCATATGTCTGATCATAGTCATTATGGAACTCACACTGAATTTTACTTCTGTAGGAAATATACTTTTTATCCCCACCACTAGTCTAAGCCATGACCTCGAGAATCTTTATGATCATACACTATCATTATAATAATAGCCGGAACGACACGTTCGTTAATGACAAAATGTTCACAAAGGGCCGCAAAAAACCTTGTACGATGATTCTGTTGATATGACGAAATAGTCAATGATGATTTTATAGCTAGATTGGACAATCAGAATTAACGAGTAATTTAGCAGGCGACCTTAATCACATTGAGTTAAATTGATCCACCGAATAAGTGTCCGATAACCCCATGGTTACAGGTCGCGTTACAACTGAAATCATTTATGATGATATCGGGCTACCTAACACTCATGATAGATTCAGAAAACAAGCACGGATTGCCTTCCTGGATTGTAAATATACAGACCGCACACTGTCATTCCTAATCTTTATTCTAAACACATTGATATTATTGTTTCGGCAGTGATTACGTGAAAGCGGATGGAAATCCTATGGGTTAAATATTGGTGAAAGTCACATGACAGCCATTACGCTTAATAATATATCGTTCTAGCTGTATGTACGAAGAAAAAACTATTATTACATAAAATTTTTCAAATATTAAAATCTCACTTAATTTCTAAGAGAACGTAGTTAACGATTGTGTAATATCTTAAGTGCTATATCTGAGCACGCCTGTGATAAATAACTGATACTCAAGTTTTATCTGCATTCTAAGTTTTGTTACTAGATCTAAGTAGTAAAATCCGTATCAAGCATTCACTATAAATACGCTTTCACGTACGTGTTTTTTAGAAAGGATTAACCAATCACGTGTAAGGTTTAAAAAGAATAAACAAACGTGACTGGTTAATCCTTTCTAAACTCGTACGTGTAAACGGAGTCAGTGCCTTACCGCGCTCCGTTTAAATCTAAATACCTAGTTCCTCAATGCGGCGCAAGATGGAGTCAGTCGATTCTAATAGCACATATGATAAAGCAATCGGGCAACAATTATTGCTCTATTTTTTTAAACGCCGGATCACCCTTACAAAAGAAATTACTACAGACTTAATTATTTCTCACAAGGTAAACGATCATCGAACCTTGACAAGTACGATATATATTGCAGAAGACAATTTATGATTTTCATTTCCAACGTGTACACCATCGGCAGCATAATTTGCTCGTAAAAGTCATAAATAATTTTAGAGACTTCATTTGATTTACAGTTTTCTCTTTGGAGCCTGAATTCTCATCAAAATTTATTAAATTAAAAAAAACACTGTTACGTTGAACCAAATAATTTCTCTTATATAAGGAGGTCCCTTCAATGCATAATTGATAAATTGATAGGACCACGAATCAAATCGCGTCCAATTCAACGTAATAGATGCATCAAGAAACTCGGCCATGGTCTACAGTAGCTGCGTGATTTTAATATGACAGAGGACACGTGGTTCAAGGCGTTAGCTTGAATCGAGTATAGGGGAGAGGAAGCCGGTCGTTCAATACTCTAACAATGAGTATACTCGATTAGGCATAGCTAATATCTATGTAGCATACACTCACGTAGAGTTGTACACAGGTATGATTGTTAGTGGCAAATCTGATGAGTCGCTACGAAAACAAGTATAAGTTTAAAGGGCGTGTAATTAACAATAAGTAGGTGGCGGGGAGTTTTACTGGGAACAAATGAGTCACGGCTCGATGTCGTCGATTCTCGAACCCGAGAGTAGGGATACCACCTAGGGCCGTCACGAAAAAATGTCTGGCCCCGGGCATTACCTGGAAACTACTCCATTTTCATGTTGTAACTGATCATGGCTAAAGAGTAGCAGAGCCTTAAGAGGATTTAAACAATTTTTCCTATGCTACCAGTCAACATTATTATTATATATTATCTAAATGTCTAAGATAAAATCTAAGGAATTTATAATTAATTAAAATAATCAATATTAAGCTGTTCTAATGTAAATGAATATTATATACAGAATAAAATCGGAAGTAGTAGTTTAATGGAAATATTGAAAGGCTTCTTATAAAATACGTAATGAACCAATGAGGATTTTATTTGTAGACTTCTATACAAGTCATGTCTTTTCTAAGCATATATGTGGTTTAGTCTAAGTCACCCAAGAAATACGTCCCTATACGAGGTTGACTTGGTAAGCGGTGCGCATGTCTTCTTCGGCTAATGCGAAACGTTTCCCTTAATTCGTGGGTGACTGGAACGTCTCGAAAATTGGAGCGCGGACGGCAGTCAGTAGCCGATGAAGATAAAAGCGGTTCAGTTCGTTCTTGGACAATAAAGAATTGTCTTTGTGGTTTGAAAGTTCAAGAAATCACGAGTGAACGGGACAAAAGTAGAGAGTTGCTCAGTATAGCAGGCAGGTTCGCTCGTTTCGAATCGTCGGCGCCCGCCATCTTGAACGGCGCCAGTTGTGAGACACGAGGGAGCACGTTGCAAATCGCATTCGCTGCAATTTCAGAAGACGAGTCTCTACGACAAGTAGAGTCAGTCTCTAGGAGGCTGAGCGTTCGTAAAGGTGCAATCACGAGAGGAGTATTGTCGTTGCAGCTCATTGTGGATGAGTCAATCAAGAAGTATCCACAGGGTGGCATAGATGTGATATTACGGGAAAAGCGTGCAAAGTGACTTCGTGGTGGACAACGATTTTTTCTTTTCCGTTTCCTTATTTGACGCGGACTCCTGGAGCAGGAAAGCGGCTATCCGTAATTTGGCAACATGAGCAAAATGTTGGGAATAAACTATTGCACGATGTTCTCTGTACTTAGAAGTCCCGAACAGGGTGAAGTGTTTAAGCGGGTCAACTGAATGAAACATCGATAAAAAAGTAATTGAATTGTGAATTCCGTGCGCGAATTCTGCACGATCCAGCCCTCGCACGCTGGTTAATTTCTGGTAAAAAGAGATTTAAAGAAAGTGGTAGTACATTCGAGAGAGGGTTTGTAATATCGAATTCGCAACCTCGCTCAACCTCGAGCCTCGTTGACGCAATTCGTCTATATATAGACGAGTATTTCCGAACGTAGGGACTTCTTTTGAGAGACGAGACGCAAACCTTGAGGTTACGTCGATCGATTCGACGAAACTCACTGTCGTCGAGACGACTGTGAAATTCGGAGCGTAAGGATTTACAGGTCCTGGTACGGTTCTACCGTATGGTCGTAAGATTATCCTCATACGATTCTGGATACTTCCTCGAGTAAGTGACCAATGGTACAAGGAATCATTTCCTGGAAGATTATATAAAAAAAAAAGAATTACGCAACGCGTACCGATTTTCCTTGAGAATAATCAAGTGAAGTACAGTCTCGTCGCTGGAGAGATTAATCATTATAAACTGGGAGAGTTTTTCTTCACTGTCGGTAAGGCAGTTTCGCGAGTGTCCGAAGTAACGTGAGTCTTCGTTACCTACCAGCAGAGAGAATCGACAGGACAGGAGCCGATCGTGTCTTTGACGACGGCCATAAAAAACCACACACCCCTATTAACCCGTAATGTATTTGAGATCGCACGTAGGAGCAAGCAAAGGGAGGCAGCACGAGTACACAAGAGCGTCGGCGGAATTGTGGACCGGTCGACGAGTCCCTGGACCACCGTCGACATCCGGCCGATTCAGAAGAGCGGGAAACTTATCGGTGTCCCGATTCGAGCATCAGACGCAAACGAGTGCCACGATCCCCCGTGGTATAAGGCAGTCGGAGGCGATATTGGAGCGCGGAATGAGCGAAGGTGAAAGGGCAGTAACGACGCCTCGAATCGGCTGGCGAAAACTTACCGATCCTGGCGACTGACACGCATCCAGGAAAACAAAGAGTAACCCCAAGCGATAGCACAAGCTTCGCCATCATCGTCCACCACCTCTTCGTCATCAACATCATCGTTGACATCGACCCCGATTAAGAAACCGGGTAGCGGGTCGTCATTATAGGCACAGCGAGAAATCGGTACACCGACAATTGGCAAACGACGCATGTGCACCAGATGATAAAAAGAAGAGACAGTGGACGTGACCGGGAAATTACTCCGAGATATTCAAAAATGGCCGATAACCGGTATCGGTAGCAGACGGGGTTACTACCCTATGATAGGTGGACAAGGTCATTGGCTCTCCTACGAGAAAGGATAAGGGAGAAAAAGGGATACCGACCGAGTACTCGTGCACCAAATTGCTTCCTTGCCATTTTCTCTTTTTCAAAACTACCCTTACCTTGCAACCCTTATTCTTTATGAAACCGTCGTGACTTCCTATATATATCCCTTAGTTACCAATCTCTGACCTATGTTCCATCACCGCTACTTCCTACGTTAATAAAAAAACTGGGAAATAAAAATTCTTCGATACGCCGATAGACGATATACCTTCTTTAGTGTAACGGTAGCGCGAAAAGACGCAAACTATCTACACTCCGTAACAAGGTGTCGTGGTATCAAAAGATAAGAACGGTGAAGGGCAGTGTCGCAATACGTAGTGTGATAAGATTTAAGTGTGTTCGTGCTCTAAGGTAGTGAAATTTTTATTTAAAATATAACGTGCGATAACGGCCTCAAAATGCCGGCGACGCCAAATAAGCTAAATCTAAGCTTTGCCAGGAATGCTTACAGCGTATTCGGGAATCGAAATTCCGTTCCGAACACTGATCATCAGCGAGAACAAAAAACGGAATTGCTCGAGGGTAAGGATTATTGTGGGACAGGATGTTGTGTTCTCGTACCAACCGTAAATTCCCACTAGCCATTGGTAATCATCTACTTTAACAAGACGCAAAAACGCGTGAATTTAATTTGTTTACTACGTACTGACAATGAATAGCGCAATTCGAAACTGCGTATCTCTGTTGCTCTTTTTTTGGGGCAATAGAATAAAGTAGGCACAGAGAAAGTACTTTAGTCTTATTAGCCCCACCTCGGGTTTCAGGTACCCGAGGCAATGGCCTCCTTCATCTTAAGAACGGAGTCGACTACATCAATCCGGGCGAAGAGGATCAAATGGAGATTTACGGGTGCTTAAGAATTCTCCAAGTTTTAAAACGTATTATCGATAGACGGATCTTCTTACGGATCTTTTTTTCCATCTTTCTTTTACAGATATAAGAGGGATCAGTTACGAACCGCCGTAACATGGTTCATGATAGTCATCACTGCTGGCTTACTGAGATTGATCTTCCACTGGGTGCCGCATTTGATGCTCCTGGCTACGCATTCAAAATGTCCTCTGGAGGAAGCTGAGACTGTTTTGCTCATCGAAAGATTTCAAGGAAAACATACAAGTTACTATGTGAAAAAATTGAAAACTCTTACAGCACAAGAAGTGTCGTTAGTATAAAACATTCTTATATCTACATTTTCATTAATATATTTCTCGATATTTGGTTGCCATAGTGTAGTGAAAATACTAACCGGAAGTCTTGTTTAAGGAAAATGCCACATGACGGAGACTCTCTGATTGAAAATGAATCGTGGCCGGATAATGGTAGTGTTGTCGAAGTTAAGGAAGACAAAGAAGTACCGACCTTGTCCATACATTTAACCGGTGGCCATTTCAAGAGTGAGTTTTATTCTTTTGTTGACATAGAGACAATGATCAATTATGATTATACTGTTGCAAATAAACTCTTTTATACAGAGGTCTCTTCTATCCTCACGTTCAATTGTAAGAAACTGACTTATATTTGGGACACGGAGAGATCTGAATTTTTGAAATTACGCGGGCTGGACGTTGGAGTATTAACATCCACTTTACATCAGATGTCAGGTTTAAGTTCGCAGGAGCAATATATGAGGTAATAGTTAATCATTATTCTTGAAATCCATTTTTATACTAGCATTCTAAATTGGTAGCAGTAGATTCTTTTATGTATACATGTCTTTATTGTATAAGTCTTCAATTCCTTTTTCCTCCTTAAATTATTGTTATGGAACTTTGTAATAGAATAATTATTCAATCTAAATCTAATTCCTTTTCAGACGCAGCGTGTATGGGAATAACGAGATTGTAATTCCAGTAAAAAGTATCCTGACGTTGCTGGGTCTAGAAGTGTTGAATCCTTTCTACGTTTTTCAACTGTTCAGTTTTTGCCTCTGGATTGCAGATGATTATTTCTATTACGCAATGGCCATCTTGAGCATGTCGAGTTTTGGTATTGGAATGGCCGTCATTCAGACACGTAGAGTACGTGGCTTATCTCTACAAATTTTTTTTAGAATTTATTCCTTTTTACATTTTACTTATCACTTCGTGGCTTACAGAATCAACATAATCTTCGATCTACAGTACACTCCTCAGATGTTGCGACTGTCATTAGGGATCGTGCAACTGGGCAAATCGCGACGGTACCCGCAGAACGTCTTGTGCCTGGAGACATTTTAGTCATTCCATCCCACGGCTGCTTGATGCCCTGCGATGCGGTATTATTGACCGGAAATTGTATTCTGAACGAATCAATGCTTACTGGAGAATCGGTACCAGTCACGAAGACTCCTATTCCATCATCGAATGAAGTTATGTATGATACCAAGGAACATGCTAGACACACACTTTACTGTGGTACACGTATCATCCAAACAAGATACTTTGGAAGCGAAAAGGTATGTAGTACAAAAATAATTGTAGTTAAACGAAATGAAAATAAACTAAAATACTATATAAATATATTTTTTTATAAGGTTCTGGCCGTGGTTATCCGTACAGGATTTAATACAAGTAAGGGAGGTTTGGTTCGTTCTATAATGTACCCTCCTCCAGTAGACTTTAAATTCGAGCAGGACTCATACAAGTTTGTGGAATTGCTAGCATGTATCGCAAGCATCGGAGTGATCTATACCATAGTAACTAAAGCAATGAGAGGAGTACCAGGCAGCCACATAGCATTAGAAGCATTGGACCTCATAACCATAGTAGTGCCACCAGCATTACCAGCCGCTATGACAGTGGGTCGTCTCGTGGCTCAGAATCGACTCAAAAAGAATAGAATTTATTGTACAAGTCCAAGAGCGATTAACGTATCAGGATCGATAGATTGTATTTGCTTCGACAAAACCGGAACTCTCACTGAAGATGGTTTGGATATGTGGGGCGTAGTTCCGATTTACTCGAGAAAGTTTCAAGTACCCGTCAAAGACATAACTACACTGCCACTCGACGAGGTACTGATCGGCATGGTAACATGCCATGGGATCACCATAATCGATGGTCAGCTCGTGGGAGATCCACTAGATCTAAAAATGTTCGAGTCTACTGGCTGGACCTTAGAAGAGCCGGATGTCTCGGACACGTCGAAATTTTCTATGTTGTTCCCAACAGTAGTCCGTCCACCTAAGGGTTCCAAGTATCTTCAAAACCTACCAAATGATCAAACAGTGTCACCTTCAAGACAGAATTCCATGTGCTCGGACGTTGTCGATAACGTTTCTATGACGAATCTCGATGGGGTGACAATCAACTCGACTGTGGATCTAACCGAACGAGGTTTAGAAATTGGCATAGTAAGGCAATTTCCGTTTACGTCAAGTTTGCAACGTATGAGCGTAATTACCAGGACTCTTGGAGCCAACCATTATGAACTATATTGCAAAGGAAGTCCTGAAATGATTTTAAGTCTCTCCAGGCCAGAATCCAGTTAGTATTTAACATTAATTATTAGAATTATTTGTCTGGCAAACATTACGGTATTCTTTATTATGATACTTGATTGCAGTACCACCGGATTTCGCTACGGTTCTCCAGGAATATACTTCAGAGGGTTATCGAGTAATTGCACTTGCGCACAAATCATTGAATCGACTTCCTTATGCAAAGGTTCAGCGTATCAGTCGTGAGTCAGTTGAGACTGACTTGACTTTACTGGGATTTGTGATATTGGAGAACCGACTGAAACCGGAGACGTCGCCAGTGATCGCAGCATTGAACGCCGCCTGCATTAAGACAGTTATGGTTACCGGTGACAATATGCTGACAGCACTTTCGGTTGCCAGGGATTGTGACATGGTCAAACCGAATACGACGGTCATTGCAGTGGCTGCCATTACTCAACAAAATCAAGTCAAGCCTCAGGTATACTTTACAAAAAGTACTAGTCAGCAGTCACCTATGTCGCCTACTGGACAGGCTGACCTTAGCGAAATGACGGATTTGAATAGTGTGGCAAGTTTGGAAACAATCGAAAGCGGTTCCTTTGCTAACAATCGTTTGGAAAAAGACGTCAACTACTTGTCCGATGAGTATGTAATATTATTACTAAAAATTTTTAATGAATTCTTAATAAATCAGTATATATAATTAATCTATGTTGCATTTCCAGTGTGCATCATTCCAGTAACAAGTATGTCTTCTCTCTTACGGGTAAAACGTGGGCCTTGATAAAACAACATTATCCAGAATTAATACCGAAAATAACCACGCGTGGCGCTATTTTTGCAAGAATGTCGCCGGATCAAAAACAACAACTTGTCCAGGAACTTCAGTCCTTGGGATACTACGTAGGTAGGTATTGTAATCCATAGTTAATTTTGATGTTTTTTGATATATAGAAAGAGTTTAATAAAAAAAAATGTATTATTTCTTTTCAGCTATGGTCGGTGACGGCGCTAATGATTGTGGAGCCTTGAAAGCCGCTCATACCGGAATTTCATTGTCCGATACCGAATCATCAGTGGCTTCCCCATTCACAAGTCGTGAAACTAACATATCCTGTCTACTGTCAGTGATTCGTGAAGGACGAGCAGCACTGGTGACATCTTTCGGAATCTTCAAATATATGGCCGCTTATTCCTTGACTCAATTCGTATCCGTGATGCTGCTCTACAGCATTGAATCTAATTTGACAGACATCGAGTTCCTCTACATTGATCTCTTCGTTATCTCCATCTTTGCTTTCTTTTTCGGCCGTACTGAAGCCTATGATGGTCCACTAGTGAAAACGCCACCGTTAACTAGCCTGATTAGTACGTCGCCAATTCTAAGTCTTATTACTCAAATAATTATCGCCGTAGGATTCCAATACACCAGCTTCTGGCATCTGAATCAGATGGAATGGTTTGTTCCGTTTAACTCGACATCATTAGCAGATAAGGATGATGTTGGCTGCATGGAAAACTATACTGTTTTCATAGTAAGTTCAATGCAGTACATCATCCTGGCGGTGGTCTTCTCAAAAGGACATCCATACAGAAAATCATTATTTACCAATTATGGCCTCCTGGCATCTTTTATTCTGCTCACTGCCTTTTCTGTGTACTTGGCCATATGTCCCTTCGATTGGCTAGCGCAACAATTTGAATTGGTACTACCAGATGATTATGGTTTCCGTTTTATTCTTGTCGGCTACGGTGTTGTCAATTTCTTCGTGTCAATGTTCGTCGAATATTTCTTCGTGGAATATATCGTCTTCAAGAAGCTGAGATATCGCTGGCACAATGTAGACAAATCCCGCAGGAAGTTCCTTGCTATCGAACGTGATATGGCGCGAGATTTAAAATGGCCACCTATATCTCATGAACCACTGCCAGAAGCTGCACCAGATTTACTCATTCGACAGAACGTCACTGAAATCAAAATTGAGAAACGTATAACCGAACCACAACCACAAGACTCGTCGTTTCCAAAAGCCACTATACAGTCCGACCTTGTTGGCGCGAATTTCAAAAGATTTGGATCAGCCCGTGAAGTCACATTAAATCCTAGATCTTTGTTTAACGATCAAAGAAATACGGTATCTATGCAGACTGTACCGTGCTTTGAAGACCGTGAAGTTTATACAAAGCAATCACAAGTGAAGCCTTTGAGCAAGCGAAGACATAATTCCGAATCAGAAAATGGCATCCATCAGTACGACAAGGTTTACAGGAACCACAATACGAATCCTATAGCAACCTTGCCAAGAAATCCTATAACCCAACAACAGTTGCCCCAACCACTGGAGGACTTCAAAAACGTGCTCGTGCATAAAAGTGAAGAAAACGCCTTCCGGGCGAGTACTCAGAGTGTCCTAGAGTTGGACATCCTGCCATCCTGAGAGGACCCGAAGGGGGTCGGGTCCCTTGTAAAAACGACTTCGATATTCCGGAAAATTCCAATCTATCATGAAATGGTGCTATCACACTCGTGGATTCAAGCAGTATCAATAATAGCCGTGTGAGCCACGAAACGTATTACTATCCGACACAAACCGTTCTCTAAAAAATCTTTTACACAAGAATATTAAGATACCATTGGGAAACTGAATAACTTTTGGCGCAACGGTGACGTAACGCTACAGTAACATATGCTATGCCAAAGTACGAAATACGTGTCTGTTTTGATCTAGGGTCCCTTTTGACCCACGCTTTCTTAAGTATTCGAACGTCGCCCCATGAGAAAGTATTATTTATATCAATCCTCCTAACCTCTAATTTCCTAACCCCCTCCAACTCATTCCCCAGGAACAGTAGCAGGTTGTTCCCATCGTTGATTAGAAGCAACATATTTTTTAGCTAAAAATTTAGCCGTTTTAAATGAATTTCGTAGTGGACACCGCGATGCGTTTACCCGCGGTAACACGGATACTTAAACGCTCTACGTGAACTACACTAGTGAATTATTCATAATGTTACTTAGGTAGAGATTGCAAATATGTATTAAAAGGATATAGTTCCATATGCTAGACACGTGGAAGTGGTTTGGGTCTCGTAGCAACTTTACATTGCTACATGACCCTTGTGGGTGGGTTAGAAGAATTTACAAAAATCAATGTGTACTTATATACGCATCTATATACTTAAAAATGTATCGCGTCGCATTACGGCGATGTAGTTTGTGTTTGAAAAGAAAGGGAAAGAAACAAAAAAATGCATTAGCTGTTATCGAATAAAGTATATTTGTAACGCAACGCTCGAACGCTTATTGCTGCCAGCTTTTTCTCCCTCCTTCATTTTACATTGCAGACAGTAAATACGAACACTCATATTTTAGAATAATGGATCCATTATTCTCATAACAGGATTGCTATGGTAACGGCTAGAGTATAAATGTTATAACTTATATAGTTTACGTGGGATTACTGCAATGGTTTCAAAAAGATTTATGGATCTATTACGTCGACAATTTTATACTTCTATACACATCGTCGTACTTGAATATTTGAATAACGATAGAATGATTTTAGCAGTTTAAAATTTCCCGCGGCAATACTCCGTCGTTTTACACTTTACTACTATACTTTATTGATTGCTGGGCAAAATTTATTTCGTGACGTAATACAGATCGTTTAATAGGATTACGTCTAGTTTATGATCTCTCGTAAAACAGTATACTACATAAAGTTATGTCTCGGATAAAATGTCTCGACATTTATTTCGCGTGTTCCCTGCGAGCATTTAATTCTACAACATAGTATAGAACAGGTTTGCGTATCTTGGAAAAAGACAAACTTACGATCTCAACGCACTGCATGTAGACTGATAATTTTCTTGGAATACATAAATCATGGATTCTTCATTTCTCTTACACAATTTTCAATTATCAGCTTTATAATGATCGTTATAGTTAAGTCGGTGTTTTATATTTTAAACCCCTTAAAACGACCTAATGATACTAAACAATAGGCTTGTCGCAAACAGAAACCGGTTCTAATCATTAATAATTGAAACAGTGAAGCAATTACAAAAGTATTTAGATGAATGGAATTTATTGATCAAAGAACACGATAGAAATCAGATAATTGCCGGATGAAATCTTAAAAATTATTCTATTGTTCCAATCCTGAAAATATTGCTGTGTCGTTAATATAGATTGAGGACGATTAACATATTTTAGAATTGATTCTATCTATTATTCTCCACTTTGTGAACCTGTTTTCTAGATAAAAGCCTGTTCACAGACTCAATATACATACCTCCATAATATCTGGATGTAAACCCGGTTTTATGATACATACATATATGTACAGTACGTTGCAAGAATAATGCTACAGTTTCATATAAACTCAAATATATCTTATAACTGAATACCAGTATCATTACTTTTCAACTGCACTGTACCTATAGATACACCTGTATAATATCCATGTACTAACAAGTACATAACTATATCTACAGATCTTTTAGTAGAAAACACGTACCTTGGACACTTCAATAACATTTTTCAAACTTCAATATATCGATACAGGTTTCAATCGATTCTATTGGTATAGCAATTTCTATGCCAGATACGGTTACCTCTGTACAATAAAGTATAAAAACCATTAAGTGTATTGGAACGAGATAAATCTCTGGAAATCTATTATATTATGACAATCTACAACTTAAATTGAAAAGACCACGATTGCGGTAAGGGGCAGGAAATTGTCTAGCGAAGTATATGCTAAAGTCTAATACATTATATATTCAATGATAGTATAGTGTCTTAGGTGCTCTTAGAAAATCACATGATATATACGGCACATCGTTTATCTCGTATGTTCGCGTATGTATTATCTAGCGCTAAAAACACTTGGTGAGTATTGGATTTTGAAATTAGCTGTATATCTATTTTTATATACCTATATATGGACTAGACAAAATTGTGTCTCGTATGATTTTAAATAAAATCAATTTTATACTCTCCTATACAAATTCATTGCACGGCCACGGCTCACGTCCACATGAGATACGCGCAACGAGTTCGCAATATATTTACGTTTACATTTATATTACATTTTTATCATGCTTTCATTTTATAGATTATATAGATACTATAGCTATACTGTACCATACCTTAGCAGCAAAAAGTATTACGGCTATAGCAGTGCGTATATAGTATTCATTATTAATCACTATGCTTTAATTATAGCTAAGCACGCTGAGTATTTTGCTGGCAAGATTGAGCATAAAATCTCATGATCGCGCGATCGGTAATGATCCGTAATTAGCTACCTTTGTCATTTATTATAATCTAAGGGGATCATCTAAACTCCAAATAGTATACATTGACTAGTTAATACGTTTTTTGGCATTGTTAATCATCGATATAAATGATAATCGATTTTGCAGAGGAAATTATAATCGACTTTATCCTATCTACGCGTAGCATTAAATGACTTACATTGTCAATTTCTAACAATGATGATCAATGACTCGCATAGGCTAGATCGTTACCCCTGTACATGGCCTCGATAATTAATTTTTTATTTAATTTCCCACCCCTTGATTCCATCATCGTTACGAATTGCTGATATCTCTTCCACGCCGTAATGGACGCCATTTCTGTCTCGCTTTCACTCTTCGGCTTTTCCACTTCGATATTTTTCAACGTCACTTCCGCGGTGTTGCAAGTACTTTCGGTTTCAGGAATCATCTGTAATAATTGTCGATTAAGTATAGAACTGAAGTCACTGAATGTTATGTCATTAAAACTTGATAGAGTCTATTCCTGTAGGTTTACGTATTAGACTGTATTTAATATGGCGGTAAGACAAAATTGAACTTAGCGTGAATACAATTTACGGGTATAATGGACGATGACGGATATTGTGTAGGAAGTTTCAAGATTACGATCGACATATCCAATGTTTGTAGGATGGTATTGTAGATACGTGTTACACAGCGCAACCCCTCGAAATCAATACTCGAAGAGCATTTACACTGTTACTAAGGATTCCCTTTATATTACCAGATTCATGCTTTCACAATATGGCGCTGTCATGCTAATGACGTAACAAATTCCGGTTTATACGATTATCGAGGTACCTTTCGATTCATACGATTCTCTCGTAAAAATTTATTGTATTACGTCTTACCATTCACCGAAAATAAAGGTAGATCTGTCCAATCGAGTAAAATACACTTTGAATATTCTTAACCGTATAATAAATAAACTTTGAAAAATACATTCAAATTTCCCGCCGCTAGAATCGTATCCTCGGAATTGATAATACAAGCATTCATTTGGGTTTAACATATAAAACTGTGGTATCAGGTTATTTCTGTGTAATATCCATAAAATTATTCTTACTTTGTTTAGTGTCTTTAAACTTTCCCACGTAGTTTTATTCCTCCTTTGTATGGTCTTTTTTTACCCGTTTATTCAAAACTCTTTTGTTTTTATACTTGCTGTCTTATTAGACTTTCTTCCTTTTGCGTACCGCAAACGAGCAACGTTCGTACTAACGCACGGACTAAGAGTAACTGAAGAAACGGACGCTAAACATCAGCTGGGGTCGTAGCAACGCCCTCTCCCTGGGGGAACATAAAGTCCACATGTGGAGGCCATATGGGGAAGTTGCAGATAATGCAACAATGTCCACTTCTCTATTTACCTGGCTCAACCCTAAACCCTTTCTAACAAACTGACCCCAAGTGTTTCCGGTTTTCCGCCCACCCCTGATACGAAATTCTTGAGGAACCCTTTAAGCAGTCGACGTAGCGTGAAATACCATAGATTTTAGAAAAATATAGAAATTTTTTTCATAGGGTATAAAATATATTTTTTCAACTGTTATATTCTTTAGGCATTCAGAGGCATGGGGTGGGTATATGGTATTGAGTAGATAGGTAAGTAGGATACACCCTCGATTCTAAACCTTGTGAAAACGAAATACCGTCTGGCATGCATATCTATATATATATATATGTACATATGGGGGCTACGGGTCTATTGTGTAACGTTCATGGAATTAAGTAAATTGGCTGAATTGCCACATCCGAGAATCGTGATACCTCATACGAGTCTTGTAGCAATGTAAGTACATTGCGTAACCAGACGATGATATATTCGAGCCTTATATATTTTTCATACGGTATACGTCCTTTGAATGGTCATTAAAAATAAGTAATTGAGTGATTCCTACGATAAACATTTTTTTTTATTAGTTTCAATCGATTCTTTTTATTATCTCTGATGCACAGAAATTCCATCAGCATAGAAACGACTCAATTATCAACAATAGCGTTAGAATGGTTGCTTATTGAAACTTTTATAAGGATCCAGAAAGACTGTTGTCTTGGAACAAGGAAATAAGCAATCATTCCCTTATCTATGCTATCAGACGATAAATAAGTGTTTTTACAGAAACGAAGAGATTTTTATGTAAACTCTAGAATTTAATTAATCTAGGTCCCATGATGAAGCCATAGAAATTATTTTACCTCCGTAGCAGTTAGATTGTAGAAAAAGGATTCGATGCACGCTGAGATTTTGATATTTGTGGACTGCTTTCGTGTTAATTAAATTCAGATCATTCTTCGATCTAGAACTCATTTCCATAGATCATCAAGATCGTATAGGTAATTAACCAGGTAGGAATTTAACTGATCGGCTAACCGTGTTATATGTAAATTAGTCTTTGGTACGTTGATGATACATCCGAGCGAATGAAAATGACTTTATCACCTCGATACTTTAATCAAACCTAATCGCACTTATGCATATTGATCATTTATCCAATGTCACACTAAAGTACTATGATTTCATGTATAATAGAGAAATCGGAACAATGATGTATCTCGTTATGGGAGAACGTTTTGTTCGAGGGCGCGTGCACCGTAAAGGCACACGACACCACAGCTGCCGGAAGTACATCTGCCGGAATTACTAACCGTACCAAACAGATCGACCCGGTTTGAAAATATACCTCAAAAAGCACATTGTGAATGCCATATTCAAAAGGACAATTTGCTAAATTACAGTAACCGTCACTTTCTCGTAATTAAACGCACTGACAAAACCGCTTTCAGTTCGTTTAGGCCAGAAAACAGGAAACACGAAAGTTCGATTTAAAGAACCGTAACGTTTTTCTGAAAAGTATCCTGCTGATGGTTATACGCCATTGTTGTGTATATACCTATATCTATGAAATAGAATTTTTTTCCAAAACGACAGATGTCCGGAAGAAGCGTGCTGATCGTAGATTATAGGCTCGTGCTAGGGCACCTTCGCTGAAGCAGAATCAATTTTGATAATGGCAGCCGCAATAAGGTAGGAAACATTTATTAAAGTAAGGATAGTCAAGTAAGTACGCTCATGCGCGTTAAAAAAATAGTTGCGAAAAATGATATAAACAGGTTGAGTAGTATTTTTTTATTAAATAAAAACTTTTACTGAACATACCGCATCAACAATTTGCCAGACATCAACTGGGGGACCTTGGGTTTTATTTAAGTGTCTACAAATCAGTGTATATGCAGATAAGCATACGTATGCATGTACAACATACTCGAGCAGATCAGGTTATACGGAGAATGCAAAAATTGGAAAATCATTAAAATTACAACTTTCCCCGTGATATTCAAAGTCTCTTTTTTTTAAATCGTTATCGCGTAATCGATCTTCCAGTATAGATATATCGCTTAATCATTATACGTTATTTACAAGTATAATATGGATAGCGTGTCTGCCAGGGCGACGATGTTGCCAATAATTTAAATCAAGAAGATGCGTGATCGGGATCCATAATTATTATTCATGGTACAGCTTTTTGAATGCAGTCATATATATCTGACTAGTATATTCTTGTAAAAATTTCGATTTCATCCCGATCGAATGGGCCACGAGAATTTATTTGAAATTCTCTCAACCCTTTCAGAAAAGAGTTTCACCCCCACAGCTGACGTCTACACGGGATACCACCTGACGGTTATACCAGGACAGCTGTTCGTGCCTTTGGTACCTCCGCCTGCTTCCACCTTTACCACCTTTTGCCACCTCCTTGGCGTCGCAGTACCCCTCGCTCGAGCTGGCTCAAAAAATCGAAATGATGTCTCGCGAAAAAAGGCCTCCGGTTTTAAGGACGGTCGAAAAAAAAAGTGAACAAAGAAAAGTGAAGTAAAAACATGCCTATCCGAAATCTCGAATCCTGCAGGCAGGATATAGGATCGGTACATATACGGGTTCCCTGAGTCTTAAGGATGAACCAGTACGATTAGATTTTCTATTTAGATTAAACTGAACAACGTCCGCCTCTTCTGTACAATTTTTGGTATCAAAAATAAGAATATATATTTTCCGTTCACAATTTTAAAGCTTTATCCGCTTTCCTTTATCTTTGGTATATACTACAATAATACATCTATATATATAGATATGTAAGGAAATATCCAATTTCCCTGTGTGCATTAAATTTATCCACTCTCATTGTAATATATGTGTGTGTATATATATGTAGACGTGATTAGATATACGTGTTCACAATACAAATACTCCCATTCTATACCATACCTTATCGGTAAATATATATATATACGTAACAACCCTCTGACGTAATTGTACTTCTATTTACCCATAGAATTGAGCCTCCATTGAAAAGCTATTTCCCCGCAGATATCGGTCCCTTTAACGTTCTAAGTGGGCGAGGTTGAAATTTGGGAAGAGCGCGTGGGGCAGAAATAAGGTGCCACGCGCCAGATTGCAGTGGCGGAAAGAAGGATACAGGCAGCTGACGAGCAGATGTGACAATGGCGTCGGTTGAGGGCACACCTTAAAGTTTCCTTTCGAAAAAGAAATACCGGCTTCACACGTGGGACTACCTTTATTTCGTAAGCGATAACGTATCCAAGTACTTATATATATATATATTATTATTAAATAGGAATTAGCCGTGGAGACGCCAATGGGAATCTTTGGAATTTTGCAAACGATGTATGAAAAATTCGTACGTCGCGCGGAGACCTTATCGATATTAGCTTATTTTCATGAGACGAGCGACGAAATAGAAGACAACAAAAGTACTTCAAGCCCGAGCAGATGCATGGCATGTGCTACGAACCGACACCAGATGCCCCAATGGCGTAGAATTCTCGATAAAAGGACTCCGATCCTGATCCTTTGAAGTTTTAAGGATCCGGTCGCGTGCCAGGGTCTGGCATAACGGACCTTTAGGAGGAACTTGTAGGTTATAGAAAATTCAGTGTTAGTCCTCGTGTGCATTAATTTAGGTCGTTTATTACTGGTCGATGTTATCTACAATGATTTATTGTAAAAGTAACAATAGATGTATAAGTTAAAACGATATCATACATATTTACAGGTAATGATGAAGGACTCCTTCGTCGATGGCATTTCCACGTCGTGTTCCTGCAACAATCGGGAGAACGCGACGTGGAATATTTATAGTATAATCTATCGGCCAGTCTAGATCGCGTTCGCAAAAGGGCGTGAGTCCCTTGTCAATTCACAAAGACTATTGAAAATCATCATGTAACTCGTACGCGATACGATCATTAATCTTAGCTTACTAGTCTATCTCGATAGGAAACGTTATCCATCTTGACGCTACTAATTATTAATTATCGAATGGCGCTCGAGCGAGCAGCAAAACAAAAAAATTCAAAAGGGTCGCTCACACGCCATTCGCATCGCCTGTACAGTAACGTTCACGATGTTCGATCTGGATCGTATAGATCGATAATGATTGACATATACATATACTTAAGGAAAGTATCGCCGAATACTAGTAGTCTGCAGGACATTGAAGATTTGCACTAATTTTCATTCGCATATGCTTCTCTATTTTTACATCCTTTTTACTTCCTTCTCCCCAAACTGATTTACCAGCGCACTCGTACCGTTCACGTACGGAGACTCATTCTTACGTGTCTTTCTTACACATTAAAAGGTATAACCTACAAATTTGCTCTAGGTATAGACACTGCGAAGCCGCGAAACGATATCGTGGTTAACAGCTTGATACGAATTGCTTTTTTTCAATTAGAAAAAGATTGATCAAACCTACGTCGCAGGTCTACAACGCAACTATCAAATTGAAGAATTTCTCCCGTCGCTCCTAACTCGCTAATATCTCGTGAGATTCAACCTCACGTCAATTTACATCTCGAGTATAAATTCCCCTTTTCAATTCTGGACATTGTCATCGCGACAAACAAGTGGTACCTGGTTGAATAATCGATCCAGCAGTATAAACCATTTAGGTGCCCTCTAGTGGCATAGATATTGACATTGACATTAACAGAAGCATCCTTCCGTAATGAAAGAGAGAGATGGAGACATAAGGAAAGAGAGCATGCGCGCGCTCCTTACGCTGTATACTGTGCGAATACACGTTCTCTCTGTAAATCTAAATGATTCTTCATGGTGATCACCGTGGGATGATGAGGAGGAAGTCCCTCATCTTCAACGAGATATCTAAGTGCCTCCGAGGCACAGGCGTCCCATCCAGCGCCCCAGGAACTGGGCACGGGCTCCATTTCTGTGTTACGTATATCCGTATGATCCATCCTGAGACGAGGATCGAGACAAGTGGAGGCAAAGGATGTCGTCTGAAATCCAAAGGATTCATCGTCCCTCTCTTCAAAGCGCTTTGTCGCGTGATAGATGGGCGGCCGAGATGGAAATTCGCAATTTTGCGGAAAATAATTCCCAGAGTAGTTCGCTTCTTTTGTATTGCTAAAGTTCGTCCCATTTTCCACAAGATTTTGATCGATCGCGACGGGGTCTTGCGCAACGTCCATACACTGGACCGGCTCGCGTATAGCCTGGTGCTGATGATCCTGACGCGGTGCTTGAATTATCCTAGAAGTCGATGCACTCTGCTTGGCATATTTCAATTCCTGAGCGAGAGAGGCAGCCAATTCGTGAAGGAGTCTCGTGTTCTCGGGTTCGTCCTCGTCTTCGCTGTCGTCCAGGTCAACCTCGACGCCTTCGTCCTCGGATGATGATCCTTCGTCGTCCTCGTCGACTCCCAGGAGAGTTAACAGCCTCTCTGCAGCATCTAGAGAACACACAAAAGACCCGTGACGTGATTCGCACTGTTGACCTTACCATTTTGTCTGGGCTTGATCTTGGGATAGAGATCCTGCCCATGCACGAGTGATCCTGTGGGAATTTTGCTCCAGAAACGTCTCATGGGAACTACCTGTCGTCCCCTACCCACCTTCTATCCTTAATAATTTCACATTCGTTCCCGCTTGTGAAGTAACTGTATCATGGTGAGAGAAGGTAAAAGAGAGAGGGGTAGTGTACCTATGGTTATGATCCCTACATATAGAGTCTCGTCGAGACACCCTTCAAGGGCAACCGAAGCTTCTGGAGGGTTGCTCTTCAACATTACCTGTTCCTGGGAACGGGAATAGGGTTCTGCCCGTTCCTGGCCGTGGGGGGTGGAAATGAAGCTGAGAAAGGTCCTCGTGGACAATTCTCCTTTCTCCCTGTGCTTACGCCAATGCGAATTTCGCTGGACGTTCCCACAGGGATATATCGAAATTTAAATGTCCTGGATTTAAAGGGACCGCGAGCAGGAGATCGAATAGCAATGGGGTGAGTAAACGAAACTCGATGGTCCCTATTTCACGCAGGGTAAAAAAAATGAAATATTCCAGAGCATATATCTCTACGATAAAACACAGGACATATAAGGTAAGATAAAAGCACGGATAAAAAATGAGAATGGCTCGATTCGATTTCCCTTCATCCAGGCAAGAGCGGAGTCGTGAGTAAAAAAAATAAGGGTGCATATATATTAAGGGATGACAGTATCTAACTATTCCGGATACATTAACCGGGTCTCGTAACAAAAAAAAAGATGGAAAAAGCTTTTCAAGGTAAAAAAAGAAACGACTCGAAGTTCGTAACGTTCCTTTCAACATTATGGAAATATCATATTTCCCGAACCAGGGTAGAATTCTTGAAAAGTGACAGAAACAAAAACGCATGCGGGATAAAGACGTAGAAATGGTTTGAAACCATGAAAAACAATGAAGGATTGATAATAGGGGTGAGCAGATTACAATGGTAGACTCGACTTTACCAAATTAAGGAACGTAACTCGATCCTTCGAGTTTGATACAATATAAAATGGGAGTACTGAACGACTTCGACGGGACTTACCGGTAATCTGATTCAAGTAACCCCTATAAACCCTAACCCGTTTCTCTGTCAATATACCCTTAGCAATGCGGTAATTTCTGCCGATGGAGAAGCAACCCTCTAAATTAGCATATAAAATTCATCATTCAGAAGGAGGTCACCTAATTTAAAACGAACCCTCGTAAGAGCCCAGAACTTTTAACGATCATTCTCGCAAATCATCATGCTCCATTCATCTATCCATCCTTCTCCACACGAATCATTGCCCTATTCAAGATTATTCATGATACGGTTTACAGTTTCCTGCCGCGGCAGATAAACGATGATACGAGAAATCAGCGTGTGTCTGGTTTAATTATAATTATTACCCTAGGGTAACGAAGAATGGCGTCCAGGTAATTACACGGCATATCAGTGCCTTAACAGGACACTAATGCAGAATATCATTAGGTCGTCTCTGAGTAACGTCATCAGTAAGGATGACTGATCCCACGGTCCATTTTTCATGACAATGACCTTTCCCACTGACCAATTTTCACTCGATCTGTCCTTTTAGGCAGGTATCCATATTTATTTCAACTTTATAATATTCGCACTGCTGATGTAGGACATTGTACGGCCCTTTCATGGGGATGGTCTATTGCTAATATATCGGTAGGGGAGAGTTCTATGAGAAATTTACCGATTTATGGATAAAGGAGGGATGGGAATCCTGGGAATCTGATGGGAATAGTCGTGGCAACGTTTCTCCGCTGTGCTTCATGTTTCCACGATATTAGGGAAACATGAGTAGCTGTCGCCATTCTGTTTCCCCCTTTGAAAGCCGCTTTCAAAATGGATACGATATTGTTATTGTATTTCGAGCGATGCATTTCAAATACATTGGTACAAATAATCAATGCATATTTCACGTAGCGTGATTTACCCCACGATTATAACGCCAATCAATGTGAAACGCGTGATAATAAAATCTATTTTATGGAGTAGTTACGTATCCGTTTTGCGTCACTGTGGGATTCTCATAGTAAAAAGGAATGTCAGTCGCAGAAATTCGACGTTCGCTGACAACCGGATCGATTAATAATACCGAGCTGGTTAATAAGGAAGCAATAAAAGCGTCCACGTAACTATGCTAATGAATATCGTGCAGCCCCATAATCACATTACGGTATACGAAATAATAATTAATTACGTACACGAACGCGTAAATTTAATACCTCATCATGTGCATATAACGATATCGCTGCAGGTCTATTTGCTTCGTTCATTATGGTTTACGACCTTGTCGGTTGGGTAATTTGATGTCTTACCTCGTATGGTGGGTGCCGAATCGGCAATGTCCGTTGCCAGGTTGACTAGGTCCTCGAGACCACCTCCACCACTATCGTCGCCAACACCACCTCCACAGTCCATCATTGTATCCTGAAACATGGGAATAGAAAGGAAAAACACCAGAGAGACAGAAATCAGTTTTCTAGGGACTTTTACTTAGTCTCGTGTAATATAGGTATAAGGTTATGGTACAAGTAAGCTATAGTGTTGGGGAAGTACGGACGGACTTGTAAAGAGAAATTTATTGGCTTTTAAGGTAATTCCGGGACTACGACATAACGTGACACCACTGACCCACTGCCCAATGCCCAAAGAGAGGAAACTTTAGGTTAGCAATGGTAGTAAAATCCGGACTCTCGTGGTTTTTCAAGGGTGGACAACCTCCCGAGTGGTCTTTGTCCCACGGGGACCCAATTTTACGGCATTATTTGCCGTCTCATTGTTCCTGGACTTTCCCTTCGGGCTCCCATCGGTTCCCTTTTAGCATGTGCAAGAATTTTACCCCCAAGACGGTAGCAGTATAAAATAAACCTTGGCCATCAAGCTACCAGAGACCCTTTGTGAAGGGACTTGTAAAATTTTACCAAAAATATGCTCCTTGTTTTCCTGCCTGAGAAGAGGATACGGTGAAAGTACGAGAAAGTCGGTGAGAAGGGGTTGAAGCAAGACGCGGGTTGATTAGATAATTGAAATCGTTATCTATCCAGAGATAAGGTCACGTCATAACAAAGCAATTTAAACAATTTATTATTTATGACTTTCATTTATTAAATTAATACTACCGAGATATTCTAAAGAAATACAAGCACATTATCAATTGTAAATACATAAAAATGGAAAAAAGTGCTGCGCAAAAACTTTAATTGTTAAAATCCTAGAAAACTGCACTTTTCCAATATTCCTTGTTCATCCTATTTTCTCTTTCTCTACTTTTCCAATTACTTTCTTTACCCAGTTAGACCTACAAACGCTAGACCCAACATCCATATTACCAACGCAGGAACGTTGTGACGCATTAATCCCCTCGCCTGACCCGCTCGCCCTAACCAAGCAAACCGTCGTATTGACGCATATTACATTTGAACTGATTTGAACGCAGTCGGAAATACAGATCAGTCCAATCGACAACTCAATACTCACGCTTTAAACAGATAATTCACATTGTGATATTAATCATCGCAATTCAATGCAGCTAGAAGCCAATACGTTATTAAAGGATGACGTAGAAACAAACTACATATTCCATTACACATAACCTCTAAACCGTTATGTTCCTAAAGCTACTAAAGTAAAATACCAAGAAATCCATTACGCCCTATACTTTTATATACTGTATGTACGATATAAATAGAACGATCGCGATGCGTAAGAGCCAACTATACGAATGGGACATGTTTGACCACTTCGTGGCAAGTCATGTTCCCAGATCGCACGGCTTCGTCTCTTCGGTTGCTAACCGGAGTATTACTATAGCCACTAGCAGTAAGCCGGTGCCGGTACCGGAGCCGGTGTGCCCGTGGGAGTGCGCAATGGGGAACACAATATAATTCGCCTTCTTTTACGTTAACACAATCGTCTCGTAGACGACGGGCACAAAGAAGAGAAGACTGTAGAGGCAGAGAGAGAAAGAGAGAGAGAGAAAGAGAAAGAGAGAGTGAGAAAAATAGAAGTGGTGCATACGACAATGCGCGTCCAGTATTAATAGAAGGGTTCTCTGGAATCGAATTAGTCACGCTGGAGAGGAATTCCTTGGCGGGGCTCGACATATTTATTTATTCCGCAGGTACCTAGTCCGATACAGGCTTGTTTAACGGCATTAAAATGTCGTTAGCCCCGCCGAGATAACTCGTGGAAGGGTCACGGATATAACGACGCCTACAAGAATGATCCCTATGCTCGTTAATTTAAGTTCCGACAGGAATTACATACGTAATATACAATTTATCGATTCGAATTATTGTTTTATGGAATAAACGAACGTCGAGAAATTGTTAAGTTATCGATGAAAGTCTTGACGTGGATTAATCATTTATACTTAACGATTGAAATATCTGCGAAATCGTATTATCAAACGTAAAAGGGCTTTACGTGCCTTTTAAATGATTCTCAGCAGGTTACAGATTCTTATAAGGGATTCTTTCGACGTACAGAAATCCATTCGTCTTTGCCAGGAGGTAATAATAATTTGAGCGGTAGAGACTGGTAAGGCATACACATATCATTAAAGAAAACAACGGTTACGTAGATCTTGAAAGAGATAAGAAAACGGGAACGAAATATATAAAGATATTCGCGTAAGGATGACTTGAGGGAAGTCACAAAATCAACATAGTTCTCAACCGCTAATTAAAAACGACAGGGTGAGAGGCGTCACAGCGCATTGTAAGTAAATTACATGAATGATTCATCCTCATAATTACAAGGCCCGATATTCTTCCTTATAAGTAACACAATGAACATACACGGATCAGTAAACTCTCACTATGTGTCAAAAAATCTCTACGAGTCTTCATCGACAAGTTTGAATGTGACATGTCATCAGGATACAGGTGTTAAATGACCTCCTTCCTTCCTTCCTTCCTTCCTTCATCTCGTCTTTATCACTCACGCGTCTCGTATCATTCTCTAACAGTACGTACATATCCATATATCTCATAATCCAGTTTCTCATACTTTATTTTACTCTCTCTCTCTCTTTCTCTCTCCATTTATTTACAGGAAGCCATTGAGAATAATGGATTGTCAAACAATTGATCGTTGATTACCTCCGACACGGTGTCTTCCATCATGTCGCTGGTATCTCTCATGTTTCCCTTCAGTCAGTCACCGTCACACACCGTGCACAGCTCACGAAAAAAAATCCCGCTCCAATAATTATTATTTTATTAATAACACAATATTCCTAGTTTACTCTGGCGTGTTAATAGCTATACTAACAGTAGTTCGTTGTGTAGCGCCAACTCGGCCACAAAAACACGGCGTCCGCGAAGACGAGTTCCACGAGCGGATTGTCCCCGCGGAATCCGTCACGAGCACATTTTCACGATGGGAGTATGAAGATGAGGTAGCGACAAAGTGGAGGAGGAACAAAGAAAGACAGGGAATACTCTCTTCACGCGCAGTGGCGCGACCGAGTAATTTTCCGCTTGACGTCAAGCCAATCGATCCCGCGGAATGTCACTCCGGCTTGCGATGCCGGAGAGATCTTGAGAGAATATGGCTGATCTCGTAATACAAGGTGTACAGTGTTGACTACCGTAGGATTCAAGTAGACGTATGTATGTAAAAGAAAGCTGGAGGTTGTATTTAATTAATTAAATTTCCTAAAATCGCGTGAATAATCCAGAAACTTTATTATCGAACACGTTTCAACTAATGTGAACAAACACATTAGGTACTCGTGACATTTGCAGCACTACACGACACGAGGCGCGTGACACGAGATCAGAATAAACGAAGACGACCCATCAGGCTCCTCGCCTTCGGGAATACTGTCGAAGACGTCCGAAGAGGATCGTCAGGAAGCCCACGAAACGGCAGAAGGCAGGCCTGCCTTTCCGTGATGGCCGTGCTGGCTCTCGTTTCTACTCCCAGTCGCAGCTGCCTTCACTTCATATCGTACCTAGTGGCCACCTCCATTCGTATTACAGACCCCTACTACTCCACCCTACGTTATTTAAGCTCACTGTCCCATTCGCTGGATTTTATTCTCTGATCCCCTACTCAGGGAACGACGACCTATAGCTTTGTGAACCGCGAACGTCACTAACATTTTGAATAGCCGCGTTATTCTAATGCCGGAATATTGTAACGCGGGAGAATTTATTTTTGTCAAGAAACAATGAATAAGTTTAGTCGACGTTTTTTGATTTCTGAATGACTAATTGCGTACACTTGGTTTTAATTAATAAACGCTTGAAAAGTTTGCTGGGATAAAAATTCAAGATTCCGGGATTATTTTCAATGAAGTTGTCAAGTGATGCGGTTCATCAATTAGTTCGTGGTGATTTGTACGCAAGTAGAATTGTAATTAAGATTGGATAATGATACTCGAAACTTTAGTGCGGTTGGTAAACGATGGCGGGACGTTGTGAGAATTCCAGAAGATACATTTTCTCCTTTCGCAGTCTGATTAATGGCTACTTCTATGTGGATGTGGAATGGTACTTTGCAATTAGAGAATGACGTTTACAGCTGCTGGCATTGTTAATGAATAATATGGCGGCTATGTGATCCATTGAAATTTGAATTAAAATGTCTTTAGTACGAGCGTTATGATTCCGGCTACCTGACTGTAGCATCGAAAAGGCACAGCTGCTATTTCACCTGTTCGATATATTATTTAAATGCTTCACCTGCCTCGATCCCAAGATACTGCGCGATAAAAGCTATACCAATCGGATGCTTTCCGTTTTATGTTGTGTTGTTGCTTTTTTCTTCTTATCAAAATATATTTGAAGCACGTGTTATTTCTCACGTTTCATTAGTGCATACATTCGTACGATCATTGATATCAAAGTACTTTGCATTTATAATCAGCGCTATGTTTATTTTTTATTTGTCAGGACTGTCAGGAAAAAAATAATTATTTTGAATCCTACCTATTATACTTCCATATAATACTATATCTATAAAAATCATATAAAAATATAGTGTGTGACTATTGAATTATTAAAATATTTTAAGAATATTATAATAGGCATATAACTACACCTATCTTTAAATGATTTTGTTCTTTCCATGGGGATATGTGTCTAAAAATTCTTTAGTTGTTGAACAGATGATAAATTTATTAATTTCAAAATCACGAACTGGACCACGTTCCAGTAATAATCATTCGTCTATCGGTACCATAAGTGACCGGAGAAACCTTAGAGATATAATTAACGAAATGATCAATATCCAATGTTCCTACTTCATGATTTCGATGATTATTAGCAATAATTGAAGCATCATCGCCTCCTTGAACGACGAAAGACGGTACAACTATCCTGTACCACTCGTCCTCGACGATCTCTGTGTACTCTGGAATCTGGCATGCACGACACCTGAAAAAGGAACGACGAAGATTTAAAAGGCAAACTCAAGATTAATAGTCGTCACGTACGATGGTAACGAACTCAAGGTACCCTTTTCGGAATGGCTATTCCACTCACCTGACTTTAACATCAACTACTCTCGAATACGCCTCGTTAGATAGGTTGTAAGTCACCTTTATGCCCGACCAAATTAAGAGGGCCTTACCCACGAATGATGTGTCGCTGTAGCTGGTAGCAACCCCAGCTTCCAGAACCTATCAATCAGTAGTAATATATAATTTTCATAAACATAATCTTCGATATTTAATTGACCATTATATAGAAGAATGTAAGCGGTAGGTTAGGCATACGTGACGTACAGTACGCCTGGACATATAAGTTTTTGGTTCGAGTGAAGAAGCGCCTAAACAATGGCAACCCCAATTACATACTTGTATAGAGGTTTTAGCCTACGCGAGGCGCAGTTTGTATATCAACGGCATATTTAGTTACCTGAATAAGATCGGATCCAATTAATTCTACTACGTCCCAGGTATTTTGAAAAGGTTGTACTGTGATGGCATCAGCATATGTGATAACGCCGTTTGTTTCAAGAACTGAAGCCCGAACGCCGCCTACATTCATGCAAGAAATGGCCGCGTATGTCCAATAGGTACTGTTCTCAGCAGCATCCACGTACTAATTATATGAAAGATTAATTAATTTTTGTTTGCTCAGTTAGAATGTTTTATCAAAATTTCAATAATACCTACAGCATCGATCATAGCGTCCGTGATCAAATTACCCACGTTGCATTCCGCGTAACGACAATTATTATAAAGATATACTTTAAGCTTTCCAAGTTCAACTTCGCCCAAAGCATCGACCTCGACCTGCCATGGTACCAATGCTGCCAAAACACCTGGGTCTTGTTCTATTGATGAATCCAATAAAATTGGATTACCCTCCCAATCAAATACTTCGCCAGCTTCATCAAACCATACAGTCAGATTACCCAAGTATCTAAAACAAGGAATGCCAATAGCAAATTGTATTTCTGTAAATTTCATGTACAGGCTTTGGGACAAAATAAGGCATCTGGCACATACTTAGTATAAGCTGCAGCTTGAACGATAAGGACAGTTCTCTGTGAGTCCTTTTGTGTCACTACTACTGGATACTCGTCCTCGGCAGTGTCGGTGTGCGGTGGATCTCCTATTGGATTTGACATACTTATTTTGAGATACTTCGGTTTCCTCAAATTTGCGAATACAAGATCGTACGCGAAGCTTACAAAATATTATTAATGATACTAACGTAATTTTGAGTCAAGTATGAATTAAATCGCACCAAAAAAATAATGATAATGATTATAGTATATTATAAAATTAATGATTTAATACCTATTTACCTGAGTAAAGGAACGTATGCGAGTGTCCTCCTACAATGACGTCCACATTAGGACATTGAACCGCCATTACTCTATCCACGTCTAAACCACAATGACTTAAAACAATAATAATCTCCACCCCTTGTGCCTTCAATCTTTCAGCCTCCGCGTTTACAGTTTCCACTTCGTCAAGGAATTTTAGCTTTCCCGTACTGGCGATTTTCTATGAAAAAAAATTCATTATTCCTAATTTCAATAAAAACAGTTAATTGGAAAAAACAATTGAACATGATACAAGTGCTACTAACATTTGTTGTTGACAAAATGACTCCAATGACACCGATTTGCGTGCCATTCCTATCGATAATCGTGCTGTTAGTGTACAAGCCCTGAAATAATGCCGATCTTCAAGCTATTACAATAATTGTCCTGAAATTATCAAGTGTAATTGCAGTCACTTATAGTGACTCATGATACACGCAGTATCATTAACGAACCTGTATGTCGGGTTCCTCGCTGTCATCGATATTAGTGACGACCACAGGTGCCGTGACCATTTCAAGAAAGGGTACCAACCCAGCAATCTTGTTGTCGAACTCATGATTACCGATAGTCTGTTAATCACAAGTAAAGGTGCCATTAAAAATAAAATTTGTCGCTAATTCGCAATGTCTTTATAGGATCACACATGATACGAGTTAAGGTCCTCGAATCGATCTCTTTATCGATCGAATGATCTTCGTCCATCGTTAATCATCATCTGCACATCGATATACCGATCTCAATTACTTTAATAATTCGCCATTGCTTTGCGCAAATTATAGCTAGCAGACACCCACAGGCAGTATGTGAAGTTACAGCCACTTTACATAGAACGATTCAAAACACGCTATTGGAACATCGAGAATCGTTTCTTCGCAAATTAGAGAACACGAAGAGGTATATTCATAACCTCTACAATTCATAGACATTAAAGTATCTTGAAACAGAATAAATCTCCCATAAAGACGTAGACGTAGTTATTATTCGATTAAGTGCGTGCACTTGTGTACGTACTCATAAACGTACAGTTCATAAACCAGCATATTCGAGAGATATACGTGATTTGAATTTCGCGGGGAAAAATATTCAAATGTTTGACAACCATGCGGATCATAATTAACATGCCAAAAATGGACAAGATTCACGTCATTACTTTCAACGTATATTAATTTGAATTTTTACTTTTTATTGAAATCGATAACAATATAAGTAAATCGTTACTTCCAACGTATATTAATCTGGCTAAACTGATTTACCATAACGTCATGTGGCAGCATATTCATAAATGTTGCTGTCACGTTCCATCTATGTAAATTGTACCATAGGGTTCCCTGGAAATGGTCGCCGGCATTCAGAAATATCGCATTCGGACGTTCCCTAACCAATTGATGGGTTGCCGTGTAGACGCGTGCTATTCCGCCCACGCACTCATCCTCTTTGCCCTCGTAACAGGTGCCTGAGGATGGACCTGTTTGCACGAATCTGAGAAATTGCCGTGATAACAATCATTATCAAATTCACTTGATGATAACTATAATATGTGGCGCTTGAGAAAATGCCATGTTGATTTAAACGAAAATACAAATTTTATTAATAATATAAAACTGTTATTGTAGAAATATTGATTTTTTAATATTGATCTTACGAATTAATATAATTCATCATGTTTTTATGAATCAAATTAATTTCAGTGAGTATACGTATATGTGCATTCTGAAGATCGTGTATGAAAATATTATTCAATGATTATTGTACCATTATTTTTTTAGAAGCGTCAATCAATTATTATAACGTTTTAGGTATGTCTTTTTTTCTATCTCTTCGACGACTTATGCAGGTCGGAGAAATCGCGATAAAAAATGACCCCGGCCTTCGATTGAACGCTTGAACGATTATACCGCGTTGCAATTAATTGAGACGTGGTGCTCGATTAACGATACATAAGTATCTGCCTGAGATGACAAGATGATAAATGGACATTGGACACGCTCTACGAGAAGTGTCATGAAATGTAGATGTCGAATGTTTCCACAAATTGGTCCAGTGGGTCATGAGTACTAAAATCTCTCAATATCATGATCTATAAATAACTTGAGTGTAATTTACTTTGAGCAGTAGCATGCAATTCAGGTGGATCAATTAAAGAGACATGGCCACAAGCCATAAAATCAGTCAGCAATTTACGGAGGAATTGAAATTGGAAAATGTTATAACGCATATGTGCACAAAATGTAGAGTAAAATTGAAGGGATATTAAAATTTTAATAAGAAAATTCATTATTTTAAGCAAAATAAACATACCAAAATTTGACGGTTTAAAGATATTAAAAATACCTCTGCGCCTAACGTAGACGTTAATGAAACGTTTGAATAAGTTAAATTATGTAATTAATTAAAAAACTTAATTAACATGATATAGTAGTACTGCGTAAATGTTTGTGATACATAAAAAAATATTCTTATGCCATTCAGGCATAATCGTAGTGAAAAAAAATATCATTTACAATATAATTTCATTTACCATAGACTTCATTACCGTCTGTATGATTAATAATGACAAGGACAGCTACAACAATGCTATGGGATAAGATCAAGCAGATGTCAAAAAATCATTTGACTTACCTAGCATGAAAGTCATTGAGGTGTATAATGGAGAGTTCGAACAAGTCTGATCTACCGGGGTACATGAGACCCCGACCAGTGAACCCATGACATGTCTGCGCCAACAGGAATACCAACCACAGAGCCGTGTAGAACATGGCGCTTGTAAAAATATACAATAATTAATAAAAACATGATTTTACGTTATAAATTCAAACGAACAAAGTGAACTGAACGTTTACAAGGATCGATGACGAATATTTTTGTCGCCACAAGATGCAATTATCTTTGATAGAAATATGGCGAAGTCCAGAGTATACGAGCTCTTTGGGTTACGATTATCACAGAGAATGAGGATCTATCTAACAATTATTAAAATTATGAGAATTATTCTCAAGGTAGCTCACGTTGACAATGGAATCGTCAGAAAAATTTCCGCTTCTTGAATATAACACTTTCTTGACTTCGTATGTTCGGAGGCTGATACGAACTTGTTCGTATTCTCTTTAAGTATTCGTATATAACCTCACCACTGAGACACAATTTTTTCACGGAGAACTCTAGGTGAAAAATAAATTCGTAAGATTGATTAGCCTCAGGCAAATAAACAAAAAAACGGAAATTAGTCTTGACTCTCGTGAAAACGCAACTGTGCGAATAATTTTCATTCGTTTCTCTGTAGTTCAATTTTCTTGCTTTGTCTTAATTACGTCTTATATATGTATAATTCATTTATAATTATCATTTCATGGTTGCCTTATGAGTGGATCTAATTATTCTAAGAAAGTTAACAAGTTCCATGAACTTGCCACTGACAAATTATTTATCAGCAACTTCGTGGTTTGTAATGATGCTTTATTTAGCGTATCAATCATATTACAAGTTTTACAAGTACATTGTTATCATGGATTTTTACATTCTTTTTACATTGCGTATAATGCGTAACTGTCATGACGAAAAATGTCTCCATTCCATCATCGTTTAGTTACACTGTACGACGCCGTTGTAATTCGATGACATAAAACATGATGACAACAAAATGCCTAAACTTATGAGTTAACAAAATGGTACTGTAAAAGACTATTATCAATATCGAATAAATGGAGCAGAATTTTTTTTGCAAAATTTTGTCTATATTAATAAAGAACAATTAATAGAAGCTCTTTTTGTAACAGACACGTTGTATACTGTGACAGTTAGGTCACGCGTTATCTGAATGTTCACTTAGTGTATGCACTAAGGATGATAAAACAAAATTCTTAGATCAACACCGAGTATACGATCTGCATTGTTTCTATATTCTTTAAATCAATGCAAATGGTTTAATCTAATAAAATTTGATTAACAAGAGGGAGACTTACTTGTTAGTGTTAATTGGTTGGTATTACAGACGGGACTGACTTGCTAGCTCCATTGAAAATATTTCCCCTTCCAGAGATTATTTTCGAATCTTTATCTGCAAATAATACTTTACTGCTGCTATCATGGGTATTAACGACGATTAGAGTAACAGAAGTTGTTCACTTGGTGTACATACTTTATAATCTTTATGATAGTCGCGTACAGTACACGGTTATCTTTTTTCTTTTAATGATTTTAGATATACTACCTATTTGGTTTATAGTAGCCTTGTACTAATGCTCTTTTACTGCTAAGTCATGTATGGATTTTTGAAATACGGTTGTCACAGTATACCTGAAATTTCTAATAAACTAAATAATGCATTATTAATTGTAAGATCCAAATGAGTATTTTATACATTAGAAGTTATGTGATTACCCACAATACAAGAATTATTACAAGATTAATAGTATTATAATATATTATAATCGAAAGTACAATATTTATATATGCCAAATATATCATTGTAACAGTGGCGGAAATACTTTGACAATTGCGTATTTACTTTGTTTATCTAGTCTCTTTTATAATTAGACAGACAATTCTAGAGTAAATAAAATTTAGATTTTATCTCCAGCATGTAATGAAATCGATGAATTATTGGCTAATACTGTCGAATGCTAGGAGTTGACAGGAAATAGATGACGTGAATCACAAGGCGTTCTAACCATTCATTTTTCTAAAATCCAAAAGAAGAATCTTTTGTCCTCGTGATAAAATTATACACAGGTACCCTTATGAAAGTTTCACCTGCAGTACAGGTGTCCCTAATGCTTGTTTAGCTGCAGGACCACCACTACAGTTTTAGGAAAGATCGCGATAACGGTTAAGCGTCAATGAAATCATTTATTACGAAAATAAAATCTCTCGGAGGAGTAATTAAAAAATAAAAATAAGTCAATAATTATTTGGATCCCTATCGTTTTCCCGCAGCATTATTTTTGCGAATCGTCATTTTTCCGAAAAATCAGCTTCCCGAATATGGACATCATTCCAAATGCCTGTGAAGTGAGATATGCGGGAATGTAAATTTTCAGGGAAGCGGCGATTGGGAAAAATGGCGCTGCGAGAAGTTAGATATTCGGGAATATGAATTCTCGGGGAACTGACGATTCGGAAATGTAATCATTTGGAAAAACGATGGGGACCCAATTATTCAAAGAAGATTGACCATCTTCAGCATGCCTTTTTGCTTGTGATCTTACCGTGCAAAATAATCTAAATTTTTATAACACTGCATCTTATAATTGAGTTAGTGTGCAATATAATCTCGTATATTATCGATATGATTGTTACATCGCAGGGAAATAGAATCAAAAGATTATTTGATTTTCTTTAGATGTATTCCACGTGGAACTTAAAATCCTAAGCGTGTGATTACGCGCGAATCAATCTATTGTCGTTCAATTGCGTCCTTGCTTTTATAATCTTTGCTTGTCCTTGTACGCATATCATGATAAGTATTGGTAATCACTGTGTCAAAGTATCACCATTATCGGTATTCCTGATAGGTCTATGCATGAAGTAATAAATCGGTAGCTATCAAGATTATAGACGGTGAAGTACATTTAATTAATGACATGCTTGTTTCGATAAGATTTTTTTTAAGAGTTTTAAATCATAGGGAAGATGAGGGTAATGCCGGCCAGTTGGTAATACCGGTCACCCTCTTTACAACAACTAAAGACGCTGTATCATTGAAATTCACTCTATTACCTTTTATTATGTAATAGTAACTAATTTTAGTTAATTTAATCGGATAATTTTCGCTTATAAAAATGATCGAAACGAATATATCGTATTAGGTTATATTTCGAAACTTTAATGATAGAAACTGATCAGTCATAGAGTAAAATATATGAAATAATTTCTAAAAAAGAAAGTATTGCGAAATTAGTATCGTATATTATTTTAGTATTGATTTGCTTCGTTAATTATGCTTTTTCTGCCAAAACTTAGAAAGTTTGACCTTAAAATTTTCCACTTTATTGTATAAGTATGTAAAATGTAATATGTTATTTTTTTTCAAATTTTACATTTTTAGCATATATTTGATTGTTCATTATACTAGAAATATAAAATTTTGAAATTTTATAATACATTCACATCTGTTGGTATATTCTCGATTAAGGGGGCACATCCGAGTAGACGACGAGAAAAATAGGTGAATTTTGGGAATTATTATCTCAAAAACTATTTGTTCAATTCCATCCAGGTTTGTTTTATTCCAAAGTATATATATTGAGGTACGTTAACAAATTTTTTTATGAATATTCATCCACTCGAAGCGCTGCTGTCGTGGCCGGCGTAAAGCATGTTCCTCGCTGACACGGTCTGCGGTTCCTAGGATTTTATACAGTTGGTTCATCCGAATCATGAATTTCAAACAGATTCTTAAAATATAATGTACAAAGCGATTCGGATCGTATCATTTTTTTTTAATTTTTTCACGAAATGGCGACCGTTTGAACTTTACATTCAATTTATAGCCGCAATTTCCGACCTTTCTGGCTTGATAAAAAAAAAAGTAATTGAGTAAAAAAAATTTGATACGTTCCGAACTCGACAACCTATCCACAAAACTTGTGTCAAAATTTGGAGGAAATCGGTCAAGCCGTTTTCCAAATATCCTAGGGACCGACTTTGAAAAGTATGTTTCGAGATAATCGCGTTTAAAGTTTGGCAAAGAAATAACGCGATTGGCCACTCGGTCGCTCGTCCGCTTCTCGGTAAATCGCCCATAACTTTCACAATTTTTCGAATATCAAAATGAAATTTACACACAATATCCTTCATACTCCAAAAAAATTATAATAATTATATAATATATTATATAATATGTAATATTATACGTACCTGCTATGTAGCAGACGAAAGGCTCCGGGCCAGCGGCGCACCTAGCCACCCGGCCGCTCCGCCGCATTTCAGCAAATCGCCCATAATTTCCACAATTCTTGTAATTTCAATATGAAATTTATACACGATATTCTTAACACTTCAAACTTTAAGAGAAGTGAAAAAAAATTGACTAAAAAAAATTTTTCTACTCGGATGTGCCCCCTTAAATAACATAGTAACACGAGGTTATTCCTCGTGACAAGCTTGTTCTCTTCGGTATTCAAATACATTAATGTTAATTTGATGCTCTACATATGCTAAACTATTTGTATTTTATTTAACGCTAGTATACTAATGAGTTAACATGAATATATAAATTACTTAAATATGCCATCTGACGAAATACTCGTCCATTGTCTATACTCGTAGAAATAATTTCCAAAATAGCTAAAAGAGACGTATAACAAGTTCCTGATAGTATGTCAGTTCAATGAATTTACGAAAACCTTGCAATAATCATTATATTGCGAAAATACATGAAGACAAATATATTTATGAATATACAGATATATCTACTTTAAGAATGCACTTTTCACCGACAACAATGTCAATAACAATAACAAAACAAGTAATTAGTTTTTTTGTACAAGAAAATATAATCATGGCTCAATATGTTTTTGCTTTAGTAAGAACATTCCTGAATCAATGATATATTGTCAATTGGGGAATTAATTAAGTATGCGTCAATGAGAGTATCGACACGCCATATTTCCCTACGATTCTTACAATTAGTATTTTTATCTCATCCAACACAATCTAAACAAAAAAAGTGCCTCTAAAAATTGCAAAAATCCTATGCCTGTATGAAAAAAAATTCAGTGGAGCTTCTTATCATTTGCTTCATTAAGGTTTCATAAAGACTATTTTTATGAAGAAATGACTACTCGGACTGTAATACATAGGAACAATCATTTCAGTACATTTAACTAATCAAATAATTATATGATGACTCGTAGATGCCTATCACTTTTGAACCGTTTCATATTGAACAATCTCTTCTTTGGCGAGACGTATCGATCGTGATAAAAATCGGTCTTTTCAGATTCGACCAGACATCCAAGGCGTTTGAAACTTGTTTAAATCCTGGCTAACGTAAAATGCAGCAGCTGAAAACAGTCGCTGCAGGTTTTGTCCGGATGGTAACCCTCGTAAAAAAGACTTGCACTTCCAGTGCCTCAAAGTTCATCTTATCTGCAATTGACACTTACCAACTTGCATAACTCGTTATATCAAGATTTACTACAGTAAATATACACAGTGGCAAATATTGTACATAGTAAATCATAGTGATAAAAATTCCAAGAATCAATGTTCTGAATACTCGCAATCATCTGGCAATCTTTAATAAACTAACAAATAAGTTAAATGATCGGGAATGATCAAGTTACGTAATTTTATTTGGAAATCTATCCCACTGCAATATATCAAGGTAATGATAGAATGATTAACGTGGTACAGTATTTTCAGGTGCTTGCATGTGCGAAATAACTTCTCTGTAAAGTTTAATTGCAATTTCGAAGTTAGGTACTTCCATTAGAGTTAATCCTACGCTATTCAACTGCAGATTCGAACGGACTTGGTTATACGATTTGATAAGGCTTAGAAGATTTATTAAAATCTTTAATACTCAGATTTTTATTGTTACGAGGTGTATGTATATTTTGATTAAATTTCATCATCTAATACGTATTTTTATTACAATTTAATATGATCCGTTGTTTAAGCTTTATGTTTGTTGCAATGATCTGGCAGATGGGCAGTTTAGTTAGATTAATTGCAGAGAGAATGCGATGAGTTACGTAATCGCTTGATGTCACGTGAATTAATTGAAACCACGAAAATGAGATAAGATAATTACACTGAGAAAACGAAGCGACAAGAGAAACAACGGATAAGGAAGTATATTGTTTTTAAGTGACGGCTTTCTTAAACACATTTAATTTCAAAGTGACACAAAGGAAGCCGATAATAATTGCAGTAATGAAAATTAAAGAGTACTACCAAGTACACTTTAATTCTTGACACACATATGCTGTAAAAATACCATATTATCTGAATTCTGTATTGGATTATCTAAATATAGTCATGAAAAAAAGAAGTAAATAATGATCTAATCTGAATTCACTTTGACTAAACTCTATAAGACTATATAATCAATGATGACAACAACGGCAACAGTAAAGGTATATCTGCGCTAGATAAAATCAAGCAGGTGTCTTAGAAACAGTGACTTGCCTAATATAAAAGGCATTGAAGTGTGTAAAAGGAGTTCAGACAAGTCTGATCATTCAGCTTAGGTATAACGATACATAAAAGTCAAATACACTAAGGTTTTATAATGTATATCGCAATATCAACAGTCTTCGAATATTGTACTTGAAAAATGATATAGTAATCAAGGAAAGAATAAAAAGTAATAGAAAAAGATGAAAAAGAAAACAAAAGAGAAGAAAGCTATGAACTCGTCATAATACGATTTGATCTTTACGACATAAAAATGCTGTGGTTTTTCTCACGAAGACAAGATTATCTATTCTTCGAAAATGGAGGGACGTCCAATGTCAAGGATTGTAAATGTCGAAATTATTTCTAGAGACAAGGCTACGGATTTAAAGACGGTGAGGTATCGTGTGAATTCATAAAATACTGATCTGAGACAATAGAATTGTCGGAAATATTCTTCACCTCGAAAATAATCCATTCGTCATCATTGGCCAAAATCCTATTCGCTTATTCTCGCCTCTTCTTGCGTTACGTAATCATCTGATTTAAGTCACTGACAATCCCAGCAGATGGAGAAGTCAAGGTAAAAACAAATTTAAAAGTGAATCGCCTTGGGACAGAATGTGATTAGTCTCGGAACTCAAGAAAACATAACTCTGCAAATAATTACGCGAACGACTTTTTATTTTCATTCGGTATGTTATGTTATATTAGTTGCGCGTGATTAACGAGAAACCCATTATGAGATAATAAAGAAGCACTTTTTATTATTCGCATAAATAAATGATTGGTAAGTGCAAAGTTCATGCCTGTGGATGATGCGTGGAAACTTGATCGTTATATTCTTTTTTGTAAATATTCACTTAATTCTTATACTTTAATATTACTTCATTTGTATATTGATAGGTAAATTATTCGTGGAATCCAATTTTAGCGGCAATGACAAATTCCATATTTCTTATATTACTTTCTATCGTATAGAGAGCGTGTACATATTTGCTGTCTAAGCAGTGTCAAATTGCTGAGAAGGTTAAAACTGTAAAAATATATTTATATGTTTCATGCTAAATGATTATTATTATCACAAGAGACGCTGATTTATTCGTCTCGTTACCGTCTGACTTCCGATTCTAAAAAACTGCGAACTTTCGATTTCACATAATTCTATATCTGTTATCAAGGGTATTAAAGAGGTTTGTAACAAGGATACTGTTTTATTTTCCTTATATACATCTATTCCACAGTTACGCTCAGAACATTAAATAACGTTTCTAAGCTGCATTGCATCATTAGTATAATCTCATTCCATTTTTTTTAAACTGATACTAAATATGGAAGAACGAATCCGTTCATTACATTCAAAGAATGATATTGGTATTCCTGATACAAGACATGAAATAATAAATGATTAATAAGTAATAAAAATCAGACGGAATGGAAAAAGAATATTTGATGAGATATTACATAAATTGATTTGATAACAATTAACGTATATCAGACTAAATAACATCAAACTTAATACATTTATTAGGCAATATTAATAACAATATATTTCTTATCAATTCATTTCGTTATGTTTCTCTCCTTCACTGTTTCAATTGTGCATGAATAAAAATCTGGAATAAGTAGTCATTGTGTAATTTATGGGTGAAGATAAAAGGACTTTTATCGGACAAGGACGAATGCCAAGAACCGACAGGAAATAAATGCCACCTATCGCATGTGCGTCGGTCGACGTTGGTGAACTTGCCAAGTGACTCATTCTATATTGGAGTACACGACCATGGCACATTTTACTAGCAGTCACATCAGTTTAAGACGATGGACCAACATTTGTCTATTAAAAACCCAAAAACGAATTTCGAATCCGTTTTACCAAAATTTACCCAGTACTCGCGTGAAAATATCACGCGTACAATACAGCTGTCTCGAATATTAGTTTAGCTGCTGAACTATTTCATCACAAGAATACGATAACAATAAAAATATATATCAATAATGGAATTTCACACGAAGTCGAATATAATTAATTCTATAATACTAAATACACTAAGAGAATTGAACGTGATATAAAAAATGATATGAATACTTAAAAATTTTTCATCGTCTATCTATATATGTCTAAATGGGCTTAATAATCGATCATCAACAAACCGATCTCTCTTACAGTCTGAGCTATATATCATAATTAATGAAGATTAATATATATATATGTATACTAGTATCAAATCATATATGAATAGTTTCCGTTGTCTCAGGAAGAAGCGTAAATCGCGAGAACAACTTGCTTTACCGATTCAGAGTCCACTAGGAAAGCTTAAGAGGGGTTCAGACTGAAGTTTCAACAGCCAATCGCGCTTTGGCGTTCCTGAAGTTCAAACGTCCTCGTGGTGTCACTCCGCGAACATAAGTCTCATGGCAAACATGATAAATACGTAGAATACTCGGAGTAGTTGATGAAGTGAGATCAGTATAAAGGTCGTATGATAAATGGATAACACTTGTTATCATCATCGATATGCATTGAAGGTGCGCACAACAAATAAGTAACGGAAATTTGGTTATCGCAAATTCTAAACGTGTTTAAGTGGTTATCGCCTTTACTGTTATAAATCTGTCTTATAAATCTTTAAGAGACGGTCGTTAACTGGATGAGATAACATATAAATGCCACAATTTGCCTGTTCCTCTCGTGATTAAAACGCATGCGTATTACACATACTAAGGAGTCGTTATCTGTTAATTCGCGTAAAATCGCTCTCGACGTGTTATCTCGCATTTATTAATTCCCCTATGCCAGTGCCCTACCGATCGTGCACGAGGCAGGATCGCAAGAACATAATGGCAGGATCCAATGTGATTGTCTTGCTTATCCTGTCCATCGGCAGTGTCCTGACTCATCCGATTCCACGTAACGATGGCGGGCTCTCTCTTCAAATTTTACACACTAATGATATGCACGCAAGGTGAGATTTATTTTTATATGACTTATTATAGTGGCGGGATATTTGAATGGATCGATATTAAATACTCGAATTACATGTGATTGAGATTTTATTCCACTGAAATTAATGAGTTAATGTTAGGATATATTAAGAAAAGGGTTATTATTAAATTTATTTTTTATTTTTTATTTTTTTTTCATCTGCAACGTTGCTTTTAAATGCATAGAATGTTTTTTCACGATGTGTAATGTTTCTTTTGGTTTGTTTTGCATATTTGAATTGCAACACTTCAGGTGTTATGTTATTTACATTGCATATAGCATGTATGCTATCAAGTGTACTGATATGAAACTTTACGAAATATACGTTCGTTATTCACCTTCCTAGAAATCTGTTCAAATTATGTTGTAAAATGTAGAAGCATAATGACAGTTCCATTTACATCCGCGTGACTTGTATCCAGAAATTCGTATATGATCGACTGGAATAATTATAGTTATACGACTTCAATCGCAGGACGAGGACGTTACGGAACGAAACTTCCGTACTGCAAGAAAAATGGATTCGTATAATTTAATTTATTTTTGCTCCACTGACCACATTGTTAGGTCAATGACATTATCATTGGCAGAATTCCTATAGCAGACGCCAATGATCGTTCCCCTTCATTGACTACGCCACCTTATGAAAGAAACCTTAATATTTGTGCATTGTACATATGTATAAACGTATTCATAAGATTGAATATATCTTAATTCACATAAATTATGCTTTATTGGTAAGAAATTCTTAAATCAACCCAATTTAATGTACAACCCATCATAATCTATTATTAAGATAAATTTCAAATTGTTACCATTTTATAAATTTTACGCATAAAATAGGCTTCTTCTGGAAGACAAATCGATCGTCGTAAAAAAAAACCGGTTTTTCCAGGTTCGTGCAGACGTCCAAACTGTCCTCAACCTGCTCCAGCTCAGATGCTGCAGCTGGAAAATGTTACGGGGGTTTCGCCAGAGTAGCAACTATCGTAAGAGAGGCTCGAAATTCCAGTACACCAACA
>JARQST010000464.1:30509-41013 GCA_030142225.1 Pachycephus smyrnensis | reverse complement strand
CTGTATAATGTTAATAAAGTCAGAAAATTATTAAACATTTTCTAATCCAATGTTTATTTTACTTATATGTATGTATTTTTTTTAGGCTGCAGATGTTTTGGAAGAGTTGGAACTTTGGCAAGGAGCGGTAGATAATCTGACAATTACAGTAGTAGGTACTACTCGTGTTCTTCTTGATGGGGACAGCAAGACCTGTCGACGACAAGAGTGCAATTTAGGAAATCTGATAACGGATGCCTTCGTAGACTATGTATGAATCATGCTTAGCATACATCCTCAAGTTTTTGTTTATCTCGTACCTGTCATATCTTTTTCTTATCCCTTATTTTATTCCAGGCAACTAGACAATATGCTGGTACTGACGGATGGTCAAACGCAGCCATTGCTATTCAACAAGGTGGTGGAATCAGAACGTCCATCACCAGAGATAATGATAATCAAGTAAATAAAAAACAGTTATTAACTTCTTATCAGAAGTGCAAAACAGCGTACTTTGAATTCTTGCGTCATAATCTAGATCACAATGGCTGATGTTCTCGCGGTTCTTCCCTTTGGTAACACAATTGTCATGGTCAACATGAATGGCTCATCCATACTATCAATGCTAGAATGGAGTGTAAGAACTCTTGAAATTAGGTCGACAAGTGATCTAAATGGTGGATTCCTACAATTCTCTGGGCTACAGGTACGCACTGCATTAAATATCAGATCAATAGTTAAGCACACATAGTAAATTATTTTGTGTAATTATAATATACATCTTTGTTTAGGTGGTCTATGATCTGGCTCAACCTGAATATAAAAGAGTCGTTTCCGTAAAAGTAAGATGTGCCTCCTGTCGTATACCTGAGTACAATGATCTTGAGGAAAGTATGTCATACAATGTTGTGATGAGTGCATTCCTTTACCAAGGTGGCGACGGGTATACAGTATTCAGTAATATGGAGTATACAGATCTTGGTAAGCATATCACGTAGTACCATATCACAATCAAATCACATCCGCTGATTAATAACTCGCCACTCAGTCTACTAGGTCATTTCTGTATTACACCGGATATGCAAAGTAGTTCCATTGACTTATGTAGTCTTTCTTGGTTGACAGGTATCAGCGAATCAGACTTATTAGTTGAATATCTGCAGAAACGTGGCCCAGTTTACCCTGCTGTCGAATGGAGAATTAATTTCCAAAATACGGAATCTGTAGACAACAATGTAACGGGTGGCTCTGTACATATTACCTCTTCCGTATTCACTGTAGGCTTATTGATATTGATTCATCGATTACTCACATGAGAATTATGAGAATTTTGTCTTTGATTATCTTCATCTCTCGTGAATTTTCGCGAGACACGAGACATCCAAATGTATGTAAATTACTATAAGTGCATTTTAAAGACTCATTTTCATACTTTACAAACAGTACAGGTACATTCAAGTTCAACACATGTAGTACTTATGACTCTACCTCAGGATGTATAAAAAATGTGGCAATAGAACTATCATTAGTGAATAGTAAAGTAGTAATTAACGGTTTCATATAAAAATATAGCATTACGCTTTTAAACATTATTGCGCAAGAGGAGAGTACGACAACTCCGGCTGTTTTAAATGTCGTGTTCGATAGTGTGCAATCATAGTAAATCATGTATACATGATTAGAAATTTAAGATGAACGTAGATTAATTAATGTCAAATAACAAAAACTTCTTCAATGACTATAAATATTACATTTTCTACGTTAATTACAAAAACGTCGTATTTGACACATTTTTAATGCAAATGAGAATTATAAACTTTCTTGAATAACCATAATTGACGATTGTACAGTAATAACATTCAGGCACTATTAAAGATTATATATGAAGTGATATATCAAAAGTTTTGCCTTTATATATGTAGCCGAATATCTTATCAACAGTGTTTAGAAAGTTGCCAAATAACTTTAATAAAAAAAATACTATAAAAAATATTTGAAATGAAATATTTGTCAAGAATATGTTTTGTACAGATGGATGCATGCCACTTGTTTCTTTTTTTTTTACCGCATTTAAATTATGTGTATGCATCCACTTACGGCTCTATTATACGATATTAATTAAAAGGTATTTGAGAAATAGAGAAATAAAGTAAATCATGGTTTCACGTGTAATTTATTCACATGATATCCTGGTTGGTCCCGATATGTTTCCCAATCCTTGAGGCAGGCTTGAATTGTCTGTAAAGTTTACGCTGCCTTTCTAATCGTGGCATGAGAGTAGTGTACGCCGTAATTAGCGAAAATCGTAAATCTTCTTTCTTTATAGATTTATTCTTCAGGTCGTCTAGAAAATGAAGACGTTTAACATTTTATGTTTCCTACATGGCGCTACTTCCCCGAAGTATCCATATCCTTCGATACATATGTATAACGAAAGCAATTCATTACATTAGAAATGAAATAATAAAATAATGCTGTATTATAAAATTTGTGTAGGAAACTTACCATTTGCATAGGAAGGTTATTAATGAAACATAATGAACTAAGGGTTCATTCAAATACTAAATTGAAGGGTTCAATTGTAGCTCTCTTCTAATAAATAATATTTATTAATATTTATATTTTATTAACAGTACTTTAACAATAACTAATCAATAATAAATTAAAGTGTTTATCATTCAATAAGTAGTACTGATTATTATGAATTCTAGATCGGACTTTGGAATTGACAAGAAATTTAAGCTTTAATTGAATTAATACATGACATTTCACTCAAAAGGATCTGTTATCCAATATTATATAAAACCATGCCACAACCCTACAAAGTAATATTGTATGTCTTTGAAATTGACTCTTGACTCTATCCATTAATTATAATACAACTGTACTTTAAATTAATATGCATATACAACAACAATAAAATACCTGACTAACTGGCGAATAAGAAAATAAAGATATCATAGAATTTAATTAGAACTTACTTTTTCTTATAGTCTTTATTGTAATCTATTAAGTACTGTACTGTGTCAACCTATAGATTATGTATATACTCCATACGCAACTCAAATTTCAAAAGATTCTGTGGATGACCTGTAAATAATTATCAATCCAGAGTTAATAAAACAAGTTTTTTATTTTATTAGCTAACTAACGCGTGCCGGGAATACGTGCGTGGTAGCGTAATGCGTATGTGGTTTAGGATCCTGCACATCCACTTGTCAAAAATCAATATTTCTCAACTTTTTTCAGTTTGTTTTTGAAATCATTAGCACTCTTCAGAACTATCCGGTTTTTTAGGCTAGACCTCCCTGTTCTCGAGTTATGACCCAAAAACAAGTTTCGAATATATAGTGAATATATTGTTCACAAAATCATCGAGACTGAGGGTCTCGAAGTACATCTTAGCTGTATCAACACTGCATCATCAACACAATCCATAAGAATCAACAGCTCACTAGAATAATATTGGAATATACAGGGGTAAGCCTATGAATTCAATCGCAACCAATTAGGTGTACACAACAGTTCATTCATACCCAGAATACTTAGCCTATCTAAAACGGATAAAGAGTACCCGAGCAAAGAAACATTCAGATTCAACAGTTAAATTTCGTTCTCGTTCCATATATCAGAATAAAGTAATAATCTCACGCAATAACGCATATCATCTCACTCAGAAAGTGTCGTGGAACCTCATTCCTATTTCATCCAATTCTTCACCTACTCGACCAATTAATAAATCAGATAGACAAAGCATTAACCATAGGAAATCCATACCTATAAAGTATCCTAAATTACCGAAATCATTACCAACTTAAATAAATTATACCAGTCACCTTACTCGAAATTATAGTATCACTATACGAGCGACGGTCAGCTCTGGCGACAAAACTGATAGAGACAGGGCAGATCTAACACGTGGATGTACCGTTTAAAACCGGCAAGTCAAACCAACGAACCATCCTAACTACCTTTCTAAATTCATATTCAGGGAAAACAGTATTTCTTCAATTTACATAGTTCTAAATCGTTGCATTCAAATAGAGGTTTAAACATAGCAAAATCTAATACATTTCAAGGAGCGATCGTAACAATATATAATAAAATAATATATAATAAACAATATAATAAATAATAAATAATAAATAATATATAAATAAAATTTAAAAAATAAATGATACTCAGAGAACTCAATTCCTACAATAAATGTATCAATAAATTTCCGTCATACATATACTATACATATACAGGGTGTTCCGAATTTACCTGACCTACGGGGTATGGGGGTGTTCGGGAGGCATCACAGATCACGAAAATGACCTTCCTTTTGTCCGGAAATTCTTAGTTTTTAAATGGGAGCATGTCAAAGTTGACCAATCAGAGCGAGGCGCCAACAGAAATGGTAGGCATCTACGAACTCTGAGTTTTCTTCCCTCGCTTTTGTTTCTCGGTGGCTACGGGCCGGCTGAAGTCAGCCGAAAACATGCCTATTAGATGTCACTGGCTGAGAACATAGGTTCTCAGGTGAACAGTCAAGCACTAAGTGAAAACTGCAATGTCCTATGATAATGCCATTTGACTTACACAGATATCTCTGTGACGTCTTACGAAGGTTATCCTGATCTCGCTTTCCTTTAATTGATCTCCAGCGATTCGTGCTACATCCCGTTGACGAATCGCAATAAAATTCTAATGAAATTGACGACTTGTCATGTTTACACACCATATTCCTTCAGAATTTATGTTCCCTGTAGGAAATAATATGGGATAATATAATAATAATAATATGGGACATAGCAGTTTCAGTTAGTGCTTAAATGTTCACTTGAGAACCTTGAGAACATCTGTTCTAAGCGAGTAACATGTAGTAGGTAACTTTTCGGCTGGCTTCAGTTCGGCCGTAGCCACCGAGAAACAGAAGAAAGAAAAGAAAACTGAGAGTTCGTAGGTGCCTACAATTTCTGCTGGCGCCTCGTTCTGATTGGTCAATTTTGACCTGCTCCCATTTAAAAACTAAGAACTTCCGAACAAAAGGAAAGTCATTTTCGTGATCTGTGATGCCTCCCGAACACCCCCATACCCCGTAGGTCAGTTATGTATGCTAAGTATACGAAAGCGAGTTCCCCCCTCGTTTTCGCGCCAAAATCTAGTGATATCAGTGACCGATCAAAATTTTGACAGTTTCGACAAGTGTCACAAAAGTAGACAATAACCCAAAAGTACAAGGATAGGTTATTCAAAATAATCACATCTACCGAACTATTTATTCTTCTGCAGGGTAAGTAAGAAGATTATTAATAAGTTTTATTTAAGTAATCAATGCATTTGTATGTAAATGGCTTTAATTATGATAATCTACAACGATAACCTATCAATGCTCTTCGTTCTCCCTTTACAGATAATGCAACTTAGTTTCATTTTACTGCAACACGTAAGGAGTTCAGCTACGATGTCTCGATCTAATTTCATGCATCTGCGACTTTCTGTGTCCAAGTTACAGTATCCTTTTCAATCCTGAACCTTCCCAAAAATACGTTAGAATTAAAAATAGACTAAAAATAAAACTCAGAGACATGTATCGCCTCTTTTCATCCACAGAACCTCCACACCAAATTGCAGCCCTTTTCCTCTTCCGGTGTGCAAGATACAGCATCCTCGCTGTATTATAACCTGTAGCAGGTCATAAGACATTTGATTTGAAACACAGCTACAAAAGGTGCTTCCGGTAAAGAATTTCGGTCGTCAAACAAGACTCATGCGCACGGGCGCTGCGTGATTTATACTTGGCGCGAAATTCGACTGTGAGTCTCTTGATGATCAATGAGTACAGTAAAGCAGACGGAATAAAAGAAGAATATTTGACAAGATATCCCATAAATTGATTTGATACACTTAACGTGTATCAGACTAAATAACATTAAATTTAATATATTTATTGTGCTATGTAAAAAACAATACGATGAATATCAATTCATTTTGTTATGTCTCTCTCTTGCACTGCTTCTATTGTGCATGAATAAGAATCTGAAATAAACAGTAATTGTGTAATTCATCAGTGAAGATAAAAAGACTTTTATTGGGCAGGGCCAAATGCCAAGAACCGACAGGAAATAAATGAGAGGTATCACATGGGCGTCGGTCGACGTCGGTGAACTTGCCAAGTGAATTATTCTATATTAAAATACACGACCATGGCACATTTTACTAGTAGTCACATCAGTTTAAAACGATGAACCAAAATTTGTGTATGAAGAATCCAAAAACAAATTTCAAATCCGTTTTACCAAAATTCACCCAGCTACTCGTGTGAAAATATCTCGAGTACGGTACAGCTGTCTCGAATATCAGTTTAGCTGCTGAACTATTTCAGTATAAAAAAGATAATAATAAAAATATAATATAGGTATAAACAATCTAGTTTTACATTAAGTCGAATGTAATTAATTCCGTAATACTAAGTACAGGAAGAGAATTCAACGTGATATAAAAAATGATATGAACATTTTCAAAATTTGAGGCATCCATTTATATACATATGTTTGAGTAGGATTAATCTTCTATCATCAACGAACCAATTTTTCTTACAGTTTAAGCTATACATCATAATTAATGAAGATTAATGTATACAAGACTCAAATCATATTCGGCCCGGTTCCGTTGTCTCAGGAAGAAGCATAAATCCCGAGAAAAACTTGATTTATTAAACCAATTCAGAGTCCATTGCCAAAGCTTAAGAGGTTCAAGAAGAAGGGTTCATGAACCCCCTCCAAGGTTTCGAAATGAACAACGGAACCGATCCGAATATGATTTCATACTCGTATATAAACTTTAGTCTGCGGACTAAAGATTCAACAGCCTTTAACCTTCCTGAAATTTAAACGTGCTCGTAGTCTCACTCCGCGGACATAAGTCTCATAGTAGACACAATAAATACATGCAATACTCAAAGTGGTGTTGAAGCGAAATCAGTATAAAAATCGTATGATAAATGGATAATATTTGTCATCGTCATCGATGTACATTGAACGTGGGCAAATCATATAAGTAAGGGAACATCGCTTATTATCACAAATTATAAACGTGTTCAAATAGTTATCGTATTTACTAATATAATATCTACGTCAAAATAAGATAGCACATACGTGCTGCAATTTGCGTGTCCTTCTTGCGATTAAACACACGTGTTAAAGAATGTCGCTATTTGTTAATTCACGCAAAATCGCTCTCGACGTCTCATTTATTAGTATTGTATATGAACTAACCTGTACCAGTGCCGTACCGATCGTCCGCCAGGCAGGATTGCAAGAACACAATGGCACGATTTATTGTGACTATCTTATTGATCCTGTCGATCGGCAGTATCATGGCTACGCCGATTCCAGTTGACGATGGTGGGTTGTCTCTTCAAATTTTACACACAAATGATATGCACTCAAGGTGAGATTTATTTATATGTGTTTTATTATAATGGCGGGATATTTAAATGAATTAACATTAATACTCGAATTATATGTAATTGATATTTTATTTCACTCCGTGCGAGAAATAAAATTTTGTACGATACTCGTGAGAAAAACCTTTTCTAAACTCGTGTGATTGCAACACTCGCCTTCGGCTCGTGCTGCAAAACTCACAATCGTCCGAAACAAAGTTTTCGCACTAGTATCGTAAAGTACTATTGTTATATTGATATTAATGACTTAAGGAGGCACATCCGAGTAGACGACGAGAAAAATAGGTGAATTTTGGGAATTATTATCTCAAAAACTATTTCTTCAATTTCATCCAGGTTTGTTTTATTCAAAAGTATATATATTGAGGTACGTTAACAAATTTTTTTATAAATATTCATCCACTCGAAGCGCTGTTGTCGTGGCCGGCGTAAAACATGTTCCTCGCTGACACGGTCTGCGGTCCCTAGGATTTCATACAGTTGGTTCATCCGAATCATGAATTTCGAACAGATTCTTAAAATATAATGTACAAAGCGGTTCGGATCGTGTCATTTTTTTTAATTTTTTCACGAAATGGAGACCGTTTGAACTTTACATTCAATTTTTATCCGAAATTTCCGACCTTTCTGGCTTGATTAAAAAAAAGTGATTGAGTAAAAAAATTTGATACGTTCCGAACTCGACAACCTGTCCACAAAACTTGTGTCAAAATTTGGAGAAAATCGGTCAAGCCGTTTTCCAAATATCCTAGGGACCGACTTTGAAAAGTATGTTTCGAGATAATCGCGTTTAAAGTTTGGCAAAGAAATAACGCGATTGGCCACTCGGTCGCTCGTCCCCTTCTCGGTAAATCGTCCATAACTTTCACAATTTTTCGAATATCAGAATGAAATTTACACACAATATTCTTCATACTCCAAAAAAATTATAATAATTATATAATATATTATATAATATATAATATTATACGTACCTGCTATGTAGCAGACAAAAGGCTCCGGGCCAGCGGCGCACCTGGCCACCCTGCCGCTCCGCCGCATTTCGGCAAATCGTCCATAATTTCCACAATTCTTGGAATTTCAATATGAAATGTAAACACAATATTCTTAACACTTCAAACTTTAAGAGAAGTGAAAAAAAATTGACTAAAAAAATTTTTCTACTCGGATGTGCCCCCTTAATATTAGGACGCAATAATAAATGCGTTATTATTAAATATATTTTTTATTTTACATTTTTTTCATCTGCAATGTTGCTTTTGAATTTACAGAACATTTTTTTCATGATATGTAATGGTTTTTAGTTTGTTTTGTGTATTTGGATTAGGAAACTACAGGTGTCATGTGACTTGATTTGCATATGGCATGTATGCTATCAAGTGTACTGATAAGAACCCAGAAAGCAACGTGGATGCAAATATGACAGCAACCGAGCAGCAAGGCAGTGTATGAATTGTCGGCAAAAACATAGAAATATGTGTACTCATTTGCTGCCATATTTGCAGAAATACATGGTTACAAATGTTAAGCAGCAAACTAATAGCAGATTGCAAGGCTTGCGGTGGTGTCCTACGGTTCCTCAGAAAAATTTGATGGCTATTAGACAGCAATTTGACAGCAAGTCAAAAAAATTTTTCGAAAAATTATTTTATATATATTATTTAAATACAGGGTGGTCCAAATAAAGAATTTCAAGCTGTTTTCTCCGGAACCATTTCAGATATGAATTTGATTTTTTATTTTAATTAAACCTAGTAGTGAAGTATCTACAAATTTGTTAGCAACGTGTTAGCAACCGTTAGCAAGCTTATCAGCAAAATGGCGACAATGTGCGTCCGCATTTGCTGTTAGATTCCTGTCACATCGATGCAACACGTAACTGTACTAATAAAGCAACAAACAGCAGGAAAGTACTGCCGATCGACGAAGCTGTAAACGTTTGAAGAACAGCAGTTGCTCACTCTTTGTCAGTAATGCATCAGAAACGCGTTCTCTACATGTTGCTCAGCAACTCACGCTTACATCTTGCATGCTATTTGGATGATACAACAGCACTGTTCATAAGTTGTAGACAAATATACGGCAAATTGCAAATTATAATAAATAAGTACGTTCTCATTAAGATTCCAATAATTGGAGTTCATAAGGATTTCAGTCATTTTTTATTCGGATCGCGCGAATTTTTGAAAATAATTTATTGCGAACAATTTGCTAATAAAATGTTGTTTTATTCAAGTAATTACTTTTGCTGCATGTTTACTCGCATTACTTTTTTTATTTCTATTTAATAGCAAATTTAAAGCATATTCTCAGCAAACTTTTGTTGGAAAGCAAGTTAACTGTTTTGCATAGACACTTTATGTTACCTGGGAAACTTTACGAAATATACGTTCATTATCCAACTTGCTAGAAAACTGTTCAAATTGTGTTGGAAAAAGCACAAGCGTATACGCTTGTACAATATGCCATTATAATGGTATATTCGGGAAAATAATGTTGCACGAAGTTAGTTATTCGGGAATGTGAATTTTCGGGAAAACGACGACTCGGGAATATAATCATTCGGAAAATCGATAGGGACCCGTTCCCTTACAATGACTGTTATTTCCCAACGTGGCCAATACCCTAGCAAATAGAAGTATCAACCACATACATTATGCTTTACCGATAACAAATTCTTAAAACAATCCATTTTAACATATAGCCCAATATAATTTGTTATTAAGATAAACTCCAAATGCTTAACATTTTATAAGTTTCTCACATAAAATAGGTTTCTTCTGAGAGACTAATAGATCGTCATAACAAAAAACCGGTTTCTTCCCTAAACAGCACAAAACATTCAGATATGTTTTAGAAACATTGCTGAAACGTAACAAGCAGATTGATATGTTTCAGCAATGTTTTTAAAACGTATCTGAATGTTTTGTGCTGTTTGGGTCCAGGTTCATAGAGACGTCCAAACTGTCCTCAACCTGCTCCAGCTCAGATGCTACAGCTGGAAAATGTTACGGGGGTTTCGCCAGAGTAGCAACTATCGTAAGAGAGGCTCGAAATTCCAGTACACCAACA
>JARQST010000464.1:0-11387 GCA_030142225.1 Pachycephus smyrnensis | reverse complement strand
TGCGAGGGGGTACTCGGGGCACCTCCACCCATCGCCCACATTCCGGAAGGTGAGTAGTTCTGGGACACCCTGTATATATATTTAAGCATAAGTTTGAAAACCATTTGTCAAAATTAGCTGAGACTCCTGTACGTTTTCCTATAACTAATCACAGTGAGCTGAGTAAAACGAAATATACGAAATACATCTCTGGCAGTTAACCGTAACGAAATGTATTGTCGGAAAAGCTCACTACATTATTTGGTATACAAGTTTATATTTTGGATAGTAAATAAATAGTCGTTGATAACTTACTGAACAGTTAATGAAGATAGAGTTAAGTGAATCCAATGGGAAACAGCTTTGGGTATGACGGTTTTATAATCGGTATGAAACGCACTAAGGGGACTCAGTGCACTATTTACATATGCGCAAGGTTTAGTTGGAATATCACGTTTCGTACGTCGAAATAGCCGTGGAATATCACTGACTTGTTTTAAATGTACTGCACTTTGTGACAAGAGCTCTTTAACAACTTCATCAGTAACTGCTGGCAAGCAGTCTTCTAAATTTCTGCAAGTTTCTTTCAGACAATCTGAAATTTGTAAATGTAGACATATAGTAACAATGATACTTCTTAGTAACACAAATTTAAAAAAATGTAAAACAAAATATGATGTACGTTACACAGATTAATCCCAAATATAATAATCGACATTATATATATGTTTAAGTGGGATGTACTTTGTATTTTTGGAGAAGATTAAATTCTTTATTCGCGAATGTTATAGACAAATATGAATCAGATTCGCAAGTAATTCAGAATCTATACGATTAAAATGGGGAACCTATTTTTTGTATTTTAACTGTATTGTCTAAAATGGGTAAAAGATTGCTTTATCGGAGTAATTGAACTATTTTATTTCGTTAACCACGTGACACAAAATCCATTTGTTTCCCCTAAAAATGTATAAGAAAATATATTCCGCTTAACATTTGATAATAACATCGTAAAATAAAAACGTATTCTGTATGACGTATTCCTCCAATGCCATTAGAAGTACATGTGTGCTATTTTTTCATTAGACAACGGTGCTCTTTGGTAGATGATCAGTAGATATCCTTATTTAAGTAACAGGTACTAAACAATATATAAGGTTTAGTGATAATGGAGATATATGTTATTACGTTATAGATATATATTTACCTTCCAATATCTTCATTATGGTTGGCTTATCATTTGGTAGTTTTGTGCGTACTATCTCCAATAGGGTTGGTAACTGTTTAATGAATTTTTCAATATCGGTGTACAAGCATACAAGAAATTGTAGTCTTGTTTGACATTCGGGTTTATTTACAGCAGTTTTTTCAATTCCAGTCACTACGGGCCAAGTCTAATTAATTAAAAAAAGGATTTTGTAAATGATTTATTGAATTTATAATTTTTAAGTAAAACAGTATATATTAGCTTACTTGAGTTAAAGCGCTTCGACACCAAGTTTGATATCTTGAGCATATTTGTAGACTCAGTTTCCAGAAACTAGAATAAAGAGTAGTTAAAGAGTTTGATCTTTGACTGGTGACTTGTTATTTTTCGAATATTCAACGCTACTTCGAAAGTACTACATGTATTGAGTTTACGTTTCATATACATGGCGTTCGCGTCTAATCGTACGTTAGTAGCAGAGTTGGATTCGTCATCAAAAATGAAAAAATATGTGTTTAAGCGTTTCTAATTATTTTGGTTTAACTTTCGCTATAACTGACATTAAAGATTGCGATTATTAGTGGCTCAGCGTTGAGTTGAGATGGAATGCCACGGTCTATTTACTACTGCGTACCGCGCTAGCCATTGATCCTTTTACTTATATTTACATTTTTTAAAAATATTGTTATCTATAGAGCCCGCCTATTTATTACCGACTAAAATAATAGGTAAACGATTAAAATATATTCTGAGAAGCAGCACAGACGACCAAGCTGTATGGATGTTAATATTGCTAAAAAAAATTAAATATGAGTAAAAGGGGTAATGGTTAGCACGGCAAGCAGTAGAAAATGAGCTGCGGAAATCTATCCGAGACCGCCCAACTCAATACTGCCAGGCTAATTATTGCAAACTTTAATGTTAATTATCCCGAAATTTCAACCTAAAAATTAATAACATTTAAACACGTCTTTATATTTTTGATGAAGAACTCAACCCTGCTACCCGTGTACAGTCGGACATGAATACCCTGTATGATATAAACATTTTCTAGATATGATTTTTGATTGAAACTGTGGATTACCGATGTAGTAGTTGTGGCAAAAATACACCTTCGGACCATCCTCGAAGGAGAGAATCAAAAGTGATGCGTGTTGCATAAAGAGAATATTCCATTGAATGAATATTATTCGCATTTTCTATAATGGATGCAGGTGAAATCGGTTCGCAGAGTACCGACTCAACGGCGCTAGCAATTTCCTGAAATCTTATTTGGAAGTAAACTGGCAAATTCCACTTCTTTAAAAATTGCTTGTATTGCGTATGATTCTTCAGTACAGCCAAAGTTTCAAAATTCCTGCAATGTTCCTCTAATTTTGAAAGAAATTCCAGTGTTTCTATATATCTCTGAAACAGTATAATATTTAAAGTATTTGTAAAAAGAAAATAATATAGTTCTATCTTATGTAGAAATATTGTTAATGAATGTTAATGAATATTATATCGCTCAGTGTTCAGTATTATATGATATTAATTTCATTGCGTTATAGCTAATGTAGTCAATAATATTAATTGTAAAACAAATTATGCATCAGATTACTACTCTATCTTCACGGGTAATTAAATGTTGATGCTATATTGTGTAGATTACAAACTGATGATACCTACATATGTACTGAAGTGAGTATATGCTTATATAAAAAACTCTAAAAAAAAATAAGAGGTTTCACAGAAGTAACATTTTCAGATGTCTAGCAATTCCGATCTTAAGTGGCATGTGTGCAAGATCGTTTTACTTTTCTGCAAAAGCTAGTGTATAAAACATGAAAAAAAATCGATAAATTGTTGTGGCTCAAAGACACAACATTTTGTTGCCCTTATGTTTTAACGTTTCTTAAATTATCAACAATTTTATATTTATAACAATAATTAGTTACCCGATAAAACTGTTCTGGATGTCCAGGTGCAAAAATAGAGTTCAAGTCCAATTCGATTTTTTCTTCCACCTCCGACCAATAGCTATTTATCAAGAAATTGAATCCTTTTACGATCATCCTATATTAACATGAAATAACATATTAATTTTCTTGAGATGACTTCTGAATCGAAAAGTTGGCACAATTTTAAGCGGCACTTTCACAACATGATATTTTTTTAGGAGTGTATCTCAGATTACTTACAATTTGAAAATAAGAACTGAATTTAAGACAAATCATTACTAATTAATTATTTTTCAAATGAGAAAGTGATTCAATTCATAGAATTCATGGATTGTTCATATAATTTGGGATTATACCTTAATAAATTTTTTATTTATTTCATATCAAACCAGTTAGTATATGCTTGCGTAACCAGAGGAATCAACTTCAAACGAACAAACAGAGAAAAATCATCTCTGAGAGATCAAACACATAATTAGGTATTTTAGGCATTTAGTCAAAATTTAGCTTTGAAATTCGAGAATGTACATAAGACTTGAACAATTTCAAAAGATTTCAACTTCAGTTTCTTTTTCCTAAAATATGATATTACAAAAACTGTTGACATAAAACATCTGTCTGATTTGTCTGTATCAAGCCAACTAGCAATAACTGATCATTTTATGGACGTTTTTTCATCTTGTATTACTGATGTATACCGTATCTCAAAAGAGTACTTAATTCTTGACATTATCGAAAACCTGACTTCCCCATTTATTTATATCCATAGCGTTAATTTATACGAATATACGTTCATTTCATGCGTTAGGCATACAAATTCGGCAAATTATGAAAAAGACGATTGAAAATATGAGAGAATGCACACGTGTTCGTGGAGTTTTCCAAGTTTTAGTTATATACTAAAAATGTAATGATAATTAAAATTATTACGCTATAGGTGTTGTTTTTGCCCGAATTTGAATGGAAAAGGAAATTAGTATTCTGTCGTAAAACTAAGTTTATCGTATATTGCGCTCATTATACTATTCTTTGTGTACTATTGTATGTTGTGCCTACATATAAAACGAAAATCAATTATGATAGCGACAGAAACATGCATAAAAAAAGGAAGTTGACCTTCAGAACGTCTTAAAAATGCGACAGATATCATGGAAATTCATATACTCGGAAAGATGCGTATCACCAATACGGACAGTAAATAATGGAATGTAAAAGTAAATTCTAAACGCATATAGAATTAAAAATTTGTTCTCCAAATTCATTGTCATGGGCTCGAAAGTGAAGCATACGAATTGTAGCGGACACAAACTCTTGAGAAAAATGTACGGAGGACTTGGATTACTGTTTCTATATTTATACATGAAATAGCAACATTCATTGATATTTAAACACATGGTGCAAAAACTGTAAAAATAAAGTGATAAACTCGCTAATAAACGATGGTGCCTATAGTATAATAAATAAAATGTTTGGGGGGTCCGATTATTTTAAGACTAGCAATTTTTAAACAGCTTCGTGGGGAGCTGCATACATCCATAACTTAACGGTTTTATAACGCCATTGTGAAATAAATTCGAAATTTAACTAATAAGGAATGTATCCGAGGTGTCCCTCGCTGATTAGATGAAACTTGGTAGGCAAGTAGAGCGTCTCGAGACACGAACATGCGTACAATACTAGCTGCCCACATTAGGTTCTAGGGGGTGAAATACCCTTTTATAGGTGCAATGTGACTTTTATATAGGACTGATTATCGTCGAAAATACGCGAAATACAAAAAAAAATTGTTTCAGACAAAAGTTGCATGCTTTCGAACGTATTTTCAGATAACGCGACAAAAAATTTATTTAAACTTTTTTGTCGAAAATTATCCTCACCACCCTTATTTTTAGAAATTCCACCATACTTGTATGACATAAAATGTACAGAATCACATTTCAAATCCAACAGTGTACGATCAAGTTCCTTATAATATTATTTTTCTCAGTTGATAGCGGGATAATCGTTAAATTATGTTAAATATATGAATCACGTTTTTAAAATGCAGAATGAAAGCCACATCAAGTCTCAATTGCCTGTATCTGTTCGGATTGCGTACACAAATAAAATTATGTAGGCAAATTAATAATTTCAGTAACAAGCGAAACATAATGTAAATATTTCATGAAAAACATTTACATAATATATACCCAGAGCACAGACGATTGTAGCACATTAATAATTTGGCAGATGTTACAGCTTAAGTTTAAAAATAAATGGTACGCAGTGGAGGGTCATAATAAAAAAACCGCTGTTCAGTTTGATGCTACACATGCTGTATATGCATCATATTCAATAGCAGGTTTTGAACTTTTGTATTTGTTTTTGCAAAAAGATCTTAGTATGGTGTAAATTAATCCAATAAACGCCATTAATATTCTGCTGGCTACGATCAGTGTTCTCTCTTATACAAAGAACTCCAATTAATGATTCCGAAAGGGAACTAGCAAGCGTATTTGAACACATCCTTCAAGATGCTATTGAATTTTTATTAAATGTGGAAAGCCTTGATACTGTGGAATTCGAAAGGGAGATGCTTGCGCATGAAGTGCAAGCCGTTGACGACCATGCTTGGGAAGAACAAGACGAAAGTACAGGATCAGAACTTTCATCGACAGAAGAACCAACGTGTTCCTTCGAAAGTGAACCTGCCGGTTTTGAATATAAAAAGGCAGTAGTTGATTATTGGAGAAGCAGGAAAAGGATACGATTAAGCACGAACACAGTAAAACATAGATACAAAAAAATTATTTCTAAAAATCAGTCACGACGATAGGCAAAACAAGTAAATACAGGAGGATCTTATATGGATAAGTTGCAGCAAATCTCGAAACATACTTTATTGAAGTTTATTGACGCTACCGATAGACTAGCATTAGTTCATGATATAGATGTCCGACGATGGGCCTTGCATGCTAGTCGTGAGGTGGCACGAATCGTTTCGATATAAAAGTCATATTGCACCTATAAAAGGGTATTTCACTCCCTAGAACTTAATATGGGCAGCTAGTATTGTACGCATGTTTGTGTCTCGAGACGCTCTACTTGCTTGCCAAGTTTCATCCAAATTGGCGAGGGACATCTCGGGTACGTTTCTTATAAGACAGTCACAGGACCATTAATGAATAAAGCAGCGAGTCAGTAGGTACAAATAAGTAAAAAAAAATACAACGAAAGTAAATTTGATGATAACACTAACAGGGGGGAAAAACATAACGATACATTTCGACGAATTCAATATGGTATGAGAGCATAAACACACTCTATACAAAACATAATACGACCAATATGGACAATATTTTACCATAAATATTTGGAAGACAAAAATCCACAACATAATAACTGCCTTTCAGGAAGTATAAGTGACTAATAATTTATTATTAGCAAAATGGAAAGACTGTCATGGTGACAGAAAATGGCACAAACCAACAAAGAAGGAAAAGAAAGGCGTAGATGCCACAGAAACCGGGAGGTTTTATCACTAGGTCAAGAATTCGCTAAAGCTGTTACGCTTAACATTCATCATGTAATATTACTCAACCATGCAACATAATTTTTGTAACTTTTTTTTTTACAAAGGACTATTTTTAACATGACAAAGGCTGTATAACTTTTGAATAAGCAATATATACCGAGATGGCATTCAAAACATAAAACATTCGTTGTAAATTAGAAATACTGATTTTTCTCTTTTGAAAGAACAAAAAACTTTCGAGTTTGTAATTGTGACCATTTGTTTCGACAAAAATTTTTTACCTATAATATAATGATATTAATATAAATGACTCAATTTTTTTCACATAGTTTTTATTATCGAAGAACAATACCTGTCGCCACCTAATATTAATCAAGTTCATGTTGGTGATACTGTCAATGAATCTTTACTCATTATCGAATATTGTTTCTTAAACTATACGTAATGTTATGAATAAATATATGTAACAAGGGTGTTTTTATTTGTTATTGGATTTGATTGCAATGACTGTTCATTAATAATCGCGTTAACAGAAAACCTACTTAATAAATCTCAAGAATCATGCAATTTCCTTAAATGAGTAAAATCTTTACCAACATGTATTGGTATTTTATGTTTTTCTGAAATATTACAATAAATATCGTTGATCATTTAAAATAATAGGTTTCATGTACACTTTCTTAAGACAGTGATTTTTCACATTATTTTTCCAGATAAAAAATTTTGAATTAAAAGGTACGATAAAAGAAGCCACAATTTTTTAGGACATATTTCGCAACTTCACTCAAATTAACTCTGGTCTTTTCAAAAATCAAGTTAATATTAGCTTTTGCTTGATCGTGTGGATAATTCATAATTTAAAAAAAGAAAAAAGAGAAAGAAAAGCTCTAACATGCTGCTTTCTTTTTTATCGGCAAAATGGTGAATCTATTAAGTACCTGAAAATGGGTGAAAATGTAAAGAGTGAAAAATGTTTAGTTGATTACATATTGAAGCTATAAAGTGCAGAAAAATGTAAGCATTTATTAACCTTTAGAGAACCGGCATTTGAGATGTCAAAAGAGGGCTTGAAATCTAGTAATAGTGATATATATTTGTAAGGTATACCATGTTCGCAATTCTTGTCATGGGTAGAGCTACTATATTGGCTTTCCGGCCCTCTAAAGGTTGAAGTATATTCATTTTTTACATTTTCATTTCAATAAAATTTCATAAATTGTTAAAAAATATTGTCTTCAGAATATGACGCGAGAACTTATGAGTATCATAGATAGTAAAGATGCACAAACATTGTGTGTTAGGATGATTATTATAAGTTATCCCTTTTAGACATAAAATGAACAAAATAAGAATGGATGACATTACGAGGAAGCAAATATATTTTAACATACCTGTCTGGATGTGACGTCACGATTAAAAGTTGATCTAGTTCCTCGGTAATGACGTTTAATAAACGTTGAAATATACCTTGTAAACCCAATGGCTCACTTTGTAAGTTCGTTTTGTGGATTATATTGTCAACTGCAGGGCCCACGATTTTTTTCCTTACTAGATTTTCTGCATCTGGTATTTTATCTAATGTAATATAAATTCTGAGATGGCGAACTAACAAATCTATCTGTTTGTTTTTTACACTCAATATAAATGATTCGTCCAGACTCGCTGTAAGTTGTTGATCAAGTTCAAGGCTCTTCTGAAATTAAATAATTAATTTTGGGTGGCATGATTGCCTTATTGTTTTTAAATTAAGTTTGAAGTGCTTGTATCAATATGGCATACGTCATTTTATTTTGTACCTTGAGGTACTGAATGATTTCGGAAGGTTCTTTGATGAATGCGTAAATAGATAAAGTCTAAAGTAAACAGTTGCATAGTTGTTATTATTTGTTTAAAATTTAGTGTAGTGTTCCACTGGAGGCTATACGACTACTTCATTGTTGGCAATTGGTTTGTTGTTAGTTTTTAGGTACGAGCGCATAGACCATGCAGGAGAATGTCGTATAAAAGTTAAGGAAGAACCAGCTAACGAAACACCATTATAATTCTTGAGAAAAATCATAATCTTCGAATATACATGAAATAGTAACGTTTGCAGATACTCAACTTCCGGCTTCAAATTAGCACACGTAGAAAATTATTTATTTTTTAAACCGCAAATGCATAAGATCCCACTGCAGGGTTCATGCTATTATACCTCAGTATAGAACTGCTTATTGCAATATTTAAAGGAGACTAACGTTACTACATTTTAGTTTAATATGAAAATATTAACTAAATGTAGAACTCATCGTCATTTGTAAATATTTGTAAGATTCATAATCATTAACATAGTATTTTGTGGTAAAATATTTGATAGGTCAGAAATTATTTAATGGTTTTGGGATGTTATTTTCGAAACAAAGAAATTTATTACTTCAAAGTTAAGTTCACACGTCTTCGTTATCGAATTAGGAATACAGGAGAACCAATAATTTAGCCAAATAAATCATAATTTCTATGGATTGGATCTGACTGAACACTAGTATCAGAAAATGTTTAATGGCAAATAAATATCGGCCTGCTAGAATATTGACACGAAGATTTTCAATTTGCATAAATATCTGTACATTTCAAACGTTGTATGTGCACAATCACGGAAGCTAACAAACTCGTTTGTTTGCCAACCTTGGTACGAATAATAGATAAATGAATAAATAAAATCTTCAATTTTTGACACACAAGTAATAGTATCTTCATTTAAATAATCTGACATATTGTTATATTTTTTTAGCTAGTTTTCAGTGTTAATATACCATTTTCAATATTATTTCTAACATTTAATATATGTAATATGATTATAATTATTACTTTATTTGTTAGTTAACTTTCAAGTTTTTATTCTCATAAAAGTAGGTGCTTAATAAAACATCTAAAACATGTACAGGTTTATACAATTTTGTGCTGGAATGTTCAGTATTCCAGAAGAATCAGTGTTGGATTAACTGACAAATAAAATACAATTGTACTGGTTTTTATGATTTCTGATTTTGATTTGGAGACTTTCTAGTGAACTGTATTTTATTCTTATTGCATGCATGACAAATACTTATAAAACTGTGAAAACATTTACCTGGCTTTGAATAGGTGGTATATCAGATTTACACCGCGACGTGTGAAATTTTAGTTGATTAAACTCTGTAGCGGCACGTTCTAAAAGATCTGGTTTTAAAGATCCTGACATAGTAGTACTGGTTGCCAAAATTTGAGATAACTTTGCAATTGACTTGTAAACCCGTGCCAAGCTCTGTAAACTCTGTTTGCGTTCTCTGATTCGTCGACGAGTAATTACAGCAGTTGTCAATTCAATAATTGCATCATCCAAGGTTTGTCGTACTTGCTGCAACATTAACAGCACTGATAGTAACGATTTAATAACATACATCAAAGTACAATTTTTAGCTTTGTGTAAGCTTATATGTAATTTATAAAAACTGTTACGAAAACACTTGTAAGAATAAATGAGTCCTTACCAAGGTTGTGACAATGATAAATTGTTGAATAGTTAATGTCCCTATTTTATATCCTAGTTAACACAAAATAACTATTGTCTATTGACAATGTTGTAATTTCCTACTCAGGGATATTATAATTATAAAATCTTTAATGTACATAACTATTATATTCCTAAGTAGGAAGTTGCAAAATTGCTAATATGTAATTGTTACTCTGTATTTGTTGGGATGTATAAGTATATATATTTTAAATAGCCTCATTTGTAATTTTATTTACATAAATGATAGTATTTATAATCTTAACTTATGTTTAGTATTTTTATGGATTTAAGTGGTACTATTAATAAATAATTGACTATGAAAAGACATAAATTGGATTTCTAACATATGGTACTCCTTCCAAAGTAAATAATATAGTTAATAGTAATGTTATATGATTTCATTATTACCATTAGCTCTTCTCTAAGTTGACCAAGAGGAACTTGTAGATTATTAATAGCTTTGTCCAAGCCAATTAAATTACTGGAAAGACTAACAAAGTCCACATAATCTTTATTGATTAATTCAATCATTGCAGATCGGAGGACTTTTAAGTAAATCCCCAAATCATCTCGCATAGTTTCAAGACTAGCATTTTTTCTGTGCTCCTGAAGAAATGTATCAACACCAAAGTCTTTCTAAAAAAACAAAACAGTACATATTGTAAATAAATATTAAATGTGCCTTAAAAACCTTAAGTAAGATAAGTAAAGTCATTATGAGTAAACTACTGAGGAAAGTAGAAAACATATCTAATTATATTATATTATAACCTCATTGAAATCATGTTCGTTGAAACACAGCTCCTTTGGTGCCTTTGGTAATGTGAAATTGTTTTCAGACATTTTCATACAGTATCAAGAAATGATATTATCATTCAATATTTCACTTTTATATCAATTTTCTAATGTATAAATAAATGTTAAAACACATTTTAGTGAGTATAGTATTAAATTCTCTTATCCAACTTAAAAGTATTGAATTACACTATGATTAAAATTACACTCAAGTTTTATATTCAATCCCAAGAAACAAAAATATTGATATCACTTGATATAAGCAATTCTTCGTATGATATTTCTCATATTGTGTTCAATAGTTAGGTTAGTTGAGCGCTTTGAAGGCCACGTTACGGAAGCCCGGTTAGGGCCCGGTCACACTCGTCAAACGCATGTTCGAACGCGAACTGCCGACCAATGGTACACCGCATCCACAGG
>JARQST010000460.1:1141494-1422267 GCA_030142225.1 Pachycephus smyrnensis | reverse complement strand
TTTGATATTTTTATATTTATATATACCTTCTTTTAAACAAAAATGCGAATGAATGCTGATGTATGGAATTTGCCTATGATTAAAAGAATCTTGCATTTAAGGACATGGCGTCCTTTCCCGCCTTTATCCGCTTGAAATTTCCGACAGTGTATGTCAGACTTCAGAAACGAAAAGCCTGACATACAGTAAGCGTATATCAGATTTGTGATTTTAAGAACACCGACACAGACTGTCTGTGCGATGTCCCTACCGGGCTTCCGTACAATTTTCCACGATAATTAGAAAAGTCAATGCTATCAGTAACATAACAACGTATACATAAAAATCGTAAGTACGTGCTCCAATTTTCTGTTGTCTATTTACACCGTAATGTGGCGCTGCCTCCGCCTAGTTGTTTCCAGTTGTTTCTGATCAGGAATTGTTGTGAAATGTCATCAACGAAATACAATGAGCTGTCAGACACACGAATACTGACTGATAAACGAAATTTCAACAGTCGCCTGGAATGTTAAACGGGTCAGAACGGTAAGAATGGGTGACATTTACGTCTCAAAGAATTTCTTATGAAGTTGAATGAACCTTCTAGGAGAACAGGCTTACCAAAACGTATTTGCAAATGACCTGCAAAGGGTTGGTCAAAGTTCAAGAGACTCGTCTGTTTTGGCGATTTTGATATTGCCATGCAAATTGCTGATTGATTGAATAATTGTAACTGTAACCAGTGAATGGATTTGTTTAATACACTTTCACTATAAAAGAAGGAATATTTTCTTTCCTGAGGAATTCTGAGGTCATGTTTAACAGGGTTCAGCTTTGTACTTTAATTTATGAATTGAATTGTACAAAGATTTGTTTCTTTGTTTTCATTTAATAATAGATTGTATAAGTTATTATCGAACGGACTAATAATGTTTTTCAATTAAAGATGTCTGGCTTTTCCTTATCGTAGAGCTTGTAAACAAAATGCATAATCGATAGTTTATTTAAACCTGTGAAAAGTTGTATAGCAAAGAACAGTCTATGGTACGAAGTTTAAGAAGTAATATGTTGCTGTCTTATTATATTATAAATGTTCATGATTAACCAAGACATTTATACATAGTTGACTTTTTGCAGAAGATTGCTGGTACACTGTGCATATCGCTATGAGACTTCTCACATACGATACTTAACGGATGTCCCAGCCAGCAGGCTAAGGCTTTTGTAGCCTACTGGGGGCTCCGTTACTCATTAGCGATGACCAATGAGCCAACGGGAAGTACTGCGCCCCATTCGCAATTAAGTCCTAGGAATTTGAACACAGTCAGCGTCTTCTATGCACCGCTAACTTCGTTTGCTGGTGTGTACCCTCTTCCTAACTCCTGCTTCCGTTTATCCTGTAAAATAGACATCACAACCTATTCAACCCTTCCGTTCTTTCTTTGGACAAATTTAATTATGATGCATCCTGCATAAACAAGCATCATACTTTAACCCATGTTTATATCCCATTCATTTGTATTCTTGTTTTATCCTTAATATTTATCACCTTCCATTTGTTTCGTCAAAAACACATCGACCATGACCCTGAGATCATTTCCTGGTACGTAAAACATAATTGGCTATCGTGCATGTTACTGAATACAGCACAAGACATAAAATTATACCATGCCGATACTTGTTCCAGCAAAATTCCTCAAAAAACGAAACATTACAGCTCATTGTTATCAGTTAATTTGAAAAACGTGATTGATAAAGTTCTTTTATCATTAGACTTCATATTATCCATTATCTTAACGTATCATTTAGTTTTTTCTGTGCCAAATGGTTCATATGAGAATAGTGAAGGCACACTACATTAAAATTAATATAAACACTACTGACTCTGCTAATTAAAGGCTCAATTGTGTTACAGAGATGTGGTACCAGATTTTTCTATGGGCATTATTCTCATCCATCTTCGTCCACACAATTGCAGCTGCTATTTGTTTTGCAACATTACGCAAGCATAAATATGGAAAGTGAGTAAATCCCACTTGATTGATCGATCAACTTTAAAACCTAAACCAATGCAATCTCAAGGTAAAACAAAATATGGGATGTCATTCGTGTTATTTTTCAACAGATTCTTCCCCCTTCTGATTATAATAATGGGCGTATTACTCCCATTAACATCTGGTGTACTCAGTTCGGCAGCAGTGGCTTTTGTTTATCGAGCATCAAGTTATCAAATGCCACCATTATACGCTCTTCTATGGGGTATTGGACAGACTGTAATGGCGGGCTGTGTAGGATTCACCCGGATTTTGGCCACTCTATAATATCTCGGATAATATTAATTTATAAAAGGGTAAAAATTCACCGCAAGTCGTCCTTGGCGCACCTTTTGCACTTGAGGTATTTATTGCGTTAATAGATATAGTCGCACCATGCGTTTTGTTTAGCTAAATGCAGTTGCGCACGTGCGTACCTCCGTGTTCAGGAATCCAGAAATAACGTGCAAATATAAGTAAATGCTCCCCATGGAATCACCATAATTTTCCACGTGGAAAATTCTAAATGCAATAACAATTTGGCAAGGGCATAGACGTTCCTTGGTTTCATAAAACATATCTCAATCGTTGTATGCAACTACATGATTAGTCTATTGGCTACGATTGGCATTTAAATTTATTCGCGATGAGTACCGAAATTCCTCAAATGTCCCGAAACTTGAAAGTTCTCTAACTTTTCTTAGTAAATGGGTCATACAGCGATCGAAAGACTAAATGAATTGTACATTGTAAGCTGGGAGCTATTATTGCCATGTAGGCTAGACGGACTGAATTTTGTAAATTGTCATTTGTAATATTCATTGACTTCAATTGTCACTGCGTAAGTTCATTTAATAATGTTAATACACATCCAGAGTCAACGGATACACATACGGTACTTGGATACTTCATCCTCTAGGTTTTGGTATGAGTTATCCGGTTGTAGCTAGTACATTTATTAATTGCACAAAAGAAATTTTCTACAATGGCAGATTAAACAGGTGAACTTATAGTGGATAATAGGAAAGTGCTTCAGTGTATACTAAGTGTTCTGCGCGACGAATTATTATTTATTTCGTAATTAGCTCACTCCAGTCTTTCACTAGATTCATTTTATACAGTACTGCCAGTACTATTAATTACGTTTCCTTAATTATATCTATGCACTTTGAAACATTCGTTTTCCATTATTCCATAAGAAGGTCATTAGTTCAACGTATAAGTTGACAGAACCAGTTCCCATTCTAATTCCTACTAACAAACGTATATAGTATAACATTGCTTATAGTATATTTTTTTACCAGACACGACACAACGAATATATACAAAAGCACAGTGCTTCTACATGTCCTCTGTTTCAAATGTATTCGTACGCCATGTAGTAATGCAAATGTCAATATTTCTTTAAGACTGTCAAACAAGAGGATAAGAATGAAATTGAAAAATACAATTTAAAAAAAGAATTATTGGTGTGTCTATACAGTTGTTGCATACTCAACAGTAGAGACGTACTAGTTGTCTACTGCAATTACATTTACAATTAACTTAAAATTCTCTGGAACAATTAAACAGTGCAAGTTTGCTATAAGGGACATAATTTTATTGTACTGGTGTCGTTACTGATATGATATTAGGAACAGGTGATGTACACGTTACAACTTACGGATAATATATTTATATTGGATTTATTATTTTAAGCAAATGATTATTGTATATTTAGTCCAAGGTATTTAGCAAACGCGTGTAAATATACCGCATACGGATATGATAATTTAATATAATTGTTTTGAAATAATGCCCGAGTTTGTGATTAACTGTGAATAATTTAATTCAAAGACATCGTAGCCAGAATGCACAAAAGAATTGCATTACTGATACTTCTCGTATCCTGTGGGACATGAATGATTATAAAAAGAACAAGAGCGTTGTGTTATCATCGGGTCATGTAATACATTATTGTAATTTATTGTATATAATCTACGATACTGATTATATATACCTACGATACTGATTACCGTATGAAATGTTATGCCAGATATATAAATATAACCCGTTAGACAATATTCAAAGTGCTCTAGATTATTGGAACGCTTTAATAATAATGATAAACATTTCTGGAAGATGTTAATTAATAAGAAGTGGCTCTGTAATTTTAAAATTGACAATTTTTCATTCGCAATATGCATATACTGTGTAAATCATTGACTTTCTCACGCAATAAGAAGATATGCATAGAAGAGTGAATGTATTACATTTCAATATTTTTTATAATATGCCTTTCATTGTTCCCCAATCAAACGTGTATTGTTTTCCATGTTTAATTAATTTATATAAATTTTTTTTTATATTCCAAAGATGCATGTTAGACTTTATACACATAGCAACATGTTCAGACATTTCAGCCAAAATGATATCTCAGTTAAATTACATTTATTATCGGCAGAATTTACATCCATTCTTAGTTATCAAATATTTTTATCGAAATGTAACATTTCAAGCGATAACATTTATTGTACCTACCTTAATCAAGGCATTCAGAATTGTAGTCTGTGCAGTTGTCAAACGCTTATTGCATTTCGTTTATTACCTACAATTTATCATTCCACAGTAAAATAAATGTGTTTTTTATGGTACCAGAGCGTACTTACATGTAAATTTGTTGTAAATGACAGAAAGTTGTCAATTTAATATGATGTCAACTAAAAATGTAGCAGTCTTCATCACGTGAAAAATAGGTTATTTCTGTAAAATTGTATCATCATGTCGTTTAAAGGTGTTTATGTGGACAATACGCCTGGTAAGTCGGAATGTTAAATGTATTGCGTTCACTAATTAATAAGACTAACTTAATGACAGCAATTGATACATTACAGGTGAATACAAAACAACTGGTAGCGAGATTAAGAAAATACAATTACTGTGTTTTGATTTGACAAACTCCACTGTCAAATCACAATTACTTTGGTGCAGTTTAGGTGTATTTATTTTTTTTATCTTGTATGGATATCTGCAGGTATTTATAGTAAAGTTTGCCTGAACATTATCATTGTGCTAATACTTACCCATATCATCGATATAATTGTTTAACAGGAGTTAATATTCACATTGGATGGGTTTAGATCATACGGCTGGTATTTAACTTTAATTCAATTCGGTTATTATACCGTTTTTGGACTTATAGAATGTCGTATAAAGCATATTGCCCGAAAGATACCCATTGGAACATATTTATTATTAGCCTTATTGACCCTTGGTACAATGGGATTTTCAAATTCTTCACTTGGCTATCTCAATTATCCTACTCAGGTTTGAACTAAAGCTTAATTACATTGACTAATACTGATGATACTAATTATTACTTTCAAATAACAAAGATAAATTGTCTTTGCACAGGTGATATTTAAGTGCTGCAAATTAATTCCTGTAATGATTGGCAGTATTTTGATCCAAGGGAAGAAATATGGGTTGCTGGATTTCCTAGCGGCTAGCCTAATGTGCATAGGCCTAATACTCTTTACCCTTGCTGACAGCATGATCTCACCACGATTTGACTTTATTGGAGTGGTTATGATCAGCTGTGCATTATTGTGCGATGCAATCATTGGAAATGTACAAGAAAAAGCAATGCGTCAGTACAAAGGGACTAACACAGAAGTTGTATTATACTCATATAGTATTGGCTTCATATACTTGCTGCTGATACTTGTGTTGACAGGAGATTTTGTAAAAGGCGTATCCTTTTGTGCCAAGGTAACTATTAATGAAATGCATGTGCTTCTCTGTTACGTTTAAAGCTTCTTATGAGAATTACTAAAAACGAGAATTTCAGCATCCCTTGGAAACTTATGGATACGGTCTACTGTTTTCACTCTGCGGATACCTTGGCATTCAAATTGTGCTGACTCTGGTCCAATGCTGTGGTGCCTTCGTAGCCGCAACAGTAACAACGTGTCGAAAAGCCGTATCAATTATTATTAGTTTTATGTTTTTCTATAAACCATTCACACTTCAGTATCTTTGGTCGGGATTGCTAGTGATTCTGGGAATCTACCTAAACATATATAGTAAACAAGGGAACTCCAAGAGTGGCCTGCGTGAAATGTGGATAAAAGTGAAGAGATGTTGGAGCAACCAGAATCGTATACAGAGACAGTTGATGGCTAATGTTTAAACAATAATATATTGTGTATTTGCTCTGTGCGTACAAGTACAGCTATACTTAGTGTGCACGTGTGGAAATGAGCGAGCACTTCTATCTACGCCATTTGTACTACCCGCCATAAATTTTCGTTGCACATTTTATTCTATGTATATCTCTATCCATGCTCAGAACATATAACTGTATTAATACGTACGTAGTAAATACAATTAAAAGAAAGTATAATCTCATCTTCTAAATTGCTATTAAAAAAATCTTTTTTGCATACGTGTAAATTGTTTATTTGCAGAAATAACGCTTATGTGGTCTGGATCCCAGTCCCAACATCCAGTCTCAACAGTTTGTTCATCTTTGTACCAATAGCATTATGGAAAGACTTATCTCAAGTTTCTTCATCACTACGCATACAATATGCGTTTACATTCAACTAGACTTGTTGACTCTCTTCTTTGATACGAAAGCAAATGTATTTTCTGGAATGGTCATAAAAAATTGTCTTGGTGTAACAGTTTTCTTGGCACCACAAGAAGGAATTGTAAAATCTATACCCTGCTCTTCCATCTTTCCATAAATTTGGAGAGGATGACCAAAGAAATCTGGCTCATCCGGATGAGATACTAACAGAGGTCTATTATAATCTGCTGATGACTCACTTTCGCTTGTTGCGTCGCTTTTACATGATAGAAATCGTGAATCATCAGAACTCGATTCACAGTGTGAATTGCTTTGTATAGGACAATTTTCTTTAGCAATTGTGGCATTGTTATCAATATATAAATCTTCCATACGAATCACTTCATTTTTAATTAATCCAGATATCAAAGCATTTCTTGAAAACATTTGGATACCTGTCTGTTCAGTTTCATGCTTTGCAGGACAGGAATTATCCTCTGTAACGTTTATATCATTTGGAACAACATCAATGTCTGAAGAAGTGGATGTATCATAACTAGGATTGTCATAATTTGTTGACATGCTTTGTTCGAGGTATTGAACATCCTTGTCACCGACATTATTAAGTTTTTGGAACTGTCGAAATTTTAAATGTTGTTCAATCGATTCATTAGAATAATCAATACCACCATTGGCCTGGAAAAAATGATCATTTAATTAATAAAATAAAGACTTTAACAATATTTCCAAAGGCAATCGAGTAGTTCAGTAATCAATACTTACTTCTATTACATTGGAGATCACTTCATTTTCGCAGGTGAAGGTTTTAGATACAGGAAGACAACGATCGGACGGATCCTCAACTAGCTGAACAAAATGATTTTTACACAATTTTCACAGAGCAACTTTAAAAATTCAATAGTTCAACAAATAAAGTGCTAAATACCTGAAACTTTATATTTTTGAAACGTTTTTCATTTGAACAAGAGTTTTTGGCTTGGTGCCTGGACGTCACACGCCAGCCTGAACTATGTGACGGATTAATTTTCGTGGCCCGTTTAATGTCCTCCCTCAAACTCATTATTGTATCTAAAGAATATAATGCAAAGTCAATCATTTCAATTAGAATAATACTGAAACATTCCTATTTCGTTTGGCATAATTTGATTCTACGAGTTTAAGGTTATGAGTTATGACAGGTAAGATGGTACTTATACTGTAAACAGAAATTAATACAGTACGAAATAAACCGGTTTCACAAGAAAACTCTAAAGTTAATAAAACGATATTATAGAAACAAAATATATTGATTATAATAATTAAAAAATCTAGATATATTATCTTTTTAAATCGATACGTACCTCTGTCGATCGCCGGCAATGCTTGACTCAGCTTGACTGAAGCAGACTGAAGTAAATGGTAGTAAACAAAGAATGACAAAGATCTATGGGATCAACAGACCTGGCGCGTCTAACGGAATGTGCTTACTATTTAAAATGTGAAACGGAAATGTCACTTTTACTTCTCTCATACCGCAAATCAAATGGTTCGATTAATTTCAAAATTATTATTTCAAGAGCAGCTGTCATAACGCAATTTAAAGTTTCATATTTTTTGTTCATATTTTATGTTCGTATTTCGCATCACCTTCCAACAACGTTTAAACAGCAAAACAATAGGAAAATCCAGTAAGTAGATACATTGTATTTTCAAACTGTAAATCGATTTATACATAAATGGCGTCACTGACCGAAAAGAAACTCATATACCCGTTGAGGCAATAACTTTACCTGAAATATCTCCGAACTTATTGAGATCGGTGAAAAATTTTTCTAACAAAAGTTACATAGGGCCATCGGATGATGCTAATGATTTTTTTGCGGGCGTAGGTGCTTAGAAGATTTCAAGGTTATTTTTATTTATTCAAATAGATCGATATTGTAGGCGTCCCGGTTACCCCGATACAAATGTGTACTCACACACAAATATTCTAATACGAATGCCTGTAAATATAGGATTAGGAAAGGTGATAGATGGACAGTCTTGAACCGGCATTATAAGTGAACAGAAATATAACGTGGGCGCGAGAAGTATTCCCGAAATACTAATTAAAAAGTGGCGTTGTTTATACTTTCCTTTCTTTCCCTAAACTTTATCCTAACCAAGCAATGAGAATCGGTCCTCTCAAAATACGTTCTTTTTTTCATAGTACGATAGCGGCTTTCAAAACGAGTTCAACGACCTATGACACATTCACAAATCAGAGAAGCTCATAAATTCCTAATTTTTCCCTCATAAAAGATGTTCTAAATGATGGCCATCAGGGTCGATACAAATCGATAACTCTATTAGTAACTCCTGGAGGAGACTATCCTTCTTGCAAGCTTCTTTGAAGATCCTTATCGAAGAATCGATAAACTGGAACAAGGTGGTTTTACATACAAATGGACAATGCTGCCTACGAATAGTAAATTGAACGTCAACCGTGTCGTTTAAGCAAATTGTGATCGAATTTTATTTATCATACTCACAACAAGTGTTCAGGCACATTATAATCACGTGAGTGACTTGGAAATGGATCATCAATAAGAAATAATCGATGACTGATCTATGTGATCATTAAGATGAATATCGATCACCTGTATCTATAAATACATCTCAGATTGGATTGTGCTATTCAGGACGAAAACTAAATCGTGAATGATTATTACATAATTAAAACTACAATAACTAATTGACCTACTGATCGAGAAAAAATCACAGAATCAAAGATATTTATTTGTTACAGATGTTTCGCGGACTTTTCTCGATCTTGAAATGTTGTCCTTTCGGGACGGAGTAGTGATAAGTAACACTTATTGATTATTACTAATTATCCTAATTGTAACACGCTGTGCATTTAATATCACTTGAATACACGAACGACTATACTTATCAAGTTCAACGAACGTGATTCTCTACTATAATAGCGTGTAATACACTTTAACAGTGTATATATATACACTATATATATATATATATATCTCATTGAAAACACTCCACGCATTATTTATTAAGGATTTTGAAGGATAATTGGGGTTTGTCATATTTGCACACTGTCACAACTCGATATTAGGAATATGCCTGAGACTCACTAGACTACTGTGAAGTACGTGTATACTGTAATACTGCCTACTGCTGCGCTAATGGCCATATCTTATTTACCATCCTGTATTTAAGGTGGATGCAGATGAACACGATAGTTCTATATGCAGAATATATCCAATGAGTGCTCCGACATCAATCGAGAGTTGTGGAGAAAATGATTTTGATTTTCAAAATCTAAACTGAGCCAGGCAGCCGTATAACAGGTAACTGAGAACTCCACACACTCTCAAGCAGAATAACACGCGTGTGGAACACTTCAATAAATCCTATGTCAATATATCTGTAAAATATGACTACTTCCGCAAATGATTAATTGGCAATAGCATACAGTGATTGTTAACGTCCAAAAGATAATAACGCGAATGCAGGAAGCAGAACTATTCCAAGACTTCCGGTTATCAATGACGTGGCTCCACTTCCATCCCAACAGAAATCCAGGCTGCATTCAAAAGCCTGTTTGCCCAATTTATTTTTTAGATACTCCCAATCGCAGAGGCCCACGTTGCATCCTTCGAACAGGAGAGGCTTTTCGGCCAAGTAGAACATTACCTTGTTGGGAGAATCTAACGTTGTGCACCTGCAACGAAGAAAAGTAACAGTTGTGATTCGTGAGTTTAATTTTTGTCGCTTCTTTTTTTTCATACGTTTGAACTCTTTTTAGAGGTAACTTTTTCTAGGAAAAGTTCCAGCAGAAGTACAATGAAGGCTATCAGATAGCCGAAGCCAAGGATCACGGAGAGGTTCCACAAAAATTTTGTATCCTTTCGATGATTTACTTTGGAATTATCCTGCTCTTTCATGTTGGCAAAATTTTGAGTTTGTTCCTCGAAGTCCTTTTCGTACCACTTATTCGTCAATCCCGCTTCCACTAAGTGGCGTAAGACCTTGTTGAACTCGTCGATGTAAGGGGAGTTTTTTTGAAACGCAAATGACTGCGGTGCTGACCAAAAGCAAGGCTGCATTATTTCGAATTGGTTTTCTTTATTCGCAATATTCTTGACATAATTATTGATATTATTCACCGCCAATTCAGCTATCGCAAATGTCAGTAGGCACGTTATATTTCTGTGCCTTGTCATATTAACAATGCATTCAGTTAAGTTGGTATAAAAAATTGCCTTGTTCTTCAAGTTCAAAAGTGGCCCAGTAGCATTTTCAAATGTATAATTATACAAATATACGCTCGAAACCGGAATAAGACCGGATTTATCCAGCTCGTCGAAAGACCGTATGTGTATCGGCTCGTTTGTGATAGCAAATGCATTTGTCAGGATTGTATAAATCACTGAGGAGTAACCCACGGATATTAATATAACTATGCCAAAGGCAATTCTTTCCTTTAATACGCGTGGTCGTTTAGACGAAGGCATTCCACAAAGTATGACAAATATATTAATTGGATTCCATATGCGACTTGGAAATTTCAGTACGACTGACAATATCCATGAAATTGTTACAATTCCAAAGATGCACAGTAGTGGAGTGATTATATCATAAAATATTTCTATTTCAACGTTGGGGTACAGTGGTACCAAAGCACAATAATGTTCTGACTTTATAGATATACTATGTTGAACTTCTTTAGCAAATTCAATGTTAAAATGCATTACACTGTTTATCAGGAGTTCACTTTCTCCCTTTATAACACGAAGTGCACTGTTATACATTGGCTCCTTTTCGTATGACGTAGTTACATTTTCACATTGACGTACGACCGCTCTGGCATTAATAAATTCAAAAAAGGTTTTGAATATGGCACCATCGCGACTAGATAAATTACAATTTCCATTTGACTCGCTCGGGTTTTTAAGTATCTGCTGCAAAGGTGGATTTGGATTTTCTACTTTAATTGGACTTTTTTCAGTGTTGCGAAACTTCTCTGGGAACCACGTCACGTCTGGTGAATACAAACGCTTTATGTAGCTCGGCACAAACTGATTGTATTGATGAACAATCATCTTATACACTTCAGAACTTTCAGCCATCCCAAGTTTATAAATTTTTCGAGTAACCACTTCCAAGATTGTTACGTCCACAAATTTCTTATTCCACATGAATCGCATCAGAGACTCGAGACTGTCGCTTTTAGATTGCAGAAACACGATCAGCAAGCACTTTGGTCGTTTGGTACTTTTAAACATCTTTTGTAATAAATCTACCAAAAAGCGATCCTTTAAAATCTGCGAGGAATCTCGAGCTTCGTAGAGGCCCACAATGAAATTCGTTATCTGCATATTATCCTTAGAAAGTATAGATTGAGTATAATCCATTTTGTTATTTTGATTCTTAGCAATGCTGAAAGTGTAAAACGGTATGGTTTCGAAAATAGCTTTGGACACTTCGTTAATTTCCCTAATTGCATCAGAACGTTGCAGTTCATGGGATATGAAGATCGTTTGATAAGGATTAACATTCTTAATAATATTTTTGATAATGTTGCCCAGTCGAAACGGTATTTTTGAATTTACCGGTTCTTGTACAATAAATGGCAATGTTGCACAAAGGAGCAGTAACACTTGCCACATGCACTTCATGTTGACGACTGATTGAAATTTTCTTCTGCATGAAAAATACTAGGGACTATGTCACGTGGATGCAATTTTGTTTAAAAGGATTAGAACCATCTTCATATTCTTTCCTTATCGGAGATCTAGCTCGTAAAACGTACCTTTCGCGTACTATGTATCTTGGCTATTTTCACAATGCTGCTTTTCAATGTGTCGCATCGTACCGGTACTATACAAATGGCCATTCCGCGAATGCACTTTAATGGCCTACTTCACATTTTCCTCGAATTCTCTTCGGCGTCTTTCTATATTTCATCGACCTTTCTGCGTTGTCAATGAGAGTCAATGAGAGAGAGTGCAATTTGATAATAGCTTTGATGCTACTTTTGAAGTAGGGAGAAAAAGCAATAAACCAACAAATTGTATTAAGGCTAGTTTACGGTCGAGAAGATAAATGGCCAACAATTAGCTCTGTCAGGAAGACACAGAAAATTAGAAAATAGCAAGTTAGAAGAACGATGAAATTTTTATTGAAATTTTCAAAATTTATTGGCCTTTGCTTCACGTTCCCTTTTTCAGAAATTTTTAAAGCATCGACAGACCAGACTATAGCTTTCAAAACTCGGTCCAGCCTGGTTTCCTTGCTTCGTAGAAGAATTTTGTTAAAGTCAGTCATGTAGATTGATTTACGCTTAAATCGATAACCTGTCATGCCAAACCATAAACAAGGTTTCATCACCTCAGCAACATTTCCTGATGTTTTGTTCAAGAAGTCAGCAATCATATTAAATTACGTACTGAGGACGTTCCTGGCGACAAGCTCATCTTAATAATCTTTATTTCACTCCGTGCGAGAAATAAAATTTTGTACGATACTCGTGCGAAAAACCTTTTCTAAACTCGTGTAATTGCAACACTCGCCTTCGGCTCGTGCTGCAAACTCACACTCGTCCGAAAAAAAATTTTCTCACTAGTATCATAAAGTACTATTATGGGGAATTTTTGTCACCCTGTATATTATATGAGAGTCTGGCAATTTTTCACAAGCCCCACGATGCAAGAACCGACCATACGATACAATTACTGGATCGTAAAAATACTTAACTACTTTATACCAGCTTTACTGCTACATTAAGCACCTAATAATTGGCGCTACCAGGTGTTCGACAACTGATAACGGCTTCTCGCGAGGCAGGGTCAACTTTAGATTTTCACAGCAACACCGTAGGTCACAGGGTAGAATAAAAATATGGGTCTACAATATTAAAATACAAATAGGACATTTACTAATAATAATACTCACTTGTAAAAGACAGCAACGATATTGGTAGCGAAGGAACCAATTTCAGAAGTTCTCCAACGCCGTTTAGACATCTCCTTGTAATTGGAGGCTGTCAAGGCTACTGCATCCTTGGCAATTCCCATAGCAGTCATGGTGGTTTGCAGAGAGCCCGAATGAGTGAAGTAAAAAATACCCTTAGGCTGATTAGCATAGTCATCGCCTTCGAGTTTTCTAAAATAAAGAAAACAAAAATTCGAGTTTTATATGAAGCGTCAAAGTCCATATGATATTTAATATCTTTTATAATCTGGTCAATTTACTGGAAGTGCTGGAACATATCCTGTACTGGTGGACATCCTACACGAGCATTAATTTCCCTAGATGGACCCGTGTAATAATAATAATACAGATCCTCCTGGTATTCCAGTACCTGGAGTTCATCTGCAGTGAATACCGCGCACCAGGGTGATACCTTCGTCACGTTCCATGCTTTCTCGTATCGGCACATATCATACATCAGTCCCACGGATGCTGGATAAAAAAGTAAACGACTGTAGAAAATCCTGAATCAATACAGCAATAAGCCGGACAATAATTCTTAGGGATGTATCCTTACTCGTGGTGATGTTGTAGCGAAATCCTAAACGGCGACTTACATTGTGCAGAAGATTCTCAATCTCTATACCATTTCCAAATTTACTGGATTCCTCAAAAACGGATGGATCGTTCAGGGTCTCTTGATAGGAATCGCATATCTTGTACGCCTAAGTATAAAATTTCAGTTAACACACCAATTAAAATATATTAATTAAATTCAACAAACAATAACTAAAATTGCTTACTTTCAAAAGTGTATCATTCGCTGGTATAGCCTCAGGAGTGACAGCGTCAGAACTTCCAAAGAGGCCATGCATGAATGACGTCAAACTAGCTTTGGTACGTTGACTGTCCGTTGATCTGAACTGAAAAAAAAATCATCTTATTGTTCAGCACGCTGATTCTGAAAGCCAGCAAAGGTTAATAACCTTCTAAACATACTTTATAATTAGTGGATGTGATATTGGCTCCATTTGGCTGTAAAAGCTCTGGGAAATTGCTCTGAAGACGACGCGCCAGGAGTTTCAAATCTTCTTCTCCTTGAACTGTTAGATACTGAGCCATGTCCTCGGTCAAATTTTGTATGCTGTTCCAGGAGCGTAGATTCTCAAGGTCGTCATTGCATAGACTACCGACTGTAACGTGGATAACATTTCTTAGAACGATTCAGTATAGGAGCCACGAAAAATGCTCGTGAATTCGTCATTATTAATCATGCTTGCTTGATTAACAGATTAACTGGTTAGATTAGCAGGAATCATAGGTTTAATCCAGGTGCTACAATGTACTCGATCCGATAATACTCGGTAGCGTTAAACGTTCGATTTGTACTTGATGGACAGATATCGTAAAATGACATTATTTTATCTTCCTAAATCAGCATGCAAATATAGTATCTGTATTTTACGCAAGTAATGCCAATGACGCAGCACAATTAAAACCCTTTGATTTTAATCACTAATCAACTTACATCCACGAATCTCGTGATTGTAGATTATCTGATCACGAAGCTTCGGTAATGTATGTAACTTCGTTATAGTTGACTTCTTTGGATAGCGTGTTCCGTGTCTTATCAGCATCCAAATTTGTACTGGTTTACAATCTGCGACAGAATAAGATATCTATTGATTCGTAGTTCGCAAGTACTCGTAATTAGTAATAGAATTAAAATCTTAAAGGATTTTCTTTCAAGGATTCGCTCGATTTTCAGTTGCACGCCTACTCAGCCGCACCCTGTATACTAATCCATTATCTTTTCATTTAGGCTACTATCGATCCTTAGCCTGTTTAACAACCAAATACTAAACATTGAGTAATCGGTTAGTTTACAAATAACTACAGCCAACCACACGTTATCGCATGGGCGTTAAACGGTCATGGTGTAATCAGCATATACTCTAATAAATAAAAAATAAATACAAAAACGTAACAAGTCACAGTGAAACAGTATCTACGAGTACAGTAAGAAACGTTTTCCTCTAGTCGAAGCTAACAAGACACCATAAGTGGTAGATTAGGTAATCCTCTATTAAGTCAGCGTATACAATTAACGGCTAAACCTTTACACTTGTACACTTACTTGGTATGGTTTGGTATCGCGTTTTCCCACCATGAACAAAATGATAAGCAGTTTTCGTAGCCATGTAAAGATATGGATTGTCGTCTTGCGCATAACAAAAATCAGCATCACGTGCGACAATCTGACTGCTCAGAAATGCAACAATACTCAGCGTTAGCAGCATCTTGTTTATGTTGCTCGTTCAATTTCTCTGGATTATCCTGTCTCCTTTGTCGTCGTCAAACTGAAACAAAACCCCATAAGAATTATTACAAGTATCTATTTACAAACTGATTGATCAATCTCCACTCTTAATCACAATTCGAATCAACAATACTTTTGTACTTTGAGATGAACAATCAGTCCTGTCGAATCGATCAATCTCTATGCTTTTTCTGTTCCACTTTTTTCACGTTGGCATCGATTCGACATTAGTCGATTCTCGTTGTACAGCTCCGAACTATTATAACGTACGAGTATCTTACAGTTACTGTACAGTACTGTATATTTATATTATTTATTAAAAATTTCAATACAATTTTTAAGCCAACTTTCACATACGCGATCTCGCGAATCACCTAAGGATACTTAATCTGATCTTATTATTTTATATAAGTGATAGATTCGATAGATATCGATCTTGAGTAGTGGTGAGATATGAAATTACATTTTTTTTAACATCTTGTCGTTGCTAATACAAAGCTTTTCCACAAACGGAATGCCCGATAAGCCAATCTCTTTGAAAAAGTCATACGTGCCGCTGAACCTCGTATTTATCTTGCGATATTGTCTATGCAGTCAATGCGAAAGAAAGTGAAAGTGACGTAATATGTATCAATAAAATTTTACGTGTTATACAATTTTTCTTTTTTGTCGTGAGGATTAAAAAAAGTTATATCCTCTCATAAGGCTTTACCACTCAACCGTACCCGCGCTGTAAGTGTGTCGCACGAAACTTCCAAAGCTGGACTATCGAATTGTACCTGCTAACTTGACGACCAGTGGTCACTTTAGCGCAGCCGTACTTCTATTTAATACAGCGGATGTATTTGTGACGATTATGCCTGGCCTAAAATTCTTAACGGAAGAATAAGTCTAGTTTCCCATTTAAAAAATGACTCCGTCAATAAACGTATACAATAAACGAACAGGTGTTTTAGATACATTTTTTACCTTTATTTTTTACATATTTCATGTTTGATATGAATAGGAATTACTGATTGATTGATACACGATCGATAAATCGGTACAGATCGTATTATATTACAGTGTTAATTTTTTTTTTGAAACTGGATTAAATTGAGCTGCGAGCATTTCTGTTGTGGAGTTTCGATAATTAGACAACTGATATCGTTACTACATTCATTGATCCAAGCACGTATTGTTAATAATTCAATTGATTACCTGAACGTCTAGTCAATTCTTGAAGGACGTTGAAGTTGAATGAATTGAATTGGTGGAGGAAACCGAATTAAAGGCCAGCAAGATAATGAAATATAAATTTCTGGATTTAACTTGAAACGTGGATCGATAGTGATTTTGATGATTAGTAGGGTGTGTATATTTGATATGAACTTTAATTATTTATTCATTCATGCATCAATCTTTGATTTACTCAAATAAGAAACAGAAAATTTGTATCAAGTGGGTCCTCAGTCAAATTTGACCTTTTTTCGTAAAGCACGGATTCAGGTCATTTACAATTTATGAATTTTATTTAGGTATGTGTAAAGAAGCATTGAGTGTTCTCGTATTTTATTGGTTTTAGCACTGTCAAGTTACTGGACGGACGTATTTACGTAATTTGGATGAAGATTACACAGAGACAGACATACATGTATGTGTTGTGTATACATGAGCAATTATGACAGAAGGAAATATCAAGTTGGAAATACTAGTTGCGTTATTACAAAAGGATAAAAGTGGATTCTTTAGAAAATTGTGTGTACGGGACTTAAGGATAAATTATAATATTATAATTAGACATGATTAATACAGGATATACTTTGTCATTTGTTTCATTAATCGTATACGATGCTATGTGTATTCATTATTTGTGTAATTATGAAATAAATACTTTTTTTCTATTGATTTTGTAATAAAAATTTTCATTGTCTATGGTTGTTACTTCTGCAATTAATAATAATGATTGTTGGATTTTTGTTGCTATTGGTATCACCGTCATTGTCAAGAGTATCTTCAATGACGTCTATCGATTAATCATGCAAAGGGACGCTTTAAAAAGATTCAATCGTTGTCTATACGTATCTGACACAAGGTTTAATGACAATAAAAGAAAATAAATATCGCATAAATTATTTTCTAAAATACCGCAAAGTGACGTACCAAAATAATTCCTTCAAATTGCCACAGAAGAACCACAGGAAGCATCAGCGAAGTCCAGCAGATTCGTAAAAGCATGCAGTCAGATTAAAAAATCCTAAAAAGTCACTCACAACCGAGAAAAACGTCAACAATTACAAAAAACAACAATAAAAACGAAACGAATAAAAAATAAAAGTCTATAAATCGCGCCGTTTAAACCGTCACGCTCGATAGATTCCCCGGGCGCGTTCACTGTCACTATTCAAAATATTTGCCAAGAAGAAATTTTTCAAAGGGGCCACACGCGCTCGTATAAAACCGTTACATTCAAATTCACAGTCGTTAAGTTGACTCCTCTTCGCCGAGTAATCGTCCAGGAGTCAAAATACGAACTGTAAGTCGTACAAAGCCAGAGGCCTCTTCTTGCGAAAGCGACAAGAGACTGAACGCGGAAGGAGAAGTCTGGGAGGAGTAATAGACGGCAGTGACGGCAGACAGACTTGATTTGGGGTCGACTGTTAAGGCCCAGAGGATTATGACGTCATCGGTAACCGCTCGTCTTCGGTTCACCAGGTCACCGAACGTCACCTCCACGACGGCGACACACGAGAAGCTGCTCGCGTACTGTCGCTATGGTCACCGGTGTGTCATTACTTACATACTTGCTCTTTCTCGTTTCTTTCGTCACTTCATTACTTTTTTTCTCTCGCTCTTTCTCACTCCCCAGGTTAGATACGCATGCAAGTCCTCGCATTCGTGCATGCCTATGGGTACTATACCTATTTACGTGTTCCTGGCTTACATCATACGTATACGACTCGCGTACCAGATCGTCCCACTCTCCTCCGCTCCTTCCCACTCTACGTACTCTTTTACTCTGTTCTACTTGAACCTGGATCCCCTCTATGTTGTACTCCCTCTATCCTTTCATGTTGCGAGGCAAGGTAACAGTTTCTTTTAAACGTTGAAGGTTCCTCGTGGTTCGACCTGGTGCACTCCTACAGGGAGACGGATGACCGGTGGGTGAGGCTTAAGGAAAAATGGAAGAACATTTTGGAGGTTAATTAATCAACGGTGAAGATTATAGTGACGCAGTTATTATACCCGGGTAATTATGTCACCGATGACATTAGTTAACGATTATTATTGAAATAATTTTAGGAATTATTGCTCTAATCATTCTCGCACTCCATACCTTAACGTCGGTCATGTTTGCTTTCTTAATGAAAATCTCAATTTATTTATATTTATTATATACGGTTACCAGGTATTATGTTTATCATACGTTACATGGATAATATGCAATAATTGAATAGTCATCTTCACGATGTACCTGAAATGTCAAGGTCATCCTAAGCTTGTTTAGAAATGCACGTGCATGCATCACCTGTTGATTCTGTTGTTATGCTCGCTATATATATTACGTACTGTAAAACTAGGTCAAGTTAGATGCACTTGGTTGCTCTTACTTTTTACGTGCTATAGATTTTTACGGTACAACGAGCATAGCTATTGGGATTTCACAGGATGATCTAATCTAATAATAAACGCACGTGTGATGGATCACTCGTGTACATAAATGCACGTGATTAAATGCCTAACCTGTTTGATATACTGTACATCTTATCATATCCCAAACATATTAGAATTATCTGTGTACTTGACCATTGCACAAAGTCCATATAAATAATAGGAGGAGATTAGAATATAATAAATGTTTAATTATCATTCATATTACAGAACAAATGGCCTAACGTTATATCAATAAAGATCTGATAAATTTAAACGTTGAGATATCTGCAAACGCTCAAGGAAAAATATACTATGTGTATATACAAGTATATACAGGTAGATACAAATGTAAACGTACAGTATTATTGAGAGATTCGAACTTTCGAAAATCAAATTCTCTTCTTCACTATGAATGATTTCGCAATGGCGGCGCAACGTTCACTCATAATAAACGCCGAATACGCAACAGTAGGCGTAGAAAGTTTGTGTTTCCAAGGTATAGGTCGAGTAGTTATCCCTTTGAACGTCCCAGATAAATCCCATTGAGCTCTCTAAGGACTGGCTTGACTTTTCTAACATCGTTACAATCACCACGACTTTGTATCTGAAAGCAGAAAATCATTTGAAGAAAATGACACGCTTAGGAGCGCTTATATAAGTTATTCAATATTTTATATGCAGTGATTAATACCTGTCGAATTCCAGTTTAAGTATCCTCTTACGAATTTCGCTACTGACTTGGCTGCAGATCTTTGGTGCATCATTCGCATCGTATACAGCATCTTCCAAATGATTCGTCATTACCATCTCAACAATCTTATCCACAGATTCAATGTTTAACGGATTGTATGGCTCCAATCTATAGGTGTTTTGATATTTTGCAGGCTGAAATATATTTGCTTTTAAAAATTATTTTTAAACTCTTATCTCCTTGTATCGTTTCGCGTTATATTATTTTATTTTATTGCTTATTAACGAGTGTCTTCTACGCTGATAAAAATTGTAAATATTATTTATTTCACTCCGTGCGTAAAATGCAGTTTTACGCACGCTTCGCATGCGTACGTACTCGATACTCGTCAGAAAAAAAATTTTGCACTAGTGTCGTAAAGTACTATTATGAGATATCACGCGTAATGAAAACAAAAACAAAGTACAATGAAGAAGCTGTAGAAAATGATGTATGTTTAATGACTGTGCTAATGTTAAGCGATAAATAATAATTTTCTACAAAATTTATATATCAATAATTACCTGGCCATTTTCGTCGCTCATTCGATCTACAATATCGAATTGCGTGGGCATGCTGACGACTTTATTTCACATTTGATAAAAGCGTGGTAAGATTTAATATACTCAAGCAAAATAATCATTCCAAGAGCACTTGAATTCGATTACAATGTAGAAATCAAGCAAAATTTCGTTATAAAGTATTGTAACTTGTAAAATCAAGATGGTGTCTTAGCGACCAAACAACTAAGCTGTAAATCGATCGTTCCAGCATATATACAAATGGGTAGAGTGATTACCCCAAACAAGCTTACAACCCTTAAATGGTATGTTCTAATTTTTAAGCTAATCTTCGATCGTTTGAATGCTGCTAAGTTATCTACAGTGTACAACCGTCGGCCATATAGATTTCAACGCGATCCCTTTAATCGATCGAACGGACGACACTGTGCGTAGGATGGCTGTTAAAAATTCCTCAAGCTTCTTATTAGACCTTCATATAAACGACCAATTGTAAGCATAAATATACTTAAAGTATCGTGCATTGAATATCTAATAAGTAACTCGCAAAAATCATACGCAGGATACTCGTCAGTATATGAATGAAGTGTTTAGAGTACATTCAACTTTACCTGATGTTTCCGACCTGTAACGTAGAGGTTTCCGGGCTTTTGAAATGTACGACCGTCGGCATTACGTTTCAGCTGTAACATCAAATAATTACAGCATCCAAATACACGGGGCTTGTAATAATTAACTTAAAAAAAAGTCGTAAAACTCGTAAAGTAGATAAGAATGTCACGATACTGTCCAACCTGTCGGATATTATTCATTTTATAAAGATTACGTAGTTAATTTCTGAATATATTCTACGTCACAGTATAATAATAATATGAATTATGTCATTAAGACAAGATGGAACGTGTCAACTAAATTAGACATAATAGTACAATTAGTTTTTAAATGACTCACGCATTTCCAAAAGTTTTTCGCCATAGCTGAAATTCACTGTAAGAACGGAGCGCGCACTTTCCCGTTGGTTTCAAAGCAAAATGAATTCTGCCGTTCAATCGCTCGACAAAAGGAAACCAAGGTGAAAATAGAGAATGCTGATAAATGTTTACGAAACTGTCTGTTCGATAAATCATTTCTGACGCCAGAATCACGCATCCGAAATTCGAAAATGCTTCAATCGCGACGATCACGAAATCCGACGCATTCGCGTGACTTTTCAAATTGTTTATTAGCCGTGCAATGTCGTAGCACTAGGAAAATTCATTCTAGGCCATTACAGATTTCATCATCTTCCAATGGTATAAATTTCTGCAAAAATGCCGAATTCGCACGACAATTCTCAATGGCGAATCTAATTCGCATTTGCTTGCTTCGTATCTTTCGTAAGTATTCTGCAGTTGCAACATTATTTGGCGTTACCGATTGTTACGCCCTTGGATATCACGCCCGTTTTTAGTCACGCCATTTCGTTGGTAGCTGCTTGTAAAGATAGTTCGTATATCACTCGATTGCATGATTTAGAAGCTCTAGTCACACATTTTGGGTTAAATCCATAGTTTGGCTTCAATGACGTCCACGAATGTTCAGCATAATTCTTTGACAAATTCGGAATCACTGTCTATCGTTTTATGTAATATCTTTTTTGTAAAGCACTGTAGCTATATACCTTGATGATATTGCTATAGATATATGTAACTACGTATCATAATCAATAATAAATAAACTGACTCTGTGAATTTGCAAAGCAATTATCTAGATTCGCTTATACCGAGAGTTGTATAATAGAATCATGCTTATATATTAAAATATATTTTCGTACCTGATTACGTGTCCGGAAAACATTTAACAAAGTTTACTTTGATGTACTATAGTGTATGCGTATATATGGTTTGAAACTTTCATTATTGAAAGAACGAATAATAATTGGATAATTGTACGTTTTATTACATTTATTTTAATGTACATTGTTTGTTATTTAGCGTTGGTGGAATATTTCACGGGAAAATAATATAGGTAATATTTTTTATCTGATTTCAGTATTGTCTGTTTCGATTCTACGTTTAGACATTTGTATTATTTTATAAATACGAGAAAAATACAGCTGTACATCATTTCAAATCCTTTGCGAGTCTATGATTCCTTGTTTTTCGAACAATTCCATTTTGCGACTGAGTCGATTCTGTGGAGACGCAATGTTTAATGTGCAATTCATAAACACGAAGAAGATATTGTTTAAAAGCATGGACACTGCTTGCATTTCAACAAAAATCTCCTCAGTACTGATTCTCGTAGAAATATAATCATACGAATGTTAACAACCATATTTGAAATATTAAGACATCAATTTATCAAATTGAATGATCCTCAATGGTATTCAGGCAGAAGAAAATGGCGGATAGTCAATTTCATAGTGTATTACATCAATATGTAAAATTTGATATTTGCACAATGCTCAGCGTTAATTTCATTGGATTCTCGATCAAGAATTAGATCAGAGAAAAAAATAATTACAAGAATCGAGACTCACAAACCCTAAGCCTAATTCGAACTGCACCATGTAAATCAATGGTGCCCGAAAAGAAGCGTAATAATGAATAGAATATCGGTTTACAGTTTTAAAGAATCCATCGCAGACAGAGCTTTACTATAAATTCCGACATGTATTTAGTCTGCGGCTTTTCATTAAAACAGAACCTAATATTCTTCATCGACGTAACATAACATAAATTGCCGTAAAGTATTGCACTGATGCGAAGACGATCATATGAAGAAGCACGGAAAATGTTACTCCGCACTTGATCAATTGGTTGGATTTAGTCTCGCAAGGAGTTATCACGGCTAGAACAACAACAAGAACATTTCTAGGAGAGCAACTCTACCTCGGCTTGTATATTCTGTCTGGCTTGTTCTTCGAATTTCTCGCGAAATTCCTTCGTTGCAAAAATGTTTGGTATCTGCACAAAGTTCTGCAACACCTAGAGCAAAAACGTACAATGGCTCCATTGTGCATAAGGTCATAGAACCAGTTTTTTTACATACCTTAAGCCTCAATGCTGTGTACATTGGTTCACTCAGGAATGAATATTCTCCACGTATTCGTTCCCTGTATTCAGCATATCTTTCAGGCTCAGCACCCAAAATTGCCATATCCAAATCCAGAAGATAATGAGCATCCTCACCCCCAAAAGCTCCCCCAACCTTGTGTGCTTCGGTACTATGAGTCGCTGCTGCTTTTAGTAGTGCACATGTTTCTGAATGCAATTCACTGTCCTATAATTACATAATAAATAGCTGGTATTATTAGTAAGTTTTACAATAAATTTTTTTACTTCTTACACTTGATATGCCAGCTTCCTCTGCAAAGGTGTTGAAGTGCTCAAGATTTTTATCTTCCCCATCGAGTGCCTTTGGATCATACTCAAAGCTGCAATAATTTTATTGAATATGTCATTTTATGTTCATAGATATAGAAAATAATGGTGAAAACAGATGATCATACTTTTGAAAAAACAAAGCAAGCAGCAGTGCCTTGGGGTTCTTTAAATTGTCCTTTATCTCATAATAATGAGATAGTTTCTCACGAAGAGAGTCCAGGTTGTGATAAGTACGTTTCTCTTCAGAATACATTTCTTGCAATCTCTCAAACCAGGAGTCACAAACTGAGGTATCGAAATCTTCAGTAGCTTCTTTCCAGCTGTCTTCCAAAGATGCCATTTCTCTTGCCAAACAACTAGTAATTGAAATATAAATTTTACATTAGAAAGAAGAACAATTTCAAGTAACTATATTTCATACGGTTTATGAATACAGTAAAAAAAAAAAAATTAAAAAAATGGATACAAAACAATTAATGAATCAGTATAATAGCACAAATAATGTTAAACTATACCATACTGTCTACTTACAATAAATTAGTTTGGTCACGCAGAATGATAATAACGTTTAACTATCAAATCAATCCAATTGTACCTCATAAGGTTTATAATCGTGAAAATATTAGATCTGCCTATGAGAACTGTCTCTGACAAAACAGGGGCTCTACTACTTATTGATCGCTTCGCGCTATCGCCAATATGAGTCTGTAGTTAATTAAGAATCAACTGTATTGTACATCGTGGTTCCTAACTGTATAATATTACAACTATTAAACGATTTAATATCATTTACGTTGATCTTAATAGAATTGGCAAGAGCTATCTTAAAAGACGTTGATTTTAATTTGATTTCAGGGGACCAAAAACGGTTGGTACTCCCTGTTACTGTACTGTTGATAAATGAAAGCTTTTTTTTGACAACATACCTCTATGCTGAACATATAAATATTATTTGTTCAAATAACATAAAATATGGTTCAATAATATTACCAGAATCATTTCAATTGTTGAGCATTAATATTAAGAATAACTTTAAAAATCATAAGGGGTGTCTTTCGTTTGAGGATTGTTGCGCAATTGTCAAGTTCAAACGCAACACAGCAGGTATTGTTGTGTTGTTAAAAATTATGTAAATATTTTTGTAATAAGCTTGTGTGATCGTTCCTAATAGTTTAAACGTTGTATAAAAGAAGGTATTTACAATATATCTTAATTGCAGGAGGACATGTATTTGTTGTTATGTTGAAAATGTAAGAAATGCGTAAATAACGTAACCTAAAAAATGAATAGCATTTATATTTTGAAATGAAGAATTCCGCCTATAGTGCACATTTCATATTAAACGTTTATGAAAAAATGGAACTTATTAACGATCGAAAAGGTTTGTAGAATATTTTATATGTTATGACTTCGTACATTTCTATATTATTATTAAATAAATTATGTTCTTTTACAGTAAACCATACACTTTATAAGTTTATTTTATTAATATATTGTTCATTTATTGCATTATTTGCAATTGGGCTTTTCCTATATGGATTCTTTCCTATGAAAAATTATGATAATAGTATTGCTACGTTTGAGAATGTACCTGATCATATAAATACTATAAGGTAAATTATAATAAATAGTACAATATTATTCATGTGGTATTGTAACATAGCATCTGTTAATAAAAATTATGTTTTAGAATAGAAAAAAATGTACTATATAAACCAATGATAAAAAAAATAGTTATTATGGTAATAGATGCCCTGAGGTGGGACTTTGTCACGGGACCAATTGGTAAAACTGCAATGCCTATTACAAACAGTTTAATAGTCAATAATTCAGCCTGTTTATTACAAACTAAAGCCAATGCACCCACAGTTACAATGCCTAGGATTAAGGTTGAACAGTATAAAATTACATTCATCAAGATTGATTAAGAATTCTTTCTAGTAATCTAATACTGAAACACATTGCAGGCTATAACAACTGGGATGGTGCCCAATTTTGTTGACGTGGCATTAAATTTTGGTGGAAAACCTGTAACTGGTGATAGCGTATTGCTTCAGGCCAAAAAAAATTTTCATAAGCTAATTTTTTATGGAGATGACACGTGGATCAAACTCTTTCCAGATGTTTTTGATCGTCACGATGGAACATCATCATTTTTCGTCACAGACTATACTGAAGTAAATGTTTAATAATAATCTGAATAGTAATTATGTCCATCTATATTCACAATTTTATAATGTTCATTCCTTTAAACCAGGTTGATCATAATGTAACACGTCATATACAAGACGAATTAAGTAACAATGATTGGTCAATAATGATTCTTCATTATTTGGGACTGGATCATATTGGTCATACAAGTGGACCATCGAGTCCTCTAATAAAACCAAAACTTATGGAAATGGATGATATTATTGGTCGAATTTCAACAGAGATTGCCAACTGGGTTAGTATCATAAATTTAATTGATATACCAGTATAACTAAAATTGCATATTAGCTGTCCGTCATCACATCGCATGCTTTCAGAATGGAAAAGATATATCATCATTGTTTATAGTATGTGGAGACCATGGCATGAAAGATTCTGGTGGACATGGTGGTGCCACACCGGAAGAAACTCTTGTGCCACTGGTTGCAATTGGTGCATCTTGCCCTTCGACAAATAATCATCCTCATAAAATCGATCAAGTTGATATTGCAACAACCTTAGCAGTCATGTTAGGCATACCGATACCGACTTCCAATATCGGTACTATCTCCTTGAAGATGATGGATAAACTATCAGATCCCAAAAAACTCTATTTACTCTATTATAATTCGCTGCAAGTTCTGAATCATTTCAAAAATGTTGGCGACTATACATCTCGAAGTAAGTTCAATGACATAATGATATTTCTGCAGATAATACAGTCTAAAAAATTTGAATAATCCATTAAAACATTACTGTCTCAATCATGTAATTTTATAGAACCATATAAGGAATTACAGACTGCAATTGCACTCCACGTAAATTGGCTAAACAGTCCTGTGCAATCAAATGAGTCCATAGAAAAAATTACATTACACTATTACGGAGCCCTTAAAGAAATGAAAGACATTCTCACAAATAGTATGATCAAGTACGATATCCATATTATGACAGTGGGAATATTTCTTTTGTGCCATGTAAGTTCTTAACGATAGAATTTTAAATCATCAACATCCCACAATATTCACATAAAGAAATTGTTTCATTAATCAATTTAAATTTAGATTCTGTATATACTTATAAACAGACAAGAGGGTCCTGCAGCTACGCCAACAAAAATGGTGTTTCTTATAGTATTGAATACAGCTTTATGGCTTACAGTGATTTATGCAACGGATGCCGAAGATGATACAGTATTATATTCCAAAGAGTTAAGCAGTGTTATTTTAACACTATTTATCATAGTAATTCTTCTAAGCAATTGCTATTTCTGTACAAAACTGAAGTGTGATGTACAATCTATCCGAAAGGTAAGAACATTGGAAAGACTTAAAAATGATGGTCATATATGTATAACTATAAAGATTCTATAATAGTTAGTACAGAATGGAACCAGTCAGTGGATTTTCTCACTGGCAGCTTTAATTCATGCACTAAGTTTGAGCAGTAGCAGCTTTGTCGAAGAGGAGCATCAGACCTGGTATTTCTTCTGGGTTACTCTCTTTGCAGTTTTATTAATGATCAGCATCAAAAATCTTACTACCCATTGGTCCAGGTAAGCTACTAATTATTAAATCTTAGTTAACGATTTAACGTATCTTTTATTAGCTAATGATTTTCTTAGTTGCAAGCACGAAGGCCAGTGTCAATTTGTACAAGTCTCCATGAAACTATTTTTAGTTCTATTAGTATGTCGAATATTGCGAAAATTAAATAGCACTGGTGATAAATATGCTCATCTTCCTGATATCGCTGATTGGCTTCAGCAACTGGAAACCAACACGAGCATGACAGTTATTCTGATAAGCTGTAAGTTTTTATGTTTTAAAGATAAACATTTGTAAGCTTGTAAAGTACTGTTAATAATATATCATTTAATTAATTTAGCACTTATACTTTTAATCTGGATCGGATACGTGTCTCAAGAAGAGCAATACAAGAAAAAGTCATTAATTTTTAACACAGTTATGGCTATTTGCATTTACCTTCGACAAATGACTACTGACACTGTTTGGAAAATTCCTTTATATCCTTCTTCAAGGTACAATAAATTCTACTTGTTATAAAACTCAGAATCAACGTTAATAAGTATGAAATCATTATTTTTCTAGAGGGATTTACGAAGTGCAAATGTTTTGGATTGCAATGGCCTGTTTCTTAATGGACGGTGCCTTCAGACTTTTGCATAAGGCTAAACATCGCAAAAGAAATTTCTTAAGTCTTCTACTGTATCTTGTCATTCAAACATTTGTGATAATTTCGGCCATGTTACATCGACCTCACAACGTTGCATTATTACCAGTGCAATTAATATTCAGTTCTCTTATACACAAAGTATTAAAAATGTATAGAATGCATAATCCTAATACACATATACACTGCTGGCTAGGAAATGTGTTCTACTTTTATCAGGTAATAAATCACTAGCAAATAAACTACTGATAGTAATCATTAAGTTTACAGATACTGTAATGATCGAGAATTTTTTTAAATGATTTCATTTGCAGGGAAATTCCAATAGCTTAGCCTCTATTGATGTAGCTGCAGGATACGTCGGTTTAGAATCCTATAGGCCATTCATAACGGGTGGCTTTTTAATAATCAATACCTACTCAGCACCCATTCTTGCTTATCTAACACTTCTCTACGGGGTGGCTATAGAAAAACCTACATCGTAAGTGTTACCTTCCAATTCTTTATTAGGGTAATAATCTCAAAGATACTATATTCTAATATTCCTTTTAGAGTATGCAGAACTATGCTGCCAATTAACAGAACGTTAGTAATTTTGAGATTACTACCAATGACAGTATACACTGTTGTTGTTAGCATACAACGATATCATTTATTTGTATGGACTGTCTTCTCACCGAAATTACTATACGAAGCTATGCACTGCGCCGTAATGTTCTTTATAATGTTTTTCATGCAAATCATGTTTTTTCTACACGATTCAATAAACAATTTATAATAATAATTAATGAAAATCGAAGAACATACGTATCGCACTTGTATTTGTCACAAAAGTTATCCTCTTCTACTCTTTTGTTTGTAACCGCTTCCTCTCTGACGTTTGATCAGACATCTGTAAACTAATTATATTAATTATTAATATTTGAATCATAAACCTTCCTGAAGAATATTACATTGGTCGCATCACTGATAAGACAAATAAATAAAGCGTGAACTAAATTCAACATCTTAAAAGATGCTGAACGAGAAATATATTTATGTATACACGATCATTACGAGCATAATAGCAATCTGTATTTTCCTCTATGGATACATACCAATGGATTCGTCAAAATTCGATCCAGCATCAATGACAGATTTGCCAACTAAAATTGGCAATATCAGGTAAATTAGAAAAATACATTTGTACAGTAGATTTGCAAACTTCACTCTATCATGGTAACGAATTATTTTACACAGCGTTAACCCAAAGGATTTGTACAAGCCTCACGTTACTAAAGTGGTGCTTGTATTTTTGGAATCTCTAAAAATGGATTTTCTAAAAGAGAAATCTAGACCCAATTTGCCCTACGTGCAAAAACTCATTAACAGTGGCGAGGCCTGTGTTCTTCCATACGTTGCACCAGCACCGGCTACTTCAATCCAAAAGATTAAAGTAAGACAATTTTATTTATTGATAAATAAATGTATGAATTATATTTCATCGTAGAACTTGGCCACTGGAAGATCCAGTAACTTTATGGAAGAGATGCTCACATTTGGCAATGTTAAACTAGGGATGGATAATATATTTGAATCGACAAGGAAGAAAAATTTAAAGATTTCTTTAAGCGGTGTAGACACTTGGCAGCAGTTATTTCCAGAAAATTTTATTCGCAACAACACCATCAATCCATTTAATATCTTTGATTTCCATGAGGTGACAGCTTAATTATACTTAACTTCAAATTAATTTGATTGACAAATTTGACTATTTCAATTGTAATTCTCTTGCAATAGGCAGATTCAAACGTAACCAACAATATGTATTTGGAGATGAAAAAAAATGATTGGAACTGGCTGATTCTTCATTACCTTGGATTAAAGAATCTTGGACTTATAAATTATGCGCATAGTAAAAATGTTCTGGAAAAATTGCGTGAATTTGATAATATCATTGAATACATCCACAAGAGTCTCAGTAGCCAGGTCTGAGTAATTCTTCAGTCTATTATTAATGTGATTGTAAAGTAAACCAGATATGCATTGGTTATAGAAAGAGGATTACATGATACTCATCATTGGAGATAAAGGAACAGGCAAACTAAATGATCCTACAATATATTCATCAAGTCCTGATACAATTGCACCTTATATAGTGATTGGAAAACCATGTTCCCGAGTCGCGTAATTTATTATCTTAATCTTGGAAAAAGATGGAATTTAATCATTATTAAATATCGATAGATTCTCGAGAGCGATGAATGATTTCGACATGACTCCTACGCTTGCTGTCTTGACTGGTATCCTTATACCTACAACAAGTTATGGCTCAATAAAATCAGAACTATTGAGAAACTTTACAGCCACAGAAGAGCTATACGCTTTGCATTATAATACAAAAAGATTGATAGACAATTTTTTGAATATAAATACGAAAAATAACGAGGAGTGTAAGTGACTAAATTTCTCTTGTCTTAAACAATCAACTTTAAATTCATTGTGCACTCCTTTCTGAAAAAGACTTGCTCGCCACGTTCAAAGATGCTGTCAGCCAGCACGGAATGTATTTACAAAATTCAAACTTGACAGAGAAGACGCTTCTGTTCAAAACCATTAAAAAAATGTACAACATTGTTTCGCGAAGTATGTCACAAAGAATTCAGAACACCGTTAACACTTCTGATGTGGCAATTCAATATTTGGCCTTTGTTCTAGTATTCGAGGTAACACCTTATTAAATTCATTACACAAGCGTACTGTTAATAGTTTTGTATCAATAATATTTATACAGGCAATGTTGATCCTGATAAACAAATCTGAGAAGATAACAAATTCAAAGTCAAATACAATTATTACAATTGGCATAAATATCCTGATTATCATCTGGGTATTAGCTACAGGAATAAACAGAGGAGGCACGTCTCTCATTCATGTTACCGAAATCAAAGGAGTGATCATAGCCATCATTATACTGATAATGATATGCAATTCCTACATCATAGCTAGACAAAGATGTTTCATAATACTAGCTCTCACAGTAAGATAAGTTTTAAAATTAAATTAAAAAACTGAACTACTAAAACTTAATTACGTTTCCTAGGCTATACTGAACTATTTATTAAGATCCAAGGATGCAATACAGACAGTGTCTTCAACAGTGCAACCCACAAAGCCTAAATCAATGACTAATTGCATATTCATCATTTTAATAATGGGAATCATTTTCCATGCATTCAGTCTTCTGGAATTGAGCTATATTAAGAGCGAAAAATGGCTTTGGTTCTTTCTGTGGTCCACACTGTGTCTGTGGATTATTTATAATCGCGTACAGAAAGCATGTTACGAACCAACAACAACAATTACTGAACCTGATAAGACACAGAGTAATTACGGTGGAGAAATATCAATTGTTATTTCCATACTAATCATGCACCGAGCCATAATGACCTATAGTGTAATGGAGCACAGGATATCTCACTCTGATAATCTACTCTGCGCTTCCCTATGCTTAGTCTTTGGTAAATGAAAGAGAAAATTATTCAAATAGATATTTCTCAATATTCATAGTAATATTAATCTAATTACAGGATTGATGTTACTGGCATTCACGTGCAGCATCTATCACGAGCCCTTTACTAGCAATTTAGAAAAGGCTATTATATATGTGCATCTTATTGTCGTATGCCTAACAATCTACGCATGTAACATTGCCAAAGGGAATGTTGCCTTATTCTTTTATCCCAAATCATGGTACGCAGCAATCGAAACAGTATAAAGTATCAGTGGCATCGATGAGGTATATCATTAAACTTATGCAGTGTCCTTTCGCAGTGGTACTGAGGAGATGATACTATTCTGGGTCAGCTGGATATGTGGATTTTTATATGGTCTGATTATATACGGGGTGCGAACTTTTTACTTTGGTGTAACGGGTGCTAAAAAGTTATTAGCACATGGGATCTCGTTCTGGGCACTTTTTTCTGCTATGCTCACTCGACCTCACAAAGTTATGCTGATACCTATCCAGATGCTTTATAGCCAAGTACTTGGGGATATTTTCAAAAAGCATGATCAAAGTTATATTCTCTCACACATCTGGCTTGGACATCTTTTCTTCTACTACCAGGTAAAATTGTAGAAAGATAGATGAAAGAAAAAATCATAATTAATTCCACGTATGGTACAGGGATACACGTACAGTCTGGACAGTATTGACAGAGCCGCAGGACTTGTAGCATCACAATATACCAGTATAATTCTAACTGGAATTTTTTTAATAGTCAATACTTTCTCAGCACCCATCTTATCATATTTTACTTGCGTCTATGGGATCTTTGATAAAAATACCACTAGGAGGTTTGCATTATTTTTTAAATATTGCTTTTCTTATTTTTTTTTTTTGTAATATTTTATATACTAATTATTTTGTATTTCTCATGCACTCAAGTGTCACTCAGAATACCTTGTCAGTGAACAAATTATTTGCATGCTGCCGACTGTTTTCAATTTCTATATATACCTTGAGCATGCTAATACACAGGCATAATGATTGGCTCTGGAGTATACTAAGTCCAAAACTACTCTACGAAGTGGTACACACCTTCCTATTATTTACTGTAACAATTGGTTCGCAAGGATTTGCTTTGGTACACGACTGTACTAAAGCACCAATATCAGAGTTGAATAATTTGTAAAGTATGTTCCATGGGCTTTTTTGAAATTACAGTGATATAAAAATGATTTGTTATATGAGTCGTCTGATTTAAAATTGATACAAGAATACTCGAATAAAGAGACAGACGATTATTTAAATAAAAACCGTATTATTATCTTATTATAGAGTATAAGACGTATAAAAATGACACAGGAGCGATAATCACATAACAGGATTATAAAAACGTCTCGCCTTTGACGATGGTCTTTTTCAAATTAGCGACCTGACCTTCCAAGATAGTTATTTTCTGTAAAGTTTTGAAAGTCAGTTAATTAACAGTAGCTTGGGTAAAAATTTTGCAAAAGTACGACTTAATGGTAAACCCATAGAAAAAGTACGATACTGTGTATCTAGGTGAAATTGATTTTCTACGATTTTTTAGTCTTCTTACAAGGATTTTTTGAAATTATACCTTCAATCTCGTGCTCTACCTTAAGATAGTTTTGTCGCTGACTATCAGCTGAAGCATCGACGGCTGCCAAAAGCGTTCTATAACGCTCCTCCAGGTTGGTAACCAGACTGTCCAGTTCGCATTGCTTCTCTGAACTCAGAGACATTGAAATTTCACTCCGCTGTCCTTGTAGTTGTACCTGTAGAGTTTTTATTTCAAGTTCCTTATCCTGTAACAGATAAGAGAACAATTTTGAGAAAGATGTCACGCCAATTTACGGCTCAGAATATTTCTGTAAAAAATAATATCTTTTTACAAACCTTAAGAATGCGGTACATTTTTTTCTCATAGTCATGTATGAGCTTTTCCTTTGACTTTTCTAATTTTTGAACACACTTTTTTAGACTGCATATTTTATGAGACAAATCTTCAATCTTCTTTTGATTCGTTGTCTCCATTTCGTTTCTTATTTTACCAAATTCTTCTTTCATGGTTGTGCATTGCTCAGATACTATCTTTTGCAATTTATCCTCCTGGGTAAAGATCAAGATATTATTCGATTCTCAAATTTGGAAATGATGTACGTTGATATTTGTAGGATTATGAATTTTTACCTCTTCAATTTTCATTTGCATTTTATCCTCCAACTCTCGGATTTTACTAGCAAGTGATTCAACCTGTTCGCGATGAGCCAGATCTTTTTCTGATATTTCATTCTTGAATCGATTAATAATCTCGTCTTTGATCTGTATTTCTTTATCTTTTTGTTGGATCACTAGATCATACTGTTTTCGCATATCTTCAAATTTTTGTGTCGACTCCTTTTCTAGATTCTTCACTTCTTCCTCCTGTTTTGAAGAAACTAATGATAACCACATTCCATCATATATTAAGTAGTTTTAAAATAAGAAGAAACTTGACCTTATTCTGTGTAATTAATTCCAGTTTTTGAGTAATTGCCACCACGTTATTATCCAATTCAATGTTTTTGCTTTGAGCTTCCTCAAGTCGAAGTTTCATTTTTGAAAATTGCTCAGTTATTGTTGCCTTGTACTGTTCAATGACTGCTTTATGATTTGCCTCGAGTATGTCCTTGATCTTTTGCACTTCCATAAGTCTGTGTAATGATATGCTCTTAGAATACAAGTCTTTATAATAGCCTACATAAAATTCTCTAATAACTCACTTAGCTTTCAACGAAGTAACTTCTGCAGTTAGCTGTTTAATATTAGCATGCAGCTGTGGTGTCTCATTGCTGTTACAATTCTCATGGCACTGTGTTAATTCCTGATTGAGTCTCTCATTCTGAATTTGCAAATCCTTGACAATGGTTGTGAGTGTATCTATTCGTTGCCTATATATATTTAACTGATTTCTATCTGCTCTGCCATCTTCATAAAAGTGGCTACTCGATGCCATCCTGGCACCATGCAAACAGAGACTAGTACTTGTAGAATCCGACTCGCGTTTCTTTGACGGGATCTTATTCACCGGAGTAGAATGTCTCTGAGTACTTTTAGTACTTGGTCTAAACCAACTGTAGTACGGTGATGTACTACTATCAGAGATCTCACTAAGGGATGAGCTTACGCTTACCTAAAAGACACAAAATTAGTATACTAATGTATGCACTATGGTACAAGATAGAAATTAAATCACCATTTGGCACGATCTTGACAATGGCACCAAGGAACCATTAGCTGGTGCTCTTCCAAATACTCCATCCAAGTGTCCTGACTTTAATTGTCGACACAATTCAAACAGATACTGGTTTCGCAGGTTACGTTGCGACAAAGCGCGGCTTAGTTTGTCCAGCCAGAGCCTGCAGAGCTGCACATCCTCTGGCCCTGTTAATGCGAGGATGTACGGCCTGACTCTTGCTAGTGTTTCCTTGAAATATTCATCTAATTTGAGAGCTTCCTGTTCATCGCGCTCCCTTGGTCTTGACATTTTCCTCGTAAAAATTAATACTCCATCTGGAGTATCTTGAAATATTTCTTTGCTTTTTTGCGTAGCAGGAGCAGACACGTTTAAAAATTTGTTGAACTCTATCTGTTTTATATAGACTTTCCAAAGTGATGCATTTTATATTTTTTGAATGACACATTTGTTGATTGACAGTTAACAATTTGCATGTTTTTTTTTTATGTATAATTCCCAAGTGGATAGCATTGGCGTTGAATTTATAGAAACAAAGGATTGCATTTTCGTTCGTGTGTTTGTAAATTGTAAAGATAAAGCGAGTAAAAATCAGCTATACATATTATTATATTAGTAAAATCAGCAAAGTACATTAAAGATAATATCTAATGTCGCCAAATTTGAATACAAGGAAATCTGCACAGTCCCCCGTCGGTAAAGACGTGCTACGACTAGCGTCAAATTATATTTAAAAAACTGTAAATAATTACAGTTTCTAGATGCGTTGTGTAATAGTACTTCTTTTTTATGCTATTAATAATATTCAAATAATGAACTAATTAATTTTACCGATTTAGTTACTATAATTTCAATTCGTCATCAATTGATCAGAACGCAGTAGAAAAGCCTCCTTAAACCTAGCCAATTGTTAAAATTCAAATAATTGACCAAGTTACAGCCGTCAATGAGGAGACACTGGTAAAAAGGGTGTATGGGATTTCGTGCCTGACAGTTACTGGACATAGTGGGCACGATAGATATCCTGGAATCAGCATACAAGTTCTGGAGAGGGTTGAATTGCCATGCACTTCGTTTCAAACACAGAATACACGAGGTCTGGCCCTCTACCAATATCTCCTCGGTGCAGCTGGTCCAGTGGAATAGTACGCGTTACTTACCAGGTCCGATGTCGAGCCGGCGCGCTGTCAGGTTTATGATGCTTCTTTCTTGCACCCATCTTCTTCGTTTGAACTCTCTATTGTCCTATGTGCAGCTGCTTAACTTGTAGCTATTTAACGTTCGTCGCTTTTTTTTAATAAGAAGTCTGAAACCGTTATACACTGTTGTGAAGAACGTATTTGACATTCAGTATTGGACAGACCTTACAAGAGTGAGCATCGTACGTCTCTGCGTGTCTGTGTTGAAAAATTAAAAAAACATTGTCAACGCGTTAGTATGGACCGAAAAGGCAGTAGAAAAAATAACAGACGAGCTTCACGACCAAAAAAAAGAGTACGTCCTCGAAATCGACATGAAATTGAGCAGGAGGAAGCAAGCACGATTTCATCGGCAAAAAAGCTCAAGTCGACTAGCTATAACGATATAACAGTCGAGGCAGTATTGGGATATAGAATTTTGAATTTTATCACTGTTTTCTCTGCGATTAGTGATTACGTGAAGTGTAAAAGTTGTGGAGGCGACGTTAAGTTTTTGGAATCGAGCATTCGTGGACTTGGATTTAAAATCGTCATTCAGTGTGATTCATGCGATCCTAGACGTATAAATTCATGCCCTGTTACGGATAATCACTCGTACGAAATAAACAGACGAATAACTTTTGCAATGAGAGTACTGGGAATCGGATTCTCTGGAATACAAAAGTTTTGTGGACTCATGGACTTACCGAAACCAGTTTTCCAATCAACTTATGACTCGATAGTACAAAATATCTGTTGCGCAGCGCAAGCTGTATGTGAAATTTCACTGAAGAAAGCTGCAAAAGAGGAAAAAGATTTGGCAGCACAATCAGAAGAGAATTTTACAGGGCTAACTGTTTTTGGGAATGGAACGTGGAGGAAAACAGACTTTTCTTCGTTATGCGGCGTTGCAAGTATAATTGGACATTATACAGGCAAAGTTATAGATATTATAACAAAATCTGCGTACTGTAAAGCTTGTGAAGTCTGGACTCAAAAAGCCGACACTGAAGAATATAAAGAATGGCAAGAGAGCCACGAATGTTCTGCCAATAATAAAGATAGCGCGGGCAAGTTGGAAATAGACGGAATTCGGGAAATGTTTAAAAGGTCTGAGGAACTTTACGGTGTTAAATATATGAATTATATTGGTGACGGAGACAGTGAAACTTTCAAAGGAGTTATTGAGTCAAATCCGTACGATGTACCGATAAAGAAAAAGGAATGCGTTTTCCATCTGCAGAAGCGTATGAGAACACGGTTTCGAGATATAAAAGGAAACACTAAAGGCTTAGGCGAAAAGGAAAAATTAACAGGTAAATTGATTGACGAACTTACGGATCGTTATGGCCTTGCAATCCGAAACAACTGTCATTCCACCGAGGTAATGAAAAGGGACATTTGGGCAACATTTTTTCATAAAATTTCGACTGACAAGAAACCACAACACCAGAATTGCCCTCCTGGCGAAAACTCATGGTGCTCATGGCAAAGAGCAAAAGCTGAAAACAAATTGGAGGAGTACACCCACAAACCAGCTCTTCACGAAGATATCGAAAATGCTATTCGTCCTGTTTACGAAGAATTCAGTGATGACAATTTGCTGGAACGATGCTTGGGAGGCTTTGAGCAAAGCGATAATGAAAATCTCAACGCTTTAATCTGGAAAATTGCACCCAAAAGCAATTTCGATGATTGCAAAATTAGAGAAATCGCGACTTATATTGCCGCAAGCACTATCAACGAGGGAACCAGAAGCCTAATCGACATCTTGCAAATAATGAACGTGAAAATCGGTTTTCAAGCGTACACAATGGCCGAGAACGAAGATACCGCATCAAAGCAAACGTACGAAGAAGACTAAACAGATCGACTATGGAAGAAGTTACTTCTTCAGCAAGTTTTTCATATAGTCCAGGATTAGCTGATTAAAGGTAAAATGAATAATTTGCATTTTATATAACAAAAAAACTATTGCTACATTTTTTAAGGTATTTCTTTCAAAACCGCATTTTTCAATGCGGTGAGCGTTCTGTCTTTCGTTAATCGTTTATCTGATCGACTTAAAATTTGTACCCCTATAAGTATTACAATAAATAATGAGAAAACTTGATTTTTGAATTTCAGATAAGCCGTCTTCCTTCTAGCAAGCCCACCGTTTGCCTGCTCTAAAAAAAATGATTCTGCAAGAATGAAAATATCAACGAACAATATTTTTTGTCAAACATTTTTCTACAACATCTTTAATGTACTATCTAATAATATGTAAAAAATATTGTATAAACAGTAGCTGAGTAGAAAGAAAATCTCAAAACTTTACCTGTTTACGCGTTAAAACGGATGTAATTCCTCAATAATGAATGTCCTTTTTGTATAAAACTATATATTTTGTGTGTATTTTGATGATAAAGATATAGGTACAATTAAAGCTATTATACGTATAATAAATGATTCCTAAGCGTTACAATTAAGTAGAATGCTGTACATATTCTTTCTTGGTATTCTGTATTTGATGACTTTTATCATGCTGACTTGATTATGCGCAATGCATTTTTCATATCGATATATTATTCTGTTCCCAGTCTTTATACAATTATGGCTTAAACTTCCTTAAAAAATATGTCTTAATAAAATGTCGAACTTACTATACACGAGAACTCAATTTAAGCTGATTTTCTGTTGTCTGTTTTAGCTCCTTTAGTTTCTCTTTCATTGGTTGTAGATGCGTACCTATCCACTCGTCGATCGTAGGTGGAAAAAATATTATTTCCATTTGAACTCTCAAATAGCCTTCGAGTGATGACAATTCCAATAATATGCTGTCGATGCATTAAACAAATATATTTAAAGAAAAAGTATTACAGGATATATAATATATAAATTATGATACTTCTATAGGAAAATACAATCTGTTATTGTGTTAAATAAATACTTACTCTGTGAAAGCTGGTACTAAGCTTTCGAGCTGCATTGGATTTGTATAATTATTAGCAACTTGCCAGGGATTCATCCATGTGGCTATTCTGCAAAATACAAAGTACAGAATTAATTTAAGCAAAACTTTTGCATAATATAACAATAGTATACTGTGCTTATCTTTTTCAAGAGTAATGTTTTAACTTGACTATACGTACTGTTCACTATCGACAATATTACGAAACTTTGTTTTAACATTAAGAAACCATTCAATGCCTACTGCAACCTGCCAACCAGGAAATGACAAGTTGCTCGGTATCGGAGCCGGTCTAGGTTGCGGAGCAAAATGTAAAGGATGGTCTATATATCCAAGACTCTTGGCTACTTGTATATGAGACTGTTCAGAGTAGCCATGAAGCCAGACTTTCAGGCACATTGCTAAGGATGGTATCGATGTTGGCAACAATTCACACATGGTTGCGTAGTGATCATATCTAATAAAATAAAAAACAATAAACGCTGCTTAATTATAATTATACAGGATTCTCCATTTTCAAGTACCTGGACCAGCCAGTAAAAGCGGTGCCACGAAACTCGCGCACTTTATTTACGTGAGTGCTGAGTTCCTCTAGCCATCGTTCATGATTGCTTATATGATGATGAATCACAGGAACGTGTTGGCAAGATCCGGTCGCACCCTTAAAGGCGGATGCAGCCCAAATATTTGGAAAGATTGTACTGTATTTATCCCATAAGTCTAGAGCACAAGGGTAGAAATAGTAGGAAGGGTTCAAGCCTGAAACGTGTAGTTGGTTTGCATGAACAGTGGAACATAGTTGAGAATTTACCTGCTGGTAAATTAAAGTGTTCCCTGGCACTGTAATGCCATACCATAGGCTCTACGTATTTCCCTATGTAGGACTCTGAAAATGAAAATGAAAATTCATTGAGATGTTTTATGATGTTTTGAATCACTCTTAAGATATTGTGGTACCATTTAAAACCTGTAAATCTATTGATCTCATCATATCATCCCAGATAATAATCTTTAGGCAAGGGTATGTCTCCTTAATATATTGGGCGATGGTGAGAACATGTTCCAAGTACAATGATGATTTTCCATGCTTATTAGCACTAGCACGTTTTGTACAAACTGAGCAGAGACCCAAATGCCACACTTCATCTGCCCCAATGTGAAGATATTGTATATCAGGATGAAAAGTGACAATTTGTCGTATGAGCGACTTCACCAAGGGCAATGTTCCTGGATTGGAGGGACATATCGAACTTGGGAAAGATTCCACTTCCCTGAGTGACCTCCACTCATCATGCTTTAGCACAAACTAAAATAAAGAAATGCTGTATTTACCAGAATTATTATATGTTTTATAAACGTCTACCTCCATATGACCGAAAGTCTGAACAAGCGGCACTACAGCCAGGCCTGAATCTCCAGCTATTTGCAAAATCTGTCGAGCTTCTTGCACAGTGTAACCACTTGTTAAATTGCTGGGTCCATTGCTTCCAATAGGTACGAGTTCTCTGTTGTATGGGAACGTATCCTCCCATTCTAACAAAAGCCCTGTGGCACCCCATGAGCGTAGCAAAGGAAATAACTAAAATGATAAGGAGCACTCTTATAAAACAGCGTCTCAACCTTTTATATTACTTAAAAGGGATCCTAATGAAAACAGAAAACTATTAATATGCTAACAGCGATTAAAAGCTGCATATGAAAAAAATAACAAAATATTCCACTATCAAATACGTCAATAATAAGCACACTACTGGTAAACATGGTCCAGTTTCCTTGTCCGTTTATAACTGACCTTTTCTATGCTCATGCATTATTTCGCAAAGTATAGAAGCGACTATGGCATTATTGTTAAATCGAACATTAATTAATAAAACATATATGAAAAATAAAGCGTTTCACTGCAACACTTGACATACGTCAAATAGACGATACCATCATATAAACAAAATCTGTCTTTACTAAAAATCCAAATACCTTTTCGAAGTAGCAAACTCGAGGCGGGCCACCCTTAAGATCAAGATGGACCAGTCTGCAACAGAAATTCCATTATTATTCAATAAATAAATCATTTAATTAATCGATAATTGCAAATAACCCAGGCGTCCTCAGTGATTGTTTACCTGTGCGAACCAAATGTCAAGGCATCCATGTTTGACGCAATATTACCATAATACACAAGTGTTTATTTAATTCTGACGATTACGCAATCTTGTCTTCGAAAAATTCAAGCAATCATTTATCGTACAGATTACAAAGATAAAAAATTGATTATAATTACGCTAATGATATTTTTATTTAGTCGCTTGCCTATAAACAGCATTTCCGCCATGCAAAATTCAAACGAGTCTTCTTTGCATACTTTAAGATAACGCCAAAAAATAATATTAGAATATTTTTAATGCTACTCTGCGTTCTAAATAGATCCATACATTTTATCCTAACGAAAAACTATAACGGAAGAATTCTTTTGTGTCTAGAATTACATTTCTATACATATTTATGCGTACCAATAGTGTCATCTTGTTTCTCTTTTCAATAACGCCGGTATTTGCAGTTTCACCCTGTTCTTATTTTTTCGTCACAATAAACAGGTTATTGAATTAACAGAGGAACCCACTGAGGTGAAAAGATTTCCAGGTAAATCTACCTGCCTCTCTCAGTGCATAAAATAACTCGATCAGTTTATATAAAGGGACCCAAAACGGTCAACATAATAATATCCGTTGAAATATCTTATTCTTTTATTTTCATGGCTATAATAAGATGGACTATATGTTCTTCAATAAGGTAAAATTCTATGCACCGTTTGAAATATATCTTTATTTCAGCCTTATACAAAATGTTACAATCATCTAGTATTGGCTTCCATTTGTTATTACTATAATAATTATGGTCCTGTCACGATGAACGATAAAGGATTTTAAATTCGTAGGACGCAATGCGAAACCACAGACGCTAAACAGACGTCGACGTTATAATTTTTTTCCTATGATATTTATCACGTTACAAGTTTGTTCTTCACAGATTTATACAGACACACCGTCTAGAATCTCTGCGCCTTTAAATTTCTGTATTCTTCGCCCTAATATCCTGTATTCGCCATTTAATTACAAACATTACAATGCCACAAAGTTTTGTTATATTAATTATATTTTCATTTACTTAGTTTGCCTTTAATTTCTCTACAATGCCATGCTCGAGATGAGGTTTTGCAAATACGGATAAGGGAACAATTATAATTTATAAACGTATATTACAGTGCATTTCTCTAAAACGTGAAGATCATCTCGCTATTATTTCTTTTCATTTATTATTTATACATCTTCTCTCAAGGAACCATCAAGCTTTTCATCAGAGATAAACTTTTAAGTTAACTTTACAGCTTAAGAGTTCAGGAACGCTTTTATATAATGGGCGACTATTATTTTCTACTCGACGCATTTGTCAATGAACACAGTATGGAAACCCGTATGATGTTGGGTAACGATGAAAGAGCTTTACACTTTTAATGTACAATATAGATATGATTAAAATGATAAATGACAAAGAGCATTTGGCACGTTGGCCTTTAGTAAGGGCTGTTCTTGTAAAAAGAAATACAGACAAGCTTTCACATAGAAAGTACAATTAAAATGACTTCGTCTTGCTATCATAGAATCACTTTTATGAATCACTTGTGGGGCCTTCAAATCTGGAAACTTGGAAACATACTCTAATTATCATATTAGCAATAATATATCATTGGGTACACAGTAATTAAAAGGATAGAATAAGTTGTAATAATTAAAAGGTACGATAAGCATTCACTGTAACTACTATACTTTTTTCTTTTGTTTCCAGGTTCGATCCCCTGTATCGAACAGAAAATACAATGGGCGACCAGGGAAGTTTTATTCAAACAGTAATTTATTATACAGTCGGAGAGGAAGGCAAGACAATTCGCCTTATCGAAAATTATTATCAGTTTGTAATAGGTTATTTCGTTTGTACAAAAATGATTTGGCCAAGATTGGTACGCACGGTCCATCCCAGAAGGAGACTGTGTCTCGCATAGCTGAAAGAAACCGTGCGTTCCAACCTTGGTCTTTGGTGTATACACTTGTCAGGGCAGGAATACGATAACAGTCAGCGATATACAAAAATTGCGATCGGTCGTTTAAAAAAATTGAGCTAACCTTAAAATTACCCTTACGTTAAATTTCTTTGAGGATACGAACAAGAGAATCGATCGCCAATAATAGCACTGTCTCTTATTTTTTTTCAAACGTAAAAAAAAGAAAGTGATGAGGAAAATAGAGTAAACAACCAACGCCTCTTGCTACCACCGTTATCATTTCTCTCTTCATTCTTCCATTTAATCAGACAGTTCATTTTATGATCACTTATCATATTTTAGTGCAATGGCCTATTTTCCTAATAGAGCGCCTTCATTAATTATCTGATCCGCAGAGGCAAAAGTGATCCTTGCGTTGGCTGCCTGTCTGTTTGCTCTGTCTTGTTTTTTTCTATTTTTAAATTTATCTACTAATTCGATCAATAAAAATTATCTTGTTCGTACTGCACACTTTAATTCAATTTTTACATGAATTTTTCTTCAGAACATTCTTTTTCTTCGGTTATCATTAATCTTCCACGATTATCATCGATACGTCATCCTCCAGGACTGATCGCATTTCTTGGATCCTTTTCCTATAATCGTTCGTACAAAGCATAGAGTTCGCTTTATGCTGGAAGTAACCAGTATTTCAGTCACTTTCGTCGTGCATGGATACCAAGCATAGTAGCATAAAACAATGCGCTTTCTTTTTTCTCACTATGCAACGACTTCTCTTATTACACTAAGGAACTGAAGCCTATCGTCCGGCATTCGATCGTCAAGATAAATAAGTTAATTACATGATTTGGACTTCACATTTTACTATTCCGGCCGTACTCCAAAATCTGCTTATGATAAAAAAGTAGATACCTGTAAAAAAAATGTGATTCATTACATGAAAACAGAAAATTAATTTCCACACAAGTGTAAACCACGGGGGACCACGAAAAGCTAGTTATTGAATAAATATGACATTATGACTCACCCTTCACTTGTCAAGACGTCCTTCAGCTTTGCCCTCGTTATCAAATGATCATCGCACTTAAACCACTGATCTCTTTGTTGCCGAATGAATGCAGTATAATGACCCGTCTCGAGAGATCCTTCGTGATTGATAACGGCGAACAGAGAGTACCTGTTATCACTGAACGCAGTGTCCTCGCCATTTTTTGGCAGACCATCCATACTCGCGCTATTATTATTCCCGTTACGTCGATGGGACATGAACGGCGTCATGTCCAGCTGCTCAGGAAAGGAGATAAACGTGGATATCTTCTTATCCTGAATGCTGGAATGCTCGAATCGCTTCAGATGAAAGCTGGCGACAATCGGTAGTTGCTTCATCGTCAGCTGCTTCGTACTTTCCTGATAAGTCTGACAATTGCTGCACTTGATCTTCGCACTGGAGCCTAAATGTTCAGCACGAGTGAAGCGTTCCAAACAATCTAACAAAGAAGTTGGTGGTCCAGAGCTATCCGATCCTGAGGCACCTGCTGCTGGTCCAAGATCTAATGATATGTCCCAGAAAGGATCTATCGTCGTAGACACTCCGCTGAAACGTTCAGGTAAATATGAGCGACAAATGTATAATGAAAAATAAAAATAGCTAATCAAACAATGACGTACTTGCACGCTTGACAGACGACGTCACTTTGGAGGCCACCGGTAAAAATTTGATCTATTATACAGTTGCAATGATGCGGATTATCCTTAACGAGGATTGGCGCAGCCTCACAGTGCCTATGAAGGACGTCGAGGGTCGCGATGAAGAACTCGTGAGCGTCTTGCTGTTCGTAACCAGCCAAGTGTCTGGCGTGGGTCCAAATCAAGTGGAGCAACTTGTGAAGCGTCAAGGGCGCCTTGCTTCCGGAGTAGAACTCCTGAAAGAGGTGAGAAACTTCGCAGACTAGGCAACGGCTCGGTTGAGGGCAGTGGTGACGATCAGCGAGGAAGTAGTCTCGGAGAAGAGGTGTGTGGATCAGCGCCTGTACTATACAGTTCATGAAGCACGTACTCCCGAGGTTTATAAGTCCCCTTAGACCTGTACAACAGTATGCTCATTAGAGTAGACCAGGAAGGAAAGACAGTATAGATTATCTCACAGTGATATCATCTTCCTCTTATCTACGTCCTCACCTCTCTATTATCTAGTGACTTACCTATAGTGGAATTTTCTACAATGCGTCTTCGGCGTGGATTCTTTCTCAGCAATTCTGCTTCTGTCTGCGTGGGCTCCCATGCACGATAAAATTCGCCTAAACTTAACGACTTCGCCGACTCGCTCCATTGTGCCTTTGCCACAGCCAATAATTCTCTGTCGTAAACGTAATCCCCGCATTGGAAGCACAAAATATTTCCGTAACTCAGATCCACGGCTGTAAAGTAAAATCAAAATTAGAAATGGCCAATGAGCGGGCTCGAGCATTAAACTTTTACTTTTTGACAAGCCAATCGTCTTGCCTTGTGCAACCGAACGATGATTTGATCTCGTAGAAAGATTCTAGGAAGCTGGTGGCATTTATTTTTTAAATTCTACATCTTCCAATAGTCATATTTTAGAAGGCGCTTAATCGATAACAGACAGTTTACCTAATGCCACCGGCTGCCTAGATGTGACTTACATAATTCGTTTATCTATTTTCGTTTGGGAAGTTTAGCTTCTCTCTCCAGTAGACATCAGGGATCCTCTAAGATTTAATGTTATGCTATTGCGAATTGCTTTTCGATTATTATATTACCTAGAAAATGTTTCTTCGTTTTAGCATGCTCCTGTATGTGACCTTTGACATAGCAGCCGAAGAATATACAGTGTAGACAGGAGTGCAGACGATCCTTGTAGGTTTTACATGTATGACACAAACAGCTTACTGCCTGTAAAAAAAATTATAATAATCCATGATTCACTGTGCGCTAGAAAATTCATTGATATTAGATTAATGATAGCAGTCCTCTGTTAAACAAAATTAATCGTGAGCGTGTACGATATTGTAGATGGAATATAATTTGAATCACGTGTTAAAAATAGGTATATAAGAAAGTCTGCCTAATGTCAAGGACTAGAAAGCGAATGCGTACGAATATGTATCTGATCTGATGAGAATGAATAGAAGTAGATTGTACTCTAGAAAGATAGGAAAGTAAAGAAAGATAATACATTGATTTCTTCTTTCTACGACAAAGTCGTATTTATTGAAATAAATTCTTTCAATGATGGTCATTCTTTTTTGTCTTTTTAAATACATTGAGAACGATAAGACCAATTCGCAACTTATGTTAAGAATTTAACGCACTTGCGAGTGTAAAGTATCGCAACGTAAATTGTCTCTATCTAAACATAATCTCACTGTATTGCAGAACAGACCCAAATAAATAATAGCCAGGTCAGATTAAAATTCGACGTCAATCGAAACCGTTTGGTCCTCTAATCATTGAAACCGTCGCTCAATAAAATAAAAGTCATTCATTAGCCCCTTAGGTCACCATGAGGGCTGTATAATGTTCAGAGCTTAAATTGCACTTAATATAACGTTCGATGCGCCAGTGTACTTTTGATCAACGGTACCAGAGTCGTAAATCTGAGATCCCGTTAGGTTCGTTAGTGGCGAATCCAACAAAGAAGCCTTTCCCGAGCAGGTGTATCTGAGTGTGGAAAAAAGAATGGTCAGGTATATCAGCCATTTTGGAACTCCATGTCGGGACCTTTGTTTAAGCCGTGCAAAAAGGGCCAGACACACTTTTCTTTGGTAGTGTGGAAGGTCCTTTGTGACGGGCGTGCTAATAAATGAAAATACATCTACTCGGCAAATTAGTCTGAAAGATTACACGAAAATCTGCTATAAAAATAAGAAAAGAAAGGGGAGAGCCATTAGGCCGTAAAGTAATAGAAAGTTGTAGAATGAGGATAAAGAGACGTGGGATAAGATAATCCTCATGCGGAAAACGGATATCCGTTGGTCGACATATTAAATCTTGCAAGATTACAAAAATTATGCTTGCAAGACATTTCCATTCATTGAGTACCTAAACTCGAACCCTATGTAGAGGTCTTGAGTATGTCCTGAAATGAAACAAGAAAGACTGGTTAATTTCCAATTAAATAAATTCCCCTGAACACTTGTCGATGGTCAAATTCGAACAGAGTTACTGAAGGATGATCTGTCCCGTGTGAACTCCAAAAAAAATTTCTTCCCCCTTCAAGGACGTCAATTTTTCTAATCTTTCAAAGCAGATTCCACGACGGATCTGACTATGGTTATATTCTTGCTAGCATGTGTATACACAGGCGTCGATAAGGACGGGACTCTGCAAATCGACGTGTCCGACACTGAAAACGTGAATGAACTGCGCGAGTGTGTCACGCACATCAGTGTGCAAACGAAAGTGTCCCCCATGTATCGTAAAAGTCGCACGTTCTTGTCACGAATCGAGCATCACGTAAAGAATAAGGTTAAGGATAGAAGAAGGACGTGTTATGTGAAAGGACGACAAGAGATATAAAAAAAAGGGTTCTGAGCTGGACTAAAAGTACGAGCATTGTATGGACTAGAGTAGTAACCATATAGAATCTATCAGTAACGTGGAAGGCAGTAGTAGCGGTAGCAGCAGTGCAGTATAGTGTAGTGGAAATCGAGTCCGGGTGTCATGTGCAGTATCGGGTTCTAGGATGTCAAGATGTCTAGAATAAAAGAAAAGAGAGGATAGATAAAGGAGTATATAATAGGTACAGAAGGTGTGGAAGTAAGATAGGTAGATTGGTAATGGGTAATGTCAAGGGATAAATATCAGACCACATATGACGGCTCGGAATGAATGTCTACGATAAAGAGATATCATCACACCTTCCTCACGCGTGCCTCCGCTGACGTGCTGGTCACAAAATACGAGTGGATTACTTTGTACGGTTGTATCCCCTTGGCTGCCTTGAAATTATTCAAGTGTATGCAGCCATGGTCGCTCATCTCAGGCTGGCAAGAACGACGTCGTGCTGCTCCCGGTACAGGTCCTCCTTCAGTGTCTCCTTGACGAGCCCAACCAAGATTTGGACTCTCTTCCTTCTGCTATCCTCTTGATAGAAACACCTGGACGTCGCAGGGCCCTCCGGAGTCTCACGACACAAACCACGGGGGCCCAGCGGCCAAACAATGCGACTGAATCTGCGCTGGGCGTAGCACGCTGGCCTTGGCAGGAGCGCGCGTGTCGTTGACATGGAAAAGCGCGTGAGCCTTGGAAAGAATACGTGGTTGAAAGTGATTGACTGACTGATTGACTGACTGTCTTTCTGTCAGAGAGTGATTGACTCGATGAGTAAAGATGCAATACAAGAATCCGGCGTGACGTTATTGACACCTGAGGCTTCAGAATTATCTTGTGTCTGTACTAGTCACTGACGTTAACAAATAATTATAATGCAGTGAGACGCGGACGCGTGCGATCTTGTGCGCTCCTTTAAATTCTTCCTCTGAACTTGGGAAGTCTCTTTCTGTCCACGTTTCCACGCTTTGGAGCTCACGGACACCAGCCGGTCACTGCAGCGGCGCCGGTATCCGAGACCAGCTCCCTCTTTAATATCCCCTCCACTCGGTTTTTCCTACCCCTCTGTATAGTATTTTATCCCCACTCTTGATACCCTTTAGTATCCCTGTATAATAGTTGCTCTGGGTGATTCTCTGCCTTTATTTTACGGCACTGTCGCCACCACTGGCAACCACGTTCTCTACGTTTCAGGGGTGTAGTAAACATAAGGTGTATTTCATCGAGACAGTTTTGCCTGCAAACATTTTATACATTTTTGTGGCAACATTTGCATTGCTTATTTAAGTTATTTTTTACTGTTTTTGAGATTCTTGTGGGATCTGTTTGAATGAGCTTTAAGTAAATAATTTTACGTAAACTTTGGAGTATATTTTTAGTGTAGACTGACTGATGTAACAGGGATGGGTTCCTTTGTTTATTGATACGTTACTGACATTAGCCTTCCTTGCTCCCCAGGGTTCTTCTTGTCTCTACAAGTAACAGCTGCGCACAGTGCGTTTTTTTCAGACGTGTATTCCTGGGGCTTTTAGCACTACAATGCAGACGTTCGATGATTCTTTTCAGGATAACGTAGAGGGTGCGTGTAGGATTTTATACGAAGAATCCAGTATCCTGGAGATTTTTCAGGTAGTTGGATTTTTAAAATAATTTTTGCGAGACAAACTGTCCCGTAACTTTCTGCCTCGATGATGTTTCATCCGTGACTGACAGTCTTACTTTTAGCCCATCAGAGATTTCCATCGAGAAACCAAAGTGCCACTGAAAATAACTTTATCTATGTATACTTAGATAAAGAGAATAAAGATCGTCTTTCGAATACCAAGCTACAGCGAACAAAATAAATGTCTGACGTTTGTCAAGGTTGTTCCAGGCATAATATTGTTTTTTCCTACTAATGTTTTATTTAGTTCGTATTCAAAGAATTTTTGTCAGTAGTTGCTTTGAACTTATTTAAATATGGCTTAGATGTTAATACGCAAATGTAATTCCATTGTTACATTTGCAAAGTCTATCCTGAATATAACCTTCGCTTTTTTGTGTTCAAAATGTAACTAGATTACACATGTTGGCATTCTGATTTCTAGTAAATTTTTGTCGGGAAGGTAGAGCTGCCAACTTCCTCGTAGGTAACAATACCTACATACGGTAAAACAGTTTATGCAAACTTACCAAAGAAGAATTTATTCCAGTGTCGTGCAGCGAAAGGTAAATTTGTGTTTACCGACGTCCAAAAATTGTCGGTAACACAAAATGCTGCAATTACCTCTGAAATGCAGAAGTTCACTAATTATCATGACAATATCTGCAGATGCGAAATCTTATAGAATCCCACTAAGAAATTTAATTAAAGAGTTTCAATATTCTTATAAATTCGTTGTATTAATGCTTCTGAAAGATCTCACGTATTTTCTCAGACACGACAAAGTCCAGTAAGCTCTCTCTTGTAATAATGTCTCTCTCCGTAATGATTGGGATCACGATCCATGGTTAATGGAGCCATATAATTGATAGCAGTTAACATCTGATCCAAATCTTGTCAATTGATTAAACTAACTATTACATAAGAAAGTGATAGAGCGAAAGAAAAGCCGCGCGTTCCACAAACAATGAGAGTGTGAGAAAATAAAACAGAGCCAACAACTCTCCTTATATCTACACTTCACTGATTTATTGACTGGATAATTTACATAATATCTATATAATAGCAATATCCTGTAATAATACGTTGCTTAAGAAAAAAAAAAAAATTATCGCAAATATATCGATATACAATAACTCTCCGCACGTATTATCGACTCGTACAATATTTATCCCATATAGTATCCTCTACGATTCCGTGTCTTTACATCGATAGAAAATATATTAAATTTTTCGGTACTGATATAATCTCTTAAATATATGTATGTATCGGTTGGAATAAGATGGAATACGCGTGCATATATATCTTTCACTTAAAATTAATATGTACTCTCTGCTTAATAATACGTATCCCAACTCGAAAGATTTTCGCATCGACCCGCTATAAATAATTTTCTATTGTTCCTCGACATTAGCAACAAACAAGCGACCTCGCGACAACAAAATGCCATTAACCTTTTTCGCCTCACAATGACGAAGTCTGACCTAGCGGCACTGATACGTCACGTCGAATAAGCCTCAAAAAGAAAAAAGGTAAACCACACTAATACTGTTCCCCCATAATTCTCTGCAATTTCATAAAACCACCTGTAACGAGGAATTAACAAGAAACAACGTAAATAATAAACTTTCTTGCTCCGCAGTCACCGATTCGAGTGGCGACCGTTATTAAAAGGAGGTCGCGAAGGTCATCTTTGACTAGAACTTAGGCCTGTTTTCATGAATTTATGATTGTACAACAAGTGGAGGGTCGACGCGTGATCTTGCAAAAGAAAAAAAAAGAAAAATAAGATCCAAGCCCGTACACGCTGACCTCAATATATCCGTCATAACGATAATGATATCATTCATTAGCTAGAAGTGCACCTGAACAAGATGATCACAGAGTGACCTTCAGTATCTTCGCAAATGAGCTAAAGCCTACATATACTATGTATTAGATATACAGATATACGTACATAATCGTTACTCACTGTGCCATTCGCAGAGTAATATCCATTAACAGTAGTAGAGACTGAAATGTTCTATAGGGTATTAAGGTCAGCAGGTTCAGGCAGGGCAGGTTGGGTTGGGTTGGGCACGAGAACGTTCTCATGGTGATTCTAAGGTGCGATTCAATATTTCGAAATCTTTGACGCAACCAGCAGCCCGTCTGCCGGAAGTTAAATCTTCCCACGGGACGGTATATAATAAGCGTCGCGACGCTAATTCCCCACGATGCAAAGCCTACGAGGTTGGTATAATAGTCGAGACGCTTTTGCCTAAGAATTAGGTTAAGGACGCGTCGTTCGGCGCGTAACGTTATATTCGTGCGTTCAAAATTGCCGCCCAAAGACACGAGAAGAAGCAACCATATTATTTTTCTAGTCGTTGCCGCTTGATGCTTGTCTCCTACGTGATCCAACGATGATTTCTTCTTGCTGATTGTAATCGTAGGCTTTTCTTGTCCGTACGTTGACTCCCGGTTCAGGGCTGGGCAAACATTTACGTGCGTAGTTCGTTGAAAATGTAGGACGCGGCATTGTGCGTATCGCGATTGAGTGTCCGGCATGAACAATTGTGGGAAAAGCGGAAAGTGATGGCGTTACTTTGGCGCATTCTCATGTACGCAAAAATACATCATGGCGTACGTACGTGACTTCTTTGATGGTAATAATTGAAAGCGACGCGATGCGAGATAAACTGGGCATTTTTTTAAAATCTTTATTCTCTTCGTCGCGTTACGTAATCGGGCGACACTGCGAGGTCTTTTAGATTTTTAGAAATTCGCAGACTACGTACACGCATCGCCGGACACCGCGTAAATACGGTCCCGTGGGATTTTTATTGAGATTGTTTTTTTTTTGGTGTGGATTACGCATGAGGTTTAAGGTCCCTCTAGTACGATAACTATACACGCTATTTACATCGTTTGTTAGTGATAAGGCCATTGTTGTAAGGTACTCTGTTTTTTTTCCTTTAGTTAGCTCATCTCTTTTTTTTTTATGATTGACAAGACGTCCTTGGAGATCATCGCCAGGAGTAATCCCCATCCTGTGCCTCAAGATCATCGCCAATCGTGATACTTAATTACGTACTTAATATTTAATCGTAACGCAGACTATAGTTATATATGAATGCGTGAACGTGCGTGCAAATAAATACCTAGTTTTGCGCTTGTAAGTTTGTCTTCTATTCTTATGTTTCTCCTAGCCGAAGCGATCGCTGACCCGTGCACTTGTAAAATGCGTATCGAATTTCAAGAGACAGCTGATATTAATCGATACAAGGAGACAGACACTTGTTTGGCTTGTGTGTAAAGTAAAAAGTCAAGGAAACATAGGAGAAATAGTATAGGATAGGAATTTTCTTTGTCGGACCTTCGACGGCAATCGTGTGCTGGATGCTTGTCTTTTCTTGTCTTTCTCTTTCTCGTGAGTACTTTGCGGAGGATAAAAATTCAGTGGGATCATCATTATTTTCTGTTGATGATAATTGAGATTTTACAAAGGCGTTACGTTGTTTAGGTGCAAATGTACGGAAAGTTTTTTTTTCAAGTGGTTATAACGAAAGGGACTTACGAAATGAATAATTTACTGATCCTCCTTGCGAAGCGAACTCTACAACGTTTTTATGGATACTGACGAGAGAAACTTCACCGAGAATAATTATACTCGTTACACTTTTTGCCCAGGTTAACGAAGACGCACCCAGTGAGTCTTAGTGAAAAAAGTGCGAAACAGTATGATACGTTTTACGATAGAAAATTCGTAGTGCCGCCAAAAATAAGTGTTTACGTGATGTGACATAACCTCTAAAATGCAAGGCTGACAGTCTCCTGTATGGATCGGAAGAGATTAGGAAATAAGGAAAGACAGTTTTGTAAAGATATTCTGAATCGATACGATTAATAACAGGTGCACGAGCCCGATGACTCCACCATGATTCACGAGTATCAGGACTATTCAGGTTCGACGTCGACGAGGATTCCTCGAGATTCGAACATCCTGGTGATATTAGTATTACTGCATAATACTGACAAGGAGTACGGTGAGACAGCTGGTAAAGGCGAAGGTAATCCGGCTTGCACCAGCTGCAATATGCGGAAGTTGTGGTACACTGCCATCCTCAAAGTACTGATAATTCCTGGTGCCTGCGCGACTCCTGATGACCCGGTAATTCGGCACGCTGATATTGACCTTGTTGTTGATGAAATTTTGGAGAGAATTTGTGACGCACCAGAGATAACCGTCCTCGTCGAAGGCGAATGTATCCGGCCACTGGGTGAGTGCGTGATCACGGGAGATGACCCTTTGTCCGATGGCAAAGGATTCCTTAGTGTCCCAGGCTGCTATAGCGTCGTCGGCGATCAGGCCATAATAGAGGATACCAGTCGAGGACATAGCCATGCCGTCAGTCTGGGAAGTCTTGCGACCCAAGTCGCGTACGTAGCCGTCGACGTTCTTCGTCCTGTTGATGAGGACTGAGGTAGGTACTGAATAAAGATGGAAGGACGATAACGGTGTGTAATAAACATGTCGATCATCGGTGCTAGCTGGAGACAGTGCAATGCCATCTACGTGGATAGTTTTGGTTACCCGGGTCTTTGCCACCATAAATCCTATGGCGTCAGACTCGGCTTTGGTGGACGCATGACGGAATTTCCAGGAGGTATTGTTCTGCAGGGAGTAGATAATAATGCCAGGATCCTCGTCGCCATTGTCTGTAATGTAAGCTATACCACCCTCACGATGATCCAGGACGATATCGTTCAGGTAAGAGGACTCCTTGGGCGTGACATCCTCTGGGAACTCGTAACTACGTAATACGTTTCCATCGTTCTCAAGATCCAGGATAACCAGACGTGGTGGACAACGCGCTTTAACCTCCAAGGTCATGGTAGCTGTGCGTCCAGTGTCCAGGACCCACATTCTACCCTTAGGATCAATCTCCATACTCTGAACGAATTGGAATGCTTTGCAATTTCCAATCTTTTGCATCTCCCAATTGGGATAAGGTTCAAGATTCGGTGCTGTTGCTCCATTCTGCGGTGTCGCTGATGTCACTCCCAATGTCACAGGGACGCCATTCTTCCATCTTGGTACTGTCAGGTACATCCTATCCTTCCAAAACTTAATACCAGCAATGGCATTATTTTCTGGTATATATTCCTCACTGTCCAGGGCGGCCTGTCGCGCCTCGTCCGATGGCCACACCACGTCTATGTACCTCCATTGGAACATTACACGAAAAGGATCATGAGCCGCCAATGTAGCAGCCACAAGGACCACGAATATCGTTCCTACCTTCAGCATCTTTGTACAGTACTAACAAAAATTCCAAGTAAGTCCCCTCGGATCACGGGTCCCCAAAATAATTCTTTTCTATCTTTCACAATTTATTGTCTCTATATTGAATAACTTTTCTTTCTAGCTCCTGAACTCGTCGGTTCCAAATCTTCTCAACTGGGAACAGCAGTACCAGTTCGCCGGTCCGAACCTAATAATCCCACCGGTGCTATTCTTATCCTGTGCGATGTGTTTCGCGGAAGTGTCTCCCGGTGCCAACTGTTACTTAATGTGTCACCAAGGGTCTTCAGTTCCGTACTATCTTCGAGTTTAGGTCCATCTCGTTGGACGTTCGCGAATTGACTGAGGAAGAAGCGTTCGTGTAGCTGAAAGCCGAGAGACTCGCGATCCCTCCATCCCTTTCTCCTCCTCAGTAACTCTACCCCCCCACTCCCTATAATTTTACCCCACCACTTTAACACAGTACCACTATCCGGTCCTGACCGATTCCTCCTCGTCTCCCTACTACCAATGAATCCTCCACCCTCTTTTGACCTCCCTCTTCACTGTCTCTTGTGTCTTATGTTAGACGATCTTCGTTACTTAACCGAGTTTACAGGCTTGGCTGTTGTTACCATTGCAAGTACGTTATGCAAATGGCTAATAAAGTGCTTCGACTGTGTTGGCTTTAAATTTCTTTGAGATTCCATTTCAGCAGTAACTTCTAAGCTTCCACATTTGTGATTTAATTGGACGCGCGTCTGACTACTTGGACAATTTTTCCCTGTTACTCAAGAATTTTCTATTTTCTTTTACAACGTCTAGCTGTCTGATTTTGTCAGACTATTTACCGTAATGGATCATTTACTCTGTCTTGCTTGCGCCATCTTTTTTGCCTGTCAGATCTATGCTCTGGTTATTTAAGAACTATCGACGCTGTACTTTCCTACAAATAACGATCACGTTTCTCGGTGAAAGCTTTCTGCTTCCTCGAAAGCACTTTGGTGTGCTCGGCTTATCAAAATGAGAGACGTGGAAGGACAGAGAGTAAGAGACAGAGACAGAGACAGAGACTGAGAGATCAAACTGTTATGGGAAGACGGAGTGAGAAGGAAATAGAGATGCATGGAGTGACGCAAATAGATAGAAGGAGAGAGTGTTGCAAGATGCGATTCTACATTTGAAAATGGACCAGCGGCCCAGTTGCTTTAAGAGATTCGAAGCTTTCATATCTTTCCCACAGTCTATAAATCCAATAGGTTTCTACGTTACCGGCCTTTGCATCCATCCCAATGGACTGATCAAGGTTAATCACGTTTCGTTAATCATCCATTCTCAGATAACCGGTATTTTATTGCCGAGTCTCATCTCGTAAGGAAAATAACAGGCTGTGATGTATTATTTATACTGTGATTGAATGCGACTTCTAATCCGGTTATACCAGATTACATATAAATGATTAATATTAATGTAATAACAATGACGAAAGACACGAGTCTTTTTCAATTGCCCGATTGAATGTTTTTCTGTAGAAGCAGTACACCGGCTGTTATTTTAACGTTACGACGCGTCTAGTGAAAATAAACTATGGCGAACGTCGTAATCGTCCCAGTCGCTGCTACTGGCTCAAGACGAATGACTTTTTTGTTCTATTGGTGGCAGCAGTTAACAATTTTCAAAATCCACGAAATTTTTGACCCAGATTCACATTCTCCCTACGGTGCAGCCTCTGTACAAATAAACGGTCCAGGAAACCGCACAATTCACTGCTTTGACACTAATCAAAATGATAACCATAATATTCTGCTTGATTGCCTGAACGCTTTTCAATCATTACTAAACGACCTTATGCTTTTAGGTTATGTCAAAGAAACGATGCAGCGATTTGATCATCTGCGAATGTCAGTATGCACTTAAATGAATGCGAAAGAGGAAACTAATAGGAGCATTGTATCACGATCGACCTGACCCTTTTGATAGGCATTGATACCATAAAAATAGAACGGTAAACATGAAGAACAAGAGGGATTTTTGGTCCCTATCGATTTTCGCGTCCACTCCCATCGCGATGGAAGACTCGACAAGAATTGGCTGACCCAAATGGAAGTGGAGCGGATGTTGTTCCAGGGGAGTTGGGTGAAAACCTGACTCGGACATGTCCGAGGAAGTTGAGCAGCGCGTTAACAAGACCACAGTTCCGTTCGAATTAGCCTCCATGACACGGTGGCTTTTCGAATCGCATATATGGAATTGAGAATCCGCCTTTTACAACTATTTTTGAGAGTTACATCAAATCGGTTACGTAATCCTGTCGTGGAAGATTAAATTTTGTAGACAACAAATCTTTAGACCCTGCATACATTATAATATAATATAACTGTATAGTATACGCTTACACAGTGAACTTAGACATGAGACTGTACCTACAAAGTACAATAACCTACATACTCATTCACCTGATTATAAGAATATTTTGTTATTAAAGTACTGGACGTTACATTTAAACACTAAATCGAAGTTTATTAAAGTTTTTAGATCCCCAGCAAAATCATCTAGGTAACGTTAACGAACTGATAACTAGTAATAGTCTTGTACGAACTGGACAATTACTGTTATGACAACTTTACGCCTGGCACGCGTCTAAACTAACGGTTATGAGTGCTAATAAATTTATCTATAATTGGTTCGACATAATATCTACCTGTATAGACCTAAATGCGCAGGATATAGTAACACTCGATGAACGCATCCGAAGTTACATCCGCATAAATTTCGAGTACAAACAACACATCCAAAAGAGATGGTATAAACCGTGAGCCTTAAATTTCCATAACATTGTGACTTTTAATAAATACTATAGAGACAGGCGTCATATGCTGTGTATTATATACTATGTATTTCCAGGAAGGTTAAGTTATACAACATGAAATTCCAGTGTGGACGTTAATTATCTATATTAAGCAGGAGCATCATTCGCAGGCCTATACATATTAGCGTTACGCGCAGTTGACATTCTTGCACGTATCGTGTGCTCCTCGAACACGAATCCATTATTAAGAACCTGGCAGCAAGGATACGTGAATTACAATGCTTCACGACAGTATCGATTGGATCCGCTATTAGCATAGAATTAAGAATCTAGAATGTGTCTTATACTAGAAGAAAGACCTGCTTGGCCAAACTTATTCTTATAAGCAAGGTGCGATTGCGTATATGCATGCATATGTATATTGTGCGTACGGTTTCTCGCGCGTGCGCGCTACCTGATTAACGATGAGGAATGACGAGTCAGACAGCCATAAATGATCCAGGATACAACAAACTTACTGTTCTCTCAACGTACAGCGTGAGGATTACTTCGACTGTTTTGTCAGAAGGAATGCAAACGTAATGGAGCCATTGAATTATCACGATTAATCATAAGGGATGAGTCGACAACGTTGTCGCATTTTTTGGCGTATACAGTTTCATCGTACAGATTTAAATTTACGATTAATTTACTGTGCTTGAAAGTAATTTTATGCAAGGACGTGTTACCTGTTACAAAATGCAATGGCCAGTCAAGATAATTGTGACAGGCAAGAATGAAACTTTGGCAATTGTAAATAAAAGTATTGGAACGATAATTTGAATTGCGTGTAAGCTTTGATTGTGACTGATAGGAATGCAGAGTTTGATAACTTCGAATGATGAACGTTGAGGAGAGTGCTGTGTTGTGAATTCGATGAGGATTAAACAAGAAGTACAGTTATAAAATATTTACAATGAATCAGTAAGCTTGGTATGAGCGAGTTTAAGAAAGTGAAAAATGTTTCTCGTGATACCAAGTGTGACTGAGGAGAAGGAGAGAAAATCTAGCTCACTCACCATAGTTGGAAAATGCAGAGAGCGGAGAACCGTGTGTTTACACGAGGTTAAATTGCGTTTAGGGATTTCGAAAGCGTTTGGCATAAGAGTGCGCCGTGATTCACGTCAGCCGTTACAATTCGATTCAAGAGGGACGCGCATCCGGAGGTTCCTCGTCCTGAGTTCCATCGATCACTTTATGTTAGAGTCACCGAGCCCTTTACTCTCTGACAGTTCATAAATCCAGAGCTAACCCTCCAATCAGAACGATTCTCTGCCACCTTTATACAGACAATAAAGAGAACAGACTAAATCCAATAGGGAATCCAATAGGACAATCTGTAGTATTTACCTTGTAAATCTCGTGCGGTCAGCAATTTGACTACGAGAAAAGGTTTTGTTCTTCTCTGTTGGAGAAAGTGGAGAAGTGTGGCGCACGTGCAGGTACATTCACATGTTCAGGCAGAATAAGGGATGAACTAAAGGGTGAGTCCTGACAATAAAACCTCCAAATGTAGTCGGTATATAGGCAAAGGCCGCACCCTCACTTTCCGTTTCTCGCTGGCCTACTAAAACCTCATCGTCTCCCGAAATAGAAGCGTCATGGCGAGAAGTGCGAGCCGAGGAAAGGAGATAAACGAAAAGAGGACAGCTAGAAGTGAGAAATAGTAAAATAGAACAAAGAGCAAGAGAGAATAAGGGGGAAAAGGGTACCGAACTATAAGAAAGAAAGAGGAAGACTACGGTGGTCATTGAATGATTGAAATTGGATGGACTCGGCTAGTCAAATAAGAATCTTTATCGTGCCAACTAATGGATTATACGTTGGTTTCTATCGTTTATTGGCTTGTTCAACGGGAGCGCCATTTTCCTTTTGATAAACTCGAATTCCTGCGATCAATCCCACTCGGATTTATTGAGGAACAAAAATATTAGTCCGATGGAGTTGCAATATATATATATATATACACACCTATGTATGTAGTACAGTCAAGTAAGAACTTTATTACAAAAAATTTAAAGCAAGGATGCAGGTCTAATTTGACTAAACTAGTGATGGTGACTACTATTCTATTTTTAAAATAAATATACAGGCATAAGATATTTATCTTTTATAGTTTAAGCGAATTGTGTTAGACAGGTTAAGAAAAAATTTGATATATTAATTGGAACTATAGGTCGTCATCTGTTAAGCAACCCTTTGTGGGGTTGTCCAAAGACCGTTAAGATCTATTCATGAGACCTTTACAAACGGATAAATAAAACGGCTAGCTATTGTCCTTATTCAGTTTTGTTCCCTTGTGGAACATTATATATACACGCTTGTGACCGAGTATGAAAGCCTTTGTCCTCTTTCTATTGGTACGTTCCATAAAAATCTGCGTATGACTGCCGTTTCTATCCTCCATTCAGACAAAACCTCGAGCTCCCGGTGCTTTGGTATCACATGTTCTCCGGTATCGCGACATGACTGTGTTTACTAAACATTTTCATTATGCTGACTCATAGCGTGATATAAGTATTTACATGCGTGTAATAAATAGACTAGATATGCTCATCCATGTTAAACATAAAATCTTTTTCAGTAAAACCAAATAGCGATGCATAATTAAAATGATCTCATCATCACGGCATCTACTCGCTAAAACATCTTCAACATTAACAACAGGAAACAACAGTAGCGAAGTTGATAACATAATTCTTGTTGTCAAGCTCATACAGTTTCCATGAGCACTATTATATAATATAAAAAAATGATTTCCTATCTCTCTGTACAATTGTGCAGATTATTACCGAGGTCTTCTGCATTAGAGACAGTCTGATTAAGATACCATGTAAAATCTCTTACTTGTTTCAATTAATGATTCATTGTTTCTTTTTTTAAGCGCTACAGAAGCTACAAAACTGCCTTTTTCATTGCTGCAGTGTGGATGATATAATTAGGTCGCAGCGTCAAACAGTTGACACGAGAGAGTAGAGGTCCTGTCATAATATTGTTAGCAAACTTGGTGTGAAGGTGACGATATGTTTGCGCTCGCCAATGCTAGCATCTGCTCTGCCATGGTATATCACGTGAGTGATTTTCACTAGGTGTTACGCCGTAGGTACACTACGTGTCTGTCTAGCAATGCCTGGAGCTACTGACGTGATATGGTAGTATGTACCAGACTAGAAAGAGAAAAAAAAGTAATCCATAATAACCATGTAGAGAACATTATTTTCGAATAATTGTATAATCATCTTTTCTCCCATCTAGAATTATTAAACGACTAAATTAGATTCTAATATTGTAATTATGCCTGTACTTGGCGCGAGACTCAACCAAGTCTCTTGACTACTGTAATTGTAGTTATACTTGTTTTTTAATTTTGAATAAATACCTCTACTTTTTTACAGACAGGCCATAATGGACGAACATTGCTTTTTCCAAAGGCTCCAAAGTAGCCCAATGTTTCATGGGGTGTAATCGATTTGTCGCTGTAGGGTGCATTACGCGTGACGTAAGAGAAATGGGTCATGGGCATGTGAATAGGATTCGGTTATGCCTTAGCTAGCCTGTAATCAGGGTGGTGACGATGCTGGGGTGGTTGCATAGGGGAAAGGTCTGAAAAATAATGAACGGCGACCGTTGGTCGTTATGGTAACCATCGTGTTGGGATTTTATCTGGTAGGCATCCGAGTAGACGAGAATAGGAACCCCACTGGCCTTGTGCCTAACAAACCGTTGGTATAGATATTTTCAGGCAGTATATTATATGGACTTCCGAATCCATCATATCCCACGCGTATTATAACGTGGTACCATTAGAAAAAAAAGTACCAAATTACATTGTTGTTATAGAAAACGTCAAATTCATATGAACACAACAAAAACAGATTACGTACTTCATATCCATAAAAACTCACGAAAAATTCATCGTATCATTTCAACTGGATCGTATCAGAAGCTGCCTATAAATTTTCAGAAATGTCAGGACGTCTGTCTCTTTTCTTTTCTTTGAATCGAGAAAGCCGTGTCCTTCGCGCTGTGGAAAAAAAGAAAAATCCATGAGTATTATCTCGATACCAATGATAATTATATAAAGAAGCTGCACTTCCTCAATTGGATTCTCTCTCATGATTCTTGGATGAAGATGTAGGCTACCATTACGCAATCCCATGACGATAACTGTTGACATTCCACAGAGAATATCTCGTGCGGCTTATTCTATCATAAACTCTTCCAATCCTCCCATGCATCCCATGTAGATTAAAACGTAAGGAAATTAATCGTCCACTATATATCCATGTGTATATGATCATTTCTGAAAGTTTATAAAGAAAAAGTCGGAAAAATATCTTTTAATATGCACTATTACGCAACGCGACTCCGAATACCATGAGGATTACAGGACTCAAGGCATTTTATTTTATGTATATGTATATATTAACTAACACCACTTATGGCGTTAGTACTAGGAGAAATATATATGTACTCTGAACGACTTAATTTAGCAATTAAGCCGCTATACTGTTCACCAAGCGAATATCATGCGTTATACGGTCCATCGCGTCATCGCATTATCACATGGTTAGCATTGATAATATTCATCAGCCATTAAACACAAGCTATCTGCAATATATATATTCATGATAGTATATAGTACAATGAACCTTCTAAATTTATACTCAGACTAATTAAGTAACAGTGATGTAATACAATAATTATTTTTATAATATATCTTGTCAAAGCAAAAATATGCGTGGTCTGTTTCAGCAGTGGAATTGCATAATTTTCAAAATCGTTTCTTAAACATATATTACTGCTTAACAACCATGAATAATGGATGCTACGTATTAAATCGTCACGCATGACGCATTGGGATTGCAATATAATGCCTGTTTAAGGATCGCAATCAAGTACGAGGCATTGACGAACATTAAATGCTAAAAGCTTCTCAATGCACGTTTAGCTCAAGATCACAAGCGATGTCAGCCATGTTGGTTTACGGTATGGCAATAATGTAGGCAGTGTTGTATAGTAGTAATAAACATACATATATATTACCGGTATAGTTGTAGCTACTTGAATAAGATGGTCATCCAGACAAATAACATTACTTATTCTTATATTAACGGACGTTTCATTCGCGGCGGCCATTTCGTCCAATGCGAAGGTCGTTACTGGAAGTCGCCGTGCGATACATGGATAGAATAATTTCTGTATAGGAATGGATAAATAAAACGATGATTAAATAGAGTTTTTGACTGTTAACGTTTCCTCGTTATTATTAATTCAATGACAATGACATACTGACCTCTTATTATGGAAGATATTAATGTTTCGCTTGTTATACAGGTTCGTTCTAACCTCTTTTTATCGACGGGATCAAGCAGTATCTCCAGGTACTTGTTGTTCGCTTATAAATTTATTAGAAACGCCTGGAGCATTAGTCTACCTCGGTGGAAGCTGCGCGGATGAATAAAGACGAGATAATTAACTAATAATGCTTGGAAATTAGTTTTAGCAAAGTACACGTTACGTGAAATTCTTTCACGCTTGTAAATTCGTCACGAGACGAATGACGTCATCTAGTTACTTGCCCGATGATTGCAAATTTGTAAGTCAATGAAATATTAATTTGTAAGTTAATAACAGTGAGTCTTTTATTTTTCTACCGCCACGTTTCGATTGCATAAGATTTTAATAGAGTTGATCGACCTTTTTTATTCATTCTTTCTAAAGCTTGCACGCCATTGGCTGATAAACTAACTAATAAACTAACGTCATTGGTTGACTAAACTTTGAATTTTTCGTAGTGGGAAACTAGAACGTTGAAGGAATGGAAGGAAAATTTATATGACACCTCAGAATTTTCCACTGATAGATCGACTCTAGCATTCTAGACATTTGTCTTATAAATCTTTTCTCTTGTTGCTTTTCATCAACGCGCTTCAATCTGTTTATATTAATAGTGACGAGACGGGAAGATTTCGAGGTCAGCGTTGAGGTAATGCAGTGCTTTGACTTTGGTTAAAGTACTGAATAATGATTTTCTGTAGATGCTTCGTTAACGATAGGAGACTTCATCGTAGGACGATTAAAAAAATAAATAAAAACAAGGAAGATATAACCCGTGAACGTCATCCTGTGATCAAGGCGAATCCGTTTGGCGTGAGTCCAGAAAATTGAAATTAAAAATCCTTGGAACTTCAAAACCAAGAGTTTAATGACGACAGAACCTAAACAATCTTCTGACCTTAAGGAAAATCATGATGTCACGTTTAAGAATGACACCATGACAGAAGCTTTTAGCATATTAATACATTATACGTAACAAAAATAGCATCAGTAGTTCGTCCAAATATTTCTGCGATTTCCACAACACAACCCCCGCGAAGATTCACGGACGTTTAGACTGTCAATTAAGATTCCCGCGTTTTTTCAAATCCCTTAACTATTTTTTTTGGCGACCAGTTTCATCCGGATCACCTTTATACATATTACCCACGGTTAGTCATACCACAGGGACTACCAAATCCTTGTTACTTTTATCCTGCTTTCCTCTATCAAACACTCACTCATTTATAATTATAATGTAGAATGATTCAATCGATCAATGCGTACAAAATCTACAGCTGGGTGAGTCACAACCTACAACAAATATTTTTCATGAACGGCAACCTTGTACAAGAACGATATGACAACTATTGCTTCTGTCACTTGAAATATAATTTGCAACCACGAAAATGTGCTTGGACCAACAAATATTTACAAAACTGAAGCAATTCGAGGTCTCTCGTTTCTGTGTACACCTATCAAAGTGAGAAAGAGAAGGAGAAACAGAGAGAGACAAATAAAAAATTATTCTCTGAACGTGATTCATCGAGGTAAGCGCCTTGTACGTGTTTCGTTTTACGAATGGGCCTTACGTAGGGCCCATCTTGTATCTACTACACGTGCATACATGGCTACAAAACAAATTACATACAAATACGCTACAGCTTTATGTATAGTCAGTATAATATATATGGTAGCTACTAGCCATGGCCAGTCCATATATATATAAAGGTAAACAGCATATGTTATATTTTTCAAGGATATTTCAACGATACTTGGTGATGATCGTGAGGAACGGATTACTAATTTACTACAGGACGATTTTTGTTATTATTACTAAGTGACTGTAGCAATGATTCCAGACTGGCTGAATGACTCTAATGTGAATTGTAAGCAGTGCATATTTGCATGGCAGTTACCGTGCGTCCAGTATGTTCCACAATGACGTCAGGAGTGTTGAAAGTTTTTTTGTCAAGGACTTATGAGTGATAGGACAGAGATTTTTACTGCATTCGTATTCATTACTCATTGTGGTTGCATAAGCTTATCACTTTAATTAGTTTCTTTTATTTAATATCTCTTCTCTCTTTCCGTCTTATACCACATCCTGTAGTTGTAAAGAGTTTAATTAACAGAATATAGTAGCTATTGGTTAATGCAGACTCTTCTCTGAATAACGTTTATATATGTCGGAGATTCTTTCTTTTTGAATTTGAAAAATATAATGATCAAAAAGTATATTGTATTTTCTTATAGAGTGGCGTAATTCTATGACGAGTAAGTGCTTTTGTTATTGTGAAAACAGAAATTATATTAGGGCTTTTACGTACACAAGCGCTCGTAATTGACAACTAATTAGTTAATTGTTTTCCAGATTGCTTCTGAATGCTTTGGTGGATGATTTGAATGTGGAATGATGTCATGATGTGTAATCAATACCTATGATTTGCGTACGTCTACTCAGGTCAGTTACCTGTAATCAAATGACTTGGAGGTCGCGTTTGTATATAAAAAAATAGGGAAATAAACGTTCAGGATCATAGTGATAACGGACTGTCACGCTTACGGTAATTTACTTTTTGTTTATGCTAAGAATAAGAATGAATTTTGTCTTAGATATAATGCACAGCGTAAACGGAGTCAAATTGTCTGTAATTAAAAATTTGTAATTAATGCAAAAACTTTGACAGTGACGCTTCTGATCTGTGTATAACATTGACGTACACGGAAGAAAATATTATTTAATCCTGTTCAGGATTTATTTTGAAAATAAATAGTGATGCATAGATCGATGGGGATTCTAGAAAATTAAATTGCGAAATTACATGACAGCGCAGGAAATTCCGATACATTTTTTTCAGTACGGTGGAATTCTTGACATTCTTTAATTGTTTGAACCTATATTACGTGACATCAATTCTTATAACTCGATTACACAAGTCCTGGTATTTTCCATTGCTGGAAGACGTGCTGTAATAAGGAGTATGAAAAACTGTAGAACAAGTGGAAACGAGTTGGGAGGATGTTACCTGTTCTTTTTTTTGTACACTTGGTAACCGTAAACACATAAGATTATGTGCACATTTGGCGCATAGGTTGTATTCGTGTGGAATGGTGTTAAATACTTTAGCACGTAGTACATAAATCTTTTGAAGTGTCGATCATCGACGAGATTATCTCACCCAAGTGGAAAATGACGTTACGTGTAAGGCACAATTCGATTGTATACGACGCTATCTAGGAGGAAAAATATTAATTTAGAATAAGATGTAAAATGTAGTACTACAGCTTTAATTACCAACAATCGTTCTTACCGACTGTGAAACCGAGGCTGTATTGGTAGTCGGTAAAGACGAACTCCTAGGGATTTTTTCCCTTGACAAGAAAATGTAGCTATTGGCTACATTGAGGAATTACGGCTGACGGAGAATTTGCTATTATACTGCAATTCCGTAATCGCGCAGGTCTTACTTGTAATTTATTGAGAATAGAGGTTACTCTTTTTGTTTTAAAATTATTACCGATTTCTACTATTATTTGCTTAATAACTGTCAAGATGCTGCGTATTGGAGCAAGAGCCGTACGTAATACTTTAGTTAGCCGAAATTTCGCCAATGCTCCGGCTCAGGAAGCTGCGGTATCGGCAGCTTTTAAAGTTCAGGATAATAAAGATTTTAACGATCGTGTTAAAAACTCCAAAGTGCCTGTAATCGTTGACTTTTTCGCTACGTAAGTTAATCAGTGTTATTTTCTACGATATTTTCATTATATTATGTTCGTATATTTGGTTAACTTTATGACGCATGATTCTAGAATGTTGAATATTATTTTTATCAATCTTGACGTCTTACTTATGAGATCTTTATTTTTTCAAACAGATGGTGCAATCCGTGTCGTATGTTGACACCACGTTTGGAGTCAGTTATTGCTGAGAAGCAAGGTAAAATTCTCTTGGCTAAGGTTGACATCGATGAGAATACAGATCTTGCTTTAGATTACGAGGTATGTATATTTCTTTATATCCTTTTATCTTTTACTTATTTTCATAATACGATCTGTCCTCGTCTTTTTATTTAATGATAAAGCAAAGCATATTTTTGTGAACAGATATGTATCTATGCTTCGATGCTTATATTTTTAAATTAAACTGCTTGATAACAGACTAGAGTGCATATGAGATTTCAAAACATGTACAAGCTGCATGGTTTTATAAATTATGAATTTATTATATTTACATTGTAGGTAGGATCCGTTCCTGTTCTTATCGCCATGAAGGATGGTAAAGTCTTAGAGAGAATAGTCGGTCTCCAAGATACGGACAAACTTCGACAGTTTGTTAACAAATACGCTGAGCAATGATACTCTGGAAATTCTAAGTAATCATGATAGCTTTATTACTGAATTTGTCCCTGGTGTGAAAATAAAATAGGTACGATCAGAGATGCACTGTGGAGCAGCAGATACTTTAACTTAATGTACATTATGCAGTTAAAGCAATAGCTTTGTGGAAATGTATTATCGTAGTGCCTCTCTTTAATATGGTTGTTAAAGCAGAGAATACTTGTAGGTAATCTGCAACGATGATGTTGTTATGTAACTAAATAAATATATTCATTTGTAATGTACAGGTGAATTTTATTGAGCTATTTACAGGTGCATGATTACCGTTCAATTATACAAACTTAATATAAACAAGTGTAAAAAGACAAAAACATAATGAATCCCGTAACTGATTCTGTTTATGTCCAACGGTATAAAATTTACAAGGTAAATAACAAACATGCGTATCTTCGATAACGGCTTAAAAATGCTTCAAGCTATTTAAATAAATTTCCTTGAATTATTACATACTTAATCTCATTTTGAAACAGAACATTAGTCTCGTCATAGCTCGAAGCAATTAAAACGAAGAAACTATTTTATTTTTAAGATTTTGGTTCATCGCATGATCAATGGAATTGGAAAAGTATACAAGAATAATGAAGATTTCTTCTTCGATACACATCAATGTTTTTTGTCATCGAGTTGCATATCTTTGATACTGATCGTAGATTTCTAGTACATATGTACATCGATATTAAGAATCAGTATCGGAGAATCTTCTAAGATACCAATGGTAATAAACAACTTTGTAGACTGTCATATATGCAGTAAAGAGAAAAAAAATCATGAAACACGATGATTTTAAAGTGATTTGATGCGTCATTAAGCCTCCTACTGACTTTACTCATAAGATTGTGAATTTTCTTAATGCCTTGATTTGAGTATTATGTTTCCGTAGGTAAAGCTTGTAATAGCTGCCTGGCTCTTTTATACTCAACAGATTCCATTATGCTGTCCCTCCTTTCCTCATCTTCGTCGTCTTCTAACTTTTTAATTACATCCATACCCTTTTTCAGCAAAAGTTCTCGAGCCATTCCTTTGCATCCCTCAAAGTATTCAAGAACCGTTGGAAATATTGACTCTGGAATTGAGTTCTCATCCAGCAAATGATCTATCAACCAAATCTGTCTGATCTTTTCAAATTTCCATTCGCTTCTTGCATGCTTCCACTGGAATCAAATTAGTTATATATACAGTAGGAATTTGATATCCATGTAAGTATAGGTATATAAAATTGGGTAGGCATTATACTTTTGAAACATAGCTGAGAGCTTTCTGCGTTGCTTCAAGTCTACTTGCTTCTCTCTTGTCCATTTCTTTCTGTTCAGCCTTTTCTCGTTTAAGTTGTCTCTTCGACGGTTTCTTGGCATTCTTTTTATCACCTTCCGTTTCTTCATCCTCATTCTGATTCACTTCTTCTTTGATTTCATCTACATGATTGCTGTGTCCAATAAAACAATTATGTTAAAAATGCACTAAACTTTACCAATGCTCTACAATAGTCATTATCATAACAGTTTGCAAATGTACTAATCAGATATAAGTAGACAAATAATTAAATCAACGCAAACTCACCTAGAAACCTTCATCTTCTTCAAAGGACTTTCATTGTTCGCATTTTCAGTTGAGTTTTTATTATTCTTTTGCTTCCTCTTGCCATTACGTGTTGTCCTTCTATCATCCTTACACTCCGTATCTTGATTACTAACTCCATTCAATGGTGAAACACTAGACATTTCCTCGGTTTTCACTTGTTCTATTTTCAATATCTTAAATTCATGGCTAGATTTGTCGGCAGTTTCGGCACCATTTGAATTAATAGCTAATGCAGTACCTATCAGAATATGAGATCCGTTAGATATCAATAACGGAGTACCATTATTCTAACAACTAATCTAATATAGATGAATATCATTATAAGAGCTTTTTCTTTAATTGAACACTTTTTTCAGTCTTACCTTCTTCGGTCTTGATCTTTTTTTTCGTACGTTTTCTTGCTTTGGCTTTTTTAACCTCAAAATCCACAGATCCGCTCTCGGATCCCATTATTGGGACGATAAGCTCGTCACGAAGGTAATAAAAAGAGTATTATCAGTATCCCCACTGACAAGGTACACGATGTTAAAAAAGATTATAAACAATCCTATCTCGAATTAGATAAAACACGTTTCAAAAAATTGCCATGCGGATTTTAAAATTTGTAGGCCCGGCACACGCATTGGCGAATATGAACAATTCGAATTTCGATAGACGTTCCATCACGAGAAAAATCAAATATTAGTGGACTTATTTTGCAACATCCTCTGATAGGAAATGCGTCACGAATTTTGGACAAAACAAAGGAAATATTTTAATTTCTATGGACAAAGAAGTCATAAAACATGAGCAAGTTTTTCCTTCGTGTCAATTCGTGAATTCTATCAGTCGCATTTTCAGTGTTATATCTTTATCAACATCGTCAAATTCTTTGATATTACTTATTTAATTTGCTCTTTAAAGCAGCCATGTCCCGGAAGTCGAAGGAGGAATGTTAAATAAAGTTCTATACTCCTTCTTCCGGGTACTCTGGTGACATTTATGTTTCTCTATTGACGGCCCTGCCAAAATGTCTAGAGAGAAACAGCTGGAAGTAGCACTGAATATTTTTCGATATTTTGCATAATAGTTTTCGATTGGATGTATTTTTAAGGAGAAGACACGTAAGTACTAGAATTTACAATGTTAATGGATCTCGTATACACATTTATTTGGCTGCGGATTACGAGTCTCGTTAGAAATAGCATTTTGTTTTTGGACGACGCACTTTTGCTATTCAATCAAAAGTCTGTTGTCCTGAATGGTAACCTGATTTTTTATGCGTAAAATGTATTTACAATCTGAGAACGTCATTGAAATGATTTGACAAAAACATTAATTAGTACTGCTGATGACTGGATGCTTTCAATGTATTGTCCTATGGTTACCTTGTAATTATTGTATTGTTGCTCCATTTGCTGTATCACTATCAAAATTAGCCTTGTATAAGTACTATACAAATGTTCTATCACGTTTAAAGAATATATTTCAGTTTGCTGTGGACTGTATCAATTTGAATATATTTTCTTGTATCTACATTTCTAACTATATGACAATGACCTACATACCAATGATAAAAACAATTCTTACCTAGATTTCATGCCATGCAATCTAGTTTCATATTTCATGATATTTCTCAATGCAACATGAATACAGCAAGTGATTCAATTTAAATTATTTTTCATTGTGTATTGGATAAATTTTTGCTCATCTTTACAAGGATTTGATATTTATGTACAAATATCTTTAGGATTGCTGACGTGCTATTGATAACAGTTGACGTGACAGTCGTCTTTGAAAGGCGCAAACATGACGGAGGACATGTTGGGTGCAGACATATGCAGGGTCTGCAGATCAGAGGGTCTGGCTGACAGACCTCTGTTCCATCCTTGCATTTGTACCGGTAGTATAAAATGGATACATCAGGAATGTTTGGTACAATGGATGCGTTACTCGCGTAAGGAATACTGCGAGCTGTGCGGTTATCGGTTTTCATTTACACCGATATACAGTCCGGACATGCCTCGACGTTTGCCATTACGCGATGTCGTGGGTGGTTTGCTGTCAAGTATAGCAACTGCAGTAAAATACTGGCTCCACTACACCCTAGTGGCCATTGCCTGGCTCGGAGTTGTTCCACTAACTGCCTGTCGTACTTACCGAACACTGTTCAGTGGTTCCCTTGATCTAGTCCGGGTGAGACAATAGTTGAAATATACAAAATAAGTCATCGTGTATCAAATAAAAATAAGAAGATCAACAGCATCTTTTTCTGATCACAGATAATGTCGCTGCCAATGGAAATGCTTTCGACAGAAAACGTTTCTTCTGATGTTTTCCATGGATGTTTTGTAGTGACCTGCACTCTCTTTGCTTTTATTGGCCTAGTTTGGCTACGTGAGCAAATTTTACATGCGGGTGGTCCTGATTGGCTTGAGAGAGATAACGTACAACTGCCACCAGTAGACAATCCTCCCCAACCTGGTGGACAACCGCAACAGGTTCAAGACCAACAAGCAATTCAACAACCTGAAGCTCAGGATAACAACAACATACCGCCATTCGTGGAAGACCCTCCACGGGAGGAAAGAGGACCTTATATTGGCAATGTACAATTGCAACCGGTTAATAATCCCCTCCTGGGTGACAGACGACCTCAGCAGGCTCAGGCTCAACAGGGAGTCCAGCAACCGGAAGCTCCGAATAACAACAACATACCACTATTCCCAGAAGCTCCTCTAGGAGAAGAAAGAGGACCTTACATCGGAAATGCACAATTGCAACCGGACAATAATCTAGGCCAGAATGATGGACGGCCTCAACAAGCTCAGGGTCATCGAGGAATCCAACATCTTGAGGCTCCAAATAACAACAACGTACCGCCATTTGTAGAAGACCTTCCACGAGATGAAAGAGGACCTTTTGCTGATAATGTACAACTACCATCAGCGAATAATCTACTTCAGGGTCAGCAGGCTCAGGGTCAACAAGGAATTCAGCAGCCAGACGCTCCAAATAATAACAATGTACCACTTTTTGTGGATGATCCTGTAGTTCCGCAGCCGCTTGTATATATTGATGAAGGTAGTATTTCCGTTTGCAGTACAATCAAATTATTTTTTGAATGATAATTGTGAACGAATCGTCTTGTAAATTTAATTATGCACCAGGTAACAACATGGATGCTCACGAACCTGGTGAGGTCAATATACCCGAACCTGCGGACATTGACGAGCCTGACAGAATGCCAAGGGGAGATGAACCTCTTCCTCCAAGGGATGAACCTGGGATAGATGGTGCCCAACCAAATGCTGCTGCAGATGGAGGCTGGAGAGGTCAGCCTCAGGAACAGGTTGAAGCAGAAGAGGCTAACTGGAACCCAATGGAATGGGATCGACCTGCTGAAGAATTAACATGGGAACGTCTGTTGGGTTTGGATGGTTCACTCCTGTTCCTGGAGCATGTCTTCTGGGTTATCTCGTTAAACACTTTATTCATTATGGTCAGTTTACCAAACGATACTAGCGCCAAACTACTCCATTAAAGTGAAGCCCAAATCTGTATTAAATTCCAACTTTCTCCGTTCTCAGGTATTTGCATTTTGTCCATATCACATCGGCCATTTTGCGATAGCAGGATTAGGCATGCAAGAACATGCAGCTGCCTCTCACTTTGAAGGCCTGGTGACTACCCTCTGTGGTTACTGCGTAATCGGCTTATGCCTCGTCGTACTTCATACCCTGGCGGCGCTACTAGGTCAGCAACGTTCCCAACGAATTCTAGGCCTTTGCTACGTCGTGGTGAAGGTCTCCCTGTTATCCGTTGTCGAGATTGGGGTACTGCCTTTGGTGTGCGGATGGTGGCTGGACATCTGTTCCTTGGCAATGTTTGACGCAACCCTCAAAGACAGAGAATCCTCCTTCAGATTTGCACCAGGCACATCCATGTTTATCCATTGGCTAGTTGGAATGGTGTACATCTATCATTTCGCCTCTTTCATCCTACTTCTGCGAGAGGTCCTGAGACCTGGTGTACTCTGGTTCCTGAGAAACTTGAACGACCCGGACTTCTCTCCGATTCAGGAGATGATACACTTGCCGATATTGAGACACGCTAGAAGACTCGTAGCTTCCGCTGTTATATTCGGTACAGCAATTCTTCTCATGCTCTGGTTACCGATAAGGTTACTGAAATGGGCATGGCCAGGATTCCTACCTTACACTGTAACCGTACAGAGTGAAGCTCAGGTAAGATTCCTTTATAGTGTGAATTATAACACGCTGTATATTAAAAATGTGATTTTACTCATTTATTCAATCATATAAACAGGTTAGCGAATTGTCTCTTGAGCTTCTATTACTTCAAGTCATTCTTCCTGCCTTGCTGGAGCAATCCCACACCCGCACCTGGCTCAAAGCTCTGGTTAGAGGTTGGTGCCGTGTGGTAGCATGGTTGTTAGATCTGCAATCCTACCTCCTGAAAGACCAAGCCGACGAACCCGGTCCAGCAGTTATCGAGGAAGCACAGCATCCAGGTTTAGGTGCTGCACATCAAGCACTGATGCACAGAGAAGCTGGCAGAGAGACAGACTTCCAACCATATATAAGACCACGATGGTTCCCTGCTAGATTGGTTGGATTACTCTTCTGCGTATGCATATCTTTAGTTGTGGCTAGTCTGATCGCGATGACCCTACCAGTTTGGTTAGGTCGCCGAGTAATGGCTCTGTGGATGGTCGGAGCGCCAGCACCATCGCCACCAGTGTTGCCACCAGCACTTTTCAGCAATGGTGAGTACAACACGTTACGCTTCATTTATCATCAATCAACATAAATCATCCCTAAATTACGCGATGAGCACAGTTTCAAAACCGTCCCCACTCAGGCAACCTGATCTTTCCAGATGGAACCGAAGGTGTGGTCACCCTATCCGGAAGAGTGCACGAGGTATACACAGTAGCCTGTGGTACCTACGTTTGCTGGGCAGCTGTACGTGGCCTAGCCCTAGCCTTCTCGTGGTTACCACGTGGACGTCGAGCTGTCCTGGACAGAATAAAGCATTGGGCAATCCTGGGAGTAAAAGCCTCAGTCGCCTTTGTCCTTCTCGTCGGAGTGATTCCGCTCCTATTTGGCTTGCTCCTGGAACAGGTTGTAGTAGTGCCTTTGCGAGTACCTCTTGAGCAAAATCCAATACTATTCGTGTGGCAAGACTGGGCCCTCGGCGTCCTCTACACGAAGATAGCAACAGCCGTGACGATGATGGGTCCGGAATGGAGACTTCGTCTTGCGATCGAGAGGGCCTACAATGACGGCATCAGGGAGATGGACTTGAAATTTGTCGTGACGGAATTGGCAGCACCAGTTATCTGTTGCTTTGGACTCGCTCTGGCAATTCCTTACGCGATCGCCTACGGAATAGTTCCACTACTTGTGACAAATCTACAGACCCAGATTCTCATAGCGCGACGCCTCTATCCTTTCCTACTACTGGTTAGCCTCGTATGCGTCCTCGTAAGCTTCCAGATACGTCAATTCAAAAAGCTCTACGAGCACATAAAGAACGACAAGTATCTCGTGGGACAGCGACTGGTTAATTATGAGCATCGCAATAAATCCCAGACCCAACAGTCACAGAGATCGAGCTAACGATACGGATATTCAAATTAATACAGAGAAGAAAACAAAAGGAAATGCCTTTACTCGGCCACGCTCCTTCGATGAGAGTAGAATGAACGGCGACCTAGGTTAGCTTCGTGTACATTCTTATTATATCTCGAGATACTGTTCTATTATGACGATCGATAAGTTATGTTTAAAAACTGTGCTTTAATTTTTTTTTTAATATCTTAATATATTTATGTAAGCGATAACGAATAAATCGGAAAGACTGTTTTGTTTTCCAACGCTATCGCTTTTACGTGAGACGTATCGCTTAGCAGTCTGGAACACAGAATGTGTAATCAATAATTCTTGGTTATTTGGTTCTTGGCCATTGGCTCTTAAAAAATTGCTTTCGATCCCAATATCTTTTTGATATGTTTGTTGGGGGATTTTTCTTTCTTTATCTTATAAAACGGATTCTAGGAATAGTTTCGTTACCACGCACGAGTCCTAGTGTACGTAACAAAAAGTTTATAGTGGTGAATACCTAGTGTAATGCTAATGTAACTGATAAATCTGAACGGTAGTGATGATTCCCGAGGTATAAAGCCAATGCAAAGAAGCTTGTTATTGCAGTGTCTTCTGAAGTGATGAAAATATAAACTTAGAAATAAATTTCTGGCCAAGCAAGATATGGAGCGTGTAAGATTGAACAAAATTATGGTTATCTTTGTTGCGCAACCAATTGGTAATTTTCATACTTGAGGAGGCAATGCGATACTGGCTTGCTAGTATACTTGTATGGTTTAGAGAACTTATTATCTTTCAATACTTTAATTGTAACAGTATTGCACGACAGTCTAATTGCAAATTCCTCTTTGATTAAACCTTGAGGGAGAAGCGATGAACAGTAATCTTGTATCGGAATCAAGTTATTACAAATGTCAAACAAAAATGAAGATTCTGGATGAAGCCTGCAAACTTGGTTGCTTCGATTCGATGCTAAAGTTTTATTAACACTTTTGATATCTTCTGTTGAAATACTATATCTTGTTCGTGTCATATCTGGATTCACAAATTTGATCGTGACTCATTTTATTGAATCTTTAATTTCTTATTGAAGTATTGCACTAGTACGTACATATTGATCATTGTTAAATAAATATACTAAAATGGTCAAGTACCAGAGGTGCTTATTTAATTTCTGAATTACATTTACTATTAATCTACCATACTGACCGTAGTACAAGAATTAAATGAACACCTTTAGTATATTTTTCAGTAACTTCTTCATGTGTAAATGCTATATACTAGAAACTACTTGAGCTGTCGATTTTTAGTCGCGAGTTTCCTTGTCTGTAGAGACGCTATAGGAAGTTCCAAATGTTATAATATAACGTTCTGTTCTATTAAGAATATCCATAATCAACTATATTCTATTTTGGCTTGAGCTGCGACTAAACATTTTCACATAAAGGTGACAGAGAGGAATAGTGTGCAATGAATGATCGGGGAGCATAATTAAAATCTGTTATAGATTATATATACAGGGTGATCCCATTGTAAAGAAACCACATCTACTTTTGCTTTGAAAGTGGCTTTTTATCAATGGTACCACCTTGTACACAATGTTCTATTTTAAACTATCATACTCGATACTTTAGACAGGATGCACCGACAGTGCTTTGATAGTCACTGAATTAAAATTGTCTGAACATTTGGATTTTTGTTTGTCGCAGAAAGCACAGAGGTTGATATCATTAATAATCATGAAGCACACATATATATATATATAAGGTAGGTATCAAAAATGGATGATTCGTTTTATCTGTACACTCATGTTTATACATTTTACTCAGTGATTGTCAAGGAATCCACTCTACAGTATTGACCATTAATTTGTGAACATCCTGTACATAGATATATTACGTATGCATACAGCATGTTTAAAAAAAAGCGGTTATACGCGATCGAATTTTTCTATAATAAATCTACATCAATACTTCGTAGCCCGCCGTTAGAAATTCTCAGGCGAAAATTTGACAATTCGTATTATCCCACGGCGATACGATGTATTTTAAATGTTTTCTTATATTCTATTAAAAAAAAAACGGATCGAATAAATGAAGAAAAACGTGTAAGATCATTTATACAATAAAGGACAAATGAGGATAGTTACGAGGGTTTTGGAATAAAAATGACACGCGTGCCGTATCGCCGGCTATTTTGAGAATTAAACAGAAATAAAAGAAATCATATATTTTAAATCCAAGCGTACATACGATTGCTCTTCTTCTATACATAACGGACTGTTCTTCTTTTTTGAAAATAAAAAATAACAGTCTCTAGTAAAGTTTCGTCAACGTTTCTCCACCGAAACATTCCTCGCAATTACTTGTACGCGTTACGTATATTGGTTATGACGTAATTGATTGACGGCATAAAAAAGAAAAAAAAGCCGAAGACTCAAAAGATAAAATTCAATTACTACATCACGCTGTAAGATATTTCGAGAACCTTCAAGAGCTTGTTAATAACAGTTGAGCGTAAATTATAGTCAAAATATAATTTCATTGTAAATTGTTTTTCACAAGGATATAAATCACGAAGCTCTGCGGTTAGGAAAATAAGAAAAAGAGAGAAAAGAAAAACAATGGAGGAATAACAGTTTGCTCCTTGTGTAAAATTATAATAAACTGCACGCGCAGCGTTGTCCTTTATCATTACGATGATGAGGCAATTTGTACAGGAGGCAATGGTATCCCAAATAGTCGATAAGCACTTGGATGTTTTTCGACTCGAACGGGAATAATACTAAAAATATTAATAACCTGAAATATAGAAAAATCATTGCCAATTAAATCTGTGTGCTTTATTGTTAATACGTAGTACTACTATTTAGTACTATCTTCTGGTAGCATCTCTCGAAATGACAAGACAAAGATTAAATTGATGACAGTTACCTGGCTGATAGAATGATTCTTCCATTCGAGTGTTATCGTCGGGACGGAATACTCGGTGGAATATTCGACGTTCACTTCATTTTCAATATCAGCAAAGTAAATCCGTAATTTCATACCCATTTGACAAAGAATCACATCGATGCAACGGTCCTTTACGTCCATCACTATCGCAATGGTATTAACCGGACCGATTAAATCAAGTAAAAATATAAAGTACAATTCGTTACTCTGATCTTGTGCATTTTTTGCGTTAATCTTCTGTTTGTTACAATTAGCAGCAATCCTGCATGAACATGCAATTAGCATTAATACAATGAAACGGATGATCAAAGCATAAGAAGCCAATCGATTAGCAATCAATTAAAACCGTTGAATTCAAGTTCGACTTACTTTGAACATAATTTGGCAGACCATGTTTCAGGTAATGGAATATCCGAAATTGTCGAGTATAATAATCTATGCACTACGCAATCAGAGTATCTCCGGATGGGTGACGTGAAGTGCGTATAAAGTGGAACGTTTAGAGCATAATGACGTAAAGTCTCTTCATTGGATAACATGGATGAGCACTTGTACTTGGCAGGCTTAAAAGTAACGAGAATAACGTGAATTAGAATAAATAATAGAAATTACGAGATACGAGCAATATTTATATTACATATATTTATTTTATTGTTTAATAACAAACTAAATTCTTACCGTCATTGCTCTGGCGCATAATGCATTAATTACCATACTCCGATACTGTGATACACATTGATCTTCCTTCGATTGGGATGCTGGCTGACACTCATACCGTGACAAGCTGGCTTGTAAACTACTAGCACTTTCTATATCCAAGTGGATTCCAAATTTCTGCAATGTTTCTTGAATTGTTTGGAGCACTAGCCCCAGTGGTGGTGTGTGATTACGTACTAATGCATATTCTGGTATTGTGTTGTACAGGTGCGTAGCTACTGTCATATTTGCCAGCAACATGAACTCCTCGATAAGCCTAGAGCAAAGGAATGCGTAACTCTATAGAGTGTATCATTTTGACAAGCCAAAAGTAAAAGAATGCATAACTCGTTGCAGTGTTTTAGTTTGGAAAAGTATTCTAGCTCAGAGTATATAATAAATGATTAATGAGAAACGCAGGAATTATTGAATAATATAAATTAATGTACCTATTACTGTCTTGCAATTTCTCCAGACTGTATGATATCGGCAGACCTGTGGCCTGATCTAAATTAATATGGATCTTCGGCTGATCAATTCTTAAGGCTCCACTGTCAAATCTCTTTTTCCGCAAAATAAGTGACAACTTGTAGAGGTTAATTACAGTATCACGAATTTCTGATGATTTGTATTTACCACTGATAAGTAAAGATTCGTCTGTCGACCAGTCCTTGGATGGATTTTCAATGATCGCCTGTGCTTGCTCATATGACATTTGGCAACATGAGTTCATTATTACTTTAGCGAAACGATGGTTTATCACTTCCGCTTCCGGAGTCATCTCTAATATAACTGAGAATGCCAGTCTGTCCAGACCAGGAAGTAAAGAGCATGCTTGACACAAGTTCTTTGGCAACATATGATAAACTGTGTTGACTAGGTAAATTGTAGTGGCGCGTTTCGCGACCGCTTTGTCCAGTGGTGAGAAAGCTTCTAAGAAATGCGTCACGTCCGCAATATGTATTCCTATCTGAAATTAGAGTAGCTTTAATAAGCTCTTAATCCAGTGAAACTATTTAGAGTCTTAAAGAGCAAGAGTTTAATAGATACAAAGAGAAGTACGAGATGCTTGAAGAAATCAATGAAATGTTTACTTCAAAATTGCCGTTACTCAAACGCCTGCAAGAAACCGCGTCATCCAAGTCTACGGCAGTGGCAGGATCAATTGAAAATATACATTTGTCCCTCCAGTCTTCCCGACCTTCAATATCGGCGCTGGTTGGTACGTAGTCTCCGGGTGGTAGTCCTTCTATTAATGTCTCGTCGTAGGGTGAAGGATCCAAATCATTCTGAAGCAATATGGCGTTGGTCTCTACTCCCAAATCCCCAACGTTACCCACCATTGTTCGAATTTTGCTATGGAATTGTCACAAATATAAATGTTTATAATAGAAAATGGAAATCCACGCTTGAAGTGTCAGGGTCATGAATACGGTATACTTTGTATTTACCCCCTAGCAAATGGAAGACTCTTCCAGTTTGTTAGTTCAGCGAGGAACAGAACTTCTGCAAACAGGTCAGGTTGCTTTTTGAAGTTTCGAGGTAATGTTGTTGAGTCGATTATCAAAAGTGGGACTCTTGCATCACGTGGTTGAAAGACAGAAACCGATCCATTCTTATTAGACATTGGTCTCAGGAAGCCAATAGCTTTTCTCGGGTGCACCTTTTCCAAAATGCACACCACGACACCAGTTTTCTGCTTTTTGCCTTCTGCAGAAACATACCATTTTTCTTCTGGATTTATTTTGGCGAGTACCAAATCTCCGTCTAAAGCACGATTTCTATCTTGAAGTCCAATAATTAAAAGATCCTGTTCTCCGTCTGCTATTGCCAGATATGCATGTTTGTAAAATCTACGATTAATGCGTATATTCCCTTCAATGTACTCGACTTGTCCGTCATGTTGTTTCTGTAAAATATTGCGAGCCTCTTCGATTGATATATAATCTACAAATGACTTTCGTACTTTCTTCGAACTTTCAGCTTGACGTTCATCCATCTCCGTTCTTTTTTCCATTTTACTACTACTAGTTGCCTTAGCAACTTCTACTTCTTCACAGGTACTTTTCTCTTCACCAGATATCTTTTTTTTCTTCCGCTTATCATTTTTAATATCCTGACTAGGAACTTCCTTGATTTTTTCTATATTATGCTTCTTTGTCGCCTTCGTGGTTTTCTGTTTGTGCTGATAATATAATACTCTCATTATTAAAGTATGAAATTGCAATGAAATAGAATTAATATAAAGTTTAATACAGTTATGCTTGCTTCAGATGATGGTTCTCATACGTACCTCTTTTGGAGATATACGTTCCTGCGGTTGCTGTAGTGCTATATGATCAGTGCAATCTGTAGATACAACATTGGATATTTTTTGTTTTGATTGTTTCTCTGCCTTCTTAGATTTTATCATTCTTACAGCATGAACTTCTGGAGTGACTGCTCTTGATACAATCTGATTTGAACGTTTTAAATCATTTGTTGATGATGCAGCTGCAGCTCTTGATGATTTTGAAGATTTTTCCTTTTTTGGAGTAACATTCAAACTTTCTGTTGCACTAATAAGCATCTCCAGGGCCTCATTAACATTGGTTGATGATGCAGCTGGAGCTTTCAAAGATTTACATTTTCCCTTTTTCGAACTAACATTAAGACTTTCAGTTGCATTGATAAGAAGCTCCAGGCCTTGGGTACTATTTGTTGATGATGCAGCTGGAGCTCTTGATGATTTAAATTTTTCCTTTTTTGGAATAACATTGGTATTTTCTGTTGCACCGATAAGAAGGTCCAGGGCATCGTTACCATTTTGTGACGACGAAGCTGGAGCTTTCAATAATTTAGAAGTTTTTGCCTTTTTCGGAATAACACTGACATTTTCTCTTGTACTGATAAGGAATTCCAGGGCATCGTTCTTAAAAACATTATCAACAAGCTTTTTCCTTGATGCTCGCTTTCCACGTCTGCATTTTTCATTTACATTGTTGGATTTCGAAGCACCAGCAGTTATTGGTAAGCTATTTGACATTATGGAGTGTAAAAACTGTAATAGGAAAAAAGAATGACAATAAAAGAGAACGTATACCAAACAAGGAACTGTTTTAAAATGATTACAGTAAAAATAATGACAACTTGCTGTCTTCTTTAACGTTATACGTATATTCTGATGTATGCTGTAAAGTATTTAACACGTTAAACTTTCGCTTATCCTTGACTTACCTATGCAACGTTATCAATGTATAATAACCTGTCATGTATTATCACAGTTTCCTCTTACAGCGTGAAAAGAAATTGAAAGTTTAATTTTCTAAGAATAGGGAATATCAAAAGGAAAAATAAATATATAAAAATAGGTTAACTTTTGAGTGTTCCTTAAACCGGACAACGCTTTGACCCTAAACAATCTTCGTTAACAAGAATGACACTGTGTACAATTTATTAATTAGTTTATCTATAAATTCCCTTATTTCTGATTTAATCGAATAGAATGGCATAATTGTAAACCGGCCCTAAAAATAAATAAATATGCCAATTGTTGGAGAGAATCGAATTTTGCACTTCGCAGGTGCTGCGCCAGGTGATAGCTATAGTGACTTAAACGTTTCCAAGATGGCAACATGTGTCGTTGATATATAATAGCTCGATTGTGAAAATTTGAGTGAAAATATTTGTTTTTCTGTGAATTTTCTGAACAATCGAGGAGGGAGGAGATCGCAGAAAAATGCCGCAACCGAGTCAGGTTATGCTCTTTCAGGTAATTCACCGAGCCCGACTGTGGAAAATTATTTTGCGTCGGACACGGTTAAAGAAATTCTAGAAAAATTAGGGTTAGTTTTGACAGATGACCCGCTTTATGAGATTTAGCGATTTTCCTTTTTTATATCAGAGGGTCATTTTTATCCAAGTTGGATGCTTGTGCTTCAACACAATGTTTTCGTCTGTACAGCAAAATGCCGTTGAGCCCATGCAAGTTGATGCACCTACAGAGGATAATGACAATACCGAAGAAGAGCCGTATATCGTGGAGAATCCCACATTGGTATGATGATTTTATTATGATCTAGTTTTCTTTTTCGAAAAACCTTTCATCAGAATCATAACCAAAACTCTTGTATAATTTTATAATTTTTAGAGGAACAAGTTATACATATTTGTTTTTCAATATCACTTATCTATGTCCTTATTGTTACAGTTCTTACAATATGTTCCAAAAATGTGTTTGTTCTTCTAGGACTTAGAGGTCTACGCTAATAGCTACACCGGACTGGCTAAATTATACAGACTTATTTATATAGCAGATCATTGTCCAATGCTAAGATTGGAGGCCTTAAAAATGGCAATTACTTATGTGATGACCACGTACAATGTATCCCTCTATCAGATACTGCACAAAAAGCTATTGCAAGCTGTTGGCACCCCAGGCTTACCAGACATTACTGCTCAATCGACATCTCAGGACATACCAACAATAGATCAAATGTGGGTAGAGACGCGTTCTAAAAAAGCTGCTTTGAAACTAGAGAAGTTTGACACTGATCTGAAAAACTATAAAAGCAATTCCATCAAAGAGAGCATAAGAAGAGGGCACGATGATCTGGGTGATCACTATCTAGATTGTGGTGACCTGAGCAATGCGCTCAAATGTTATTCTAGAGCCCGGGACTATTGCACAAGTGGCAAGCACGTAGTTAACATGTGCCTTAATGTAATAAAGGTCTCCGTCTATCTTCAAAACTGGTCCCACGTGCTTTGCTACGTAAGTAAAGCTGAAAGCACGCCCGACTTCCCAGACGTTCATGGCAAAGACAACAATCAATCTATAATAACGAAGTTGCAAGTGGCAGCAGGATTAGCAAAGCTGGCAACAAAGAGATACAAAATGGCTGCGAAGCACTTCTTGCAAGCTTCCTTAGATCATTGCGATTGCCCGGAACTTCTCTCACCAGGGAATGTCGCCTTGTACGGTGGACTTTGTGCTCTAGCAACCTTCGATAGACACGAATTGCAGAAACAAGTTATCTTTAGTAGCTCATTCAAATTATTCCTTGAACTGGAACCTCAGCTAAGGGATATTATCTTCAAGTTCTACGAATCCAAGTACGCCTCCTGCTTGAAATTACTGGATGAAATAAAGGACAACATACTCCTGGATATGTACATAGCGCCACACGTTAATTTGCTTTACACGCAGATACGAAACAGAGCTTTGATCCAATACTTTAGTCCCTATTTAAGCGCTGATATGAGACGAATGGCGACTGCCTTTAATAGAACAGTTTCAGCCCTGGAGGACGAGCTAATGCAATTAATACTCGACGGACAAATTCAAGCTCGCATCGACTCGCACAATAAGGTACCAGTATCATAAATATCCATTCCATTAAAAGTTCCATTAATCTATTCGTTATTTAAAGTTCCCTACAAATTTTTATTATACAATCAACCATTGAAAAGCCATAAACAATTCTGTAATGGATCTTTCCCAATATGTCATTCGAAGACAATGCCAAGGATTCATCAATAAAAGTAATATATGTTTCAGATTCTTTATGCCAAAGATGTCGATCAACGTAGCACAACCTTTGAGAAATCAATCAGCGTAGGCAAGGAGTATCAAAGACGTACTCGTATGTTAATCTTAAGAGCAGCCATGCTGAAGCATCAAATTCATGTAAAGGTAGATCATTGAGTCAGTTAAAAGTGCCATTAAAAGAACATATATCCTAAAATGACTTTACAATTGCAGAGTCCACAGCGTGACAACACACAAGGTGGTGAGATGTCGGTGGCACCGGGTAACAGTAGTTTAGCACCAAGAAATTAATGAAAAAACCGGCAAATTCATCAGCTAAGACAGCGACTATACGAATCTAATTGACCCGCACTCATTGCCAAAGGCATCTGTTATGTAAAGTAATATCTTTGCTATTGTGTTCCGTTGTTTAGAATCTTTTCTTTACTTTCTTATTGCATATACCCAATGTACATATAATAAGGCCCTACTAATAAATGCCCAACAACTAGTGCCCAATCGATATAACTATAATAAAAGAAAAAGTAATTTCTGCTTCTAATGGTGACTCATTCTCCAGTTTTGGGTGTTTATTTAAATATATTTCCGTCATTTTGGTATTATACAGGAAATGCGACTGTGGCGCCGCCACGTGCATGCGTCCATTACCAATCTTTGGCCGCACTGGTCAGTAGTCTCTGGTGGTCCCGCTTCCTTTTGCGTCACTTGCTCGTCGAACCCATCCTCACAAACTTCTTATGTCTCTCAGCTCTTCCATAAGTTTATTCCACTTTCATTAGTGATATTGAAAAAGAGTCGTCGCTCCAATCACAAAGAAATATGGGTCGCTACAGAAGGTAATAATAGAATGTTAATATACACTCGCGCGCTTTTTATTGAAGCGCATCGGTCGAACTTCAGCCTGTAGTTTAATGTCGTGTGTACTTCGTTACAACTGCCATTCGCATTATTGGATTGAAGGACTGAAATTATTTCTAGTTAGTTAAGCTTGATTGTTTTCTGTTCTTTTTTTCCTTCGTTTAGCAATTGTACTCGATATACTATTTTGGAGTCGGCTACATAACCTATATAGTACAGTAGATACTTTGCCAGATAATATATTATCTGAATGGTTTGTCCAAACTGTGCTGCGTTTCTTCAGTATTCGCCATTTCGAATATCTTTTTTCTGCGTAATTGCATTGTATCGAGGTTTGCTTTATATTTGGCAAACGCTCGCCTGCAATTGCGCCAAATTAATATGAAGGCTAATTAACCTCGTTCATACGTCGCGTTGGACGCGGTCAGTCTCCTTCTGACAAGACTGATTAATATTTATTAGAATGTGTGATTGTTGATTCATGGGAGAATATATTTTGTTATATTTGTCTGGAGAGTATTATTTGTGTCATTCTTGAATGTTAATTTTGGCAGTAATTATGGAATTCTCAAATCTAATGTGTGGAAATGAGTTTTGATTACTGCCAATGTATTTCTGTGTCATATTTTGAATCCCAAAGCATATGGTACTTGTGGGTGTTACATAAGACTGATTATTTAAGAATTTTCATTACTTATGCAGATATTTATTTTCTTACAAAGTAGCATCAAAAGTTGACTATATCTTCAGTACGGATCATGTATTATGTTAGACATAATATTTTGATGACTGAACATTATCATTTTGTTGAGTGTTTAATAAACATCAATGTTGTAATCAGCAGTTGTATATAAACAGTGTTTAGTAAACAAGTTTAAATATAATTGCAACACTTTTTCTTATTAAGATCAAAATTCTGTGGGATACTATAGACCTTGTTATAAGACAATACTTTAATTCTTTAACACTAAACCTACCGGTACTTTACAGATACCTTATTCTTACCATAAGGAAAGGTGTCATTTGACCCCGCTTGGTACGTTTAGTGTTAAATAGTATATATTTCATGCTACACAATGGTCAAAAGCATCTGAAAGGTTTAATAATTTAGAACTTTAAAAGTAGGAAGTAAAGTTTTTTTTATCACTATTGTACGTGTTTAGTCGGAGCCGTGATAGGGACAGGAGGCGAAGATCTCGTAGCCGTACACGCAGTCGATCACCACGAGACAGGAGAGGATGGGGTGGCGGTGGCGGTGGTCGGGATCGAGTTGGAAGTGGTCGTGGAGGTCGGGGACAGCCGGGTGCAAATTTAAGGAAACCACGTTGGGATCTCAGTCGCCTAGAACCCTTCAAGAAAGACTTTTACATACCAAACGATGCAGTTCAAAATCGAGATATGCGACTCGTGGAACAGTACCGTAGTGAAAAAGAAATCACATTAAGAGGGAAGAATATTCCTAATCCTGTATTCACGTTTGATGAAGCAGGTTTTCCTGATTATGTACTCAAGGAAATAAAGTAAGTGCCATGACGTCAATTATATTTTTGAACTCAGCATTATCTTTTTGAGATTTTTAATAACTCTCATCTATTACCTTAACATAATTGTACCTTATGTCATTTGCAGGAGGTTAGGTTTTAAGGAGCCAACATCCATACAGGCTCAAGGATGGCCTATTGCTTTAAGCGGTCGTGATATGGTTGGAATAGCTTCAACAGGCTCTGGTAAAACTTTATCATATATTTTACCAGCCATTGTGCACATTAATAGTCAACCAAAGCTTAGTCGAAAAGATGGCCCTGTCGCTCTAGTGTTGGCTCCCACTAGAGAATTGGCTCAACAAATACAGCAGGTGGCTGATGATTTTGGACATTCATCAGGCATCAGAAATACTTGTCTATATGGTGGTGCACCCAAGGGTGCTCAGGCCAGAGATCTCGACGGAGGAGTAGAGATCGTTATAGCCACACCAGGACGACTTCTTGATTTTTTGGAATCTGCAAGAACAAACTTAAAGAGATGTACATATTTAGTCCTGGATGAAGCCGACAGAATGTTGGATATGGGATTCGAACCACAGATCAGAAAGATCATTGAACAGATCAGGCCTGACAGACAGACACTTATGTGGTCCGCCACATGGCCTAAGGAAGTTAAAAACCTAGCTGAAGACTTCCTTAAAGATTATGCTCAGATTAATGTTGGTTCGCTGCAACTGGCTGCGAATCATAATATTTTACAAATTATAGATGTCTGTCAAGATTATGAGAAAGAGAACAAGTAAGCCTATTGTTTTTCAATAATAAATCACATATTGCTGGCACTTGACGATCTTTTCAATCAATTTAATTTTTTCCTTTACAGATTGAGTACTCTTCTGAAAGAAATCATGGCAGAAAAGGAAAATAAAACCATAGTGTTCATCGAGACGAAACGCAGAGTGGATGAAATCACTAGGAAAATGAAGAGAGACGGATGGCCTGCCGTTTGTATTCATGGCGATAAGACACAACAGGAAAGAGATTGGGTCTTACAAGGTCAGATTGAAAAAAAATGATTAAATTTACAAATCGTTACTTAGACCTTATTAAGCTGATGTCATTTTTTCAGACTTCCGATCTGGTAAATCTCCAATTCTCGTAGCAACAGACGTGGCAGCTCGTGGTCTTGGTGAGTCAGCAATTCTACTTTTTTTTTTACTTCTTTAAATATATTAAATACATTTAGAATTGACAATTCAAATGTATAAGTTTGCTACGTAGAAACTCGTTTATGCCTTAGACAAGCTGCGGGATCTTTTTTTCTTTTTTTTTGTAACATTGGAAACAACTTATAATAAGACCTAAAATAATTATATCTTTTCAATGACAAGGCATTCTCAAAGTTGTTAAACATAATTTATTTTACAAAAAGTGATTATATAGTCTATCGATTACCTCACCGATGACATTCAATACTTTCTCTTGGTTGTACTCGCAAGTATTATTATTCAATGGTGAGTGAATACGTATTCCTGTATCATTTTCCCGCAGCATAAAAAAGAAAACAGAGTGAGATTAGTAGCAATTGTCATCCTTGCATCTATTGATGCTACGAATAGTAAAGATTAATACTGTCTGGCCATTGCCAATAATAAATAACTTTTTTTTCGCGTGATTTAAAAAAGTATAAGTTGACTCATTGGCAAGAATTTCTTTATTAAAATGAAAAAAACAAAGATAGTAAATATTAGAGCAGGTACTTATAAAGGAAATTAAATAAAGAATAATGCAAGGTATGAGACGAAGTGGAAGAAGAGGAGGAGGAGGTTAATGATGATGATGATGATGATGAATTGAAAAATGAGGATTTGTAGCTAACGCGGCTGGATGTTTGTTTGCATTGCAGAGGCACATTGCGCGCAGGCCCACGCCGGGTAATGCAAAGCATATTGGGGCCGCCCCGCCGCCTCTTTGTTTGGTGGTGCACTGGTTTGCATTGTCTGCGCTGGCTGCTGCGCGTGCCTCTATCCGTCAATAACGTGACGGGCCAGTCCGGGCCCAATCTCAGGCCTAATCACAGGCCCTACGTTAATCTACGTACCGGATATCTCGGTCCTACGCTACGCCGTACGCCACCTGGGCTGGTCAGGTCGTTGTTGCCAGAATAGAGTCCCTTCCACTGGTCACTCGAGCTAATCAGAGACCCGTCAGCGGTCCGGTCCGGTCCAATGAGGCGGGGGCATGATAGCTGATGCCCGAGCCTCTAGTGGGCCCCTTCTTAGCAACCGAGCGGCGGAGGCTGTAGCTGGAGCGAGCGCAAACAGCCAGGCCCTGCCCGTACGTTGCTAGCGACACTCGCCCACTGACTAATTTTAGTATGATAGTATAATATACTATACAATCAAATCAGTCAATATCACCCATTGTATCCTTGACCTTGTCCCATTACCTGGCTCCATCCCACTTTATCATCCCTTAATCATCTTTCAGTTTAATTTACATAACCCAACTAACGCCATCTTCATTTCTTACTCTTACACCTCTGCTCTACTTATATCCTTTTCTCGTCTGATACTTTTTTTTTCTTATCTGCCTCTGTGTCCTTGTCTTTTACATTTCCCTTTTCTCTTTTTCATTTGCTTTCTTTCTTCTTTCTTTCTTTCTTTCTGTCTGTCTGCCTGTCCATTTGCATCTCACAGTATGCTAACTCTTGTATCGAATAAAGCACACCTGTGTACCGAACTCCAGTCACTCTTTGCAACGTTTATGGAATTTTCTTTTTTTATTTATTCGTAGCAGCGGGATCGTTGGAATTACTTTTTACTGATTTATTGAGACTTATCGTTATGTAATAATTGTTATGGCAATTGTTTGAGATATGACGTTTGTACGGGTTGCAAGCTCTTGCTTTTAATGTTGAAAGTCAGTTTCAGTTTCAAAATTCTATTTTAACATCTTGACGTTTGCGAAGAGGCGACCGGAGTTATCTCCAGGGTCATAGTTTATTTTTCATTTTACAAACTTTAATAATGCTGGATGCGCTCCTCAAAGACGATTTTAAATTAGTTCTTTTACATGGCTCGTGGCTATCGTTGATTTTTCATTTTATTTAGTGTAATTCTGTAGGGATTCCTGTAACGTTATCACTGAGATGCTAGATCCATATTGATCCCTAGGAGCGATTGTTCTACTTTGATTGACTTGTTATAATTGCAAGAGAACAATTCCACGAGGTGGCACTGCACAATGAAGAAAATTTGACTTGTAACGAGAAATCGTCACAGAGACTCAGACTCGTGGATTCTACCTGTTATCCTTTGGAACTGTACCGATCCGCAATTATTTAGAATGGAAAAGGAATAAGACAGAAAAAAACGTGACACGTGTTCCGAGTCTGTGCGGATTTCCAGAGGAAGTTCAACGTTCATTAACACGGCCAGAAAATATCTGCTGTACATCAAATTACATCATCGGCTTGGATCATCTCATCCTCGATCCATCGATCATGGTAACATTGTCACGGGGATCAATCACTTCCAGGGATCTACTATTTGATTACAAGAAAGATTAAAGTTTGCTGAAATGCATCTAGTGGAAAAAAAAAATTGTTCTTGTGAATACTACAACTAGTTTGAAATTCAAATCTGTTGATTCCAATTAAATATTTTTCAGTTATCTATTTTACAATAAGTCTTTTTAACTGTAATTGCATTCACAAATTGACGGACTATGAAGTCATTTGTTATTGAACGTTTGTTTTCTCATTAAAGATTGTCGATACTAGTTTAGGTTTCTCGAGCCATTAATTATGCTTGTATTGTTCTCATGCCGTAGCCACGGACGAACAGTTCTTTGGGAGCGCATTCGTTTCTTGCAGTTGGTTATTGACGCGTGTCTCTTCTCAATATGTAAAATCGTGTAATGTGTTCGGTACAGTGGTGTATCGTATTCCTTGCAGCACCACCGTACGAAACTGATGTCTGTATTACGCGCGATCCTCCCATACTCCAGTGGATCACCGATTAAATGACACTGTTCGTTTCAGACGTTGAAGACGTCAAGTTCGTCATCAACTTTGACTACCCCTCTTGCTCAGAAGATTACGTTCATCGTATTGGACGCACTGGTCGTCGTCAGAAGACAGGAACCGCGTACACCTTCTTCACGCCGAACAATTCAAACAAGGCGAACGATCTGATACAAGTATTGAAGGAAGCCAATCAGGTTATCAATCCGAAGCTCCTGGAATTGGCTGACGGCAGAGGAGGCGGCTATGGAAGACACAGAGGTAATTGTTACGTCTGTTGGAAGTAAATTTAATTGTACTTCTCACGGGAATTGTCGAATTAAATATCGCCGTTTAATCGTTTCAGGAGGAAGAAATAGGTGGCGTTCGCGAGGTGGTCGCAGCGGACGGGAACGCAGCTACTCCAGAAGCAGAAGTCGAAGTCGTAGCAGGGAACGCAACGGCCGCGGAAGTCGTCGAAGTTACAGTCGCAGCTATTCCCGCAGTCGCAGCCCCGTTAATAATCGCACAGGCAAGTCCTCAGCCAGTCCCAGCGGTGGAGGCTCTGCTCCAACTCCGCCACCCACAGCCACCCGTTTGAATCTTCAACAACCACAACCACCACAACCACCACCACTGCCACCACCATTACCACTATCATTACCGTTACCGCTCTCTCTACCTCCGCCACCTCCTCCGCCACCACCTTCTTCACAGCCAGCACCTCCTACTTGTGCCAACCGGCGACATTCTCCAGGTCGAGTCATGATCCAACAACAACAGTTGTCCACTCCGAGTCATTCAATCCGTTCTGGTCCACATCAGTCACAGCAGCCTTCGCATCCGTCCCTTCTGCCTTCCTTGGGACCTATGGCGGGGTCTCCATTAAACTCTCATACCCATCCGAACTTCTCGGCGGCCCCGCCACCACCTCTTCGCACAAAGGTTATGGGGGTTTTGGCGATGGGAGAGGGAGGAGCTCCTCCTCCGCCAAGGGTGAACATGGCGAGCGTGGGTGAAGGTTATCACCACTACGGGAGCGGACCTCCGCCTAACATGAACATGGTCCCTCCGGCCCCAATAGGCGGGGGTGGCTATCAGAACGTGCTGCTGCCGCCCTCGGCATACTACCAGCCGCCTCCGCCGCCTATGCACCCCAACAATGGCTTTCATCGCTAGCAGCGCCACTCCTGCTCTGCCGCGTGGCCAAAAGGTTTGTTTAGATCTTTCGGGTGCGGTACGTCAAGTCCATTTTGACGGTCTACTTCCTTCGCCTTCTCTCTACGAAGGACAACTCACCTCCTCGGCCTCTAACGCTACGGAGGCTCATCTTCACTTTGGCTTTGTACTTTTTCTTCCTTTTTTGACTTTATTTTCCTGTTTACGTCACACGGGGCTGGTTGATCATGCTCATACAACGGCGGAACGATACGCTCTCGGCATTTGGCTTCACTTTTATTTCACTTTCCTTCATTGCTTCGTTTCCTACGTAAGACTCTAATATGTATCATGCACAGCAGTCACTGAAGGATATTCAAATGTCTTCTTTTCAGCTCGCTTGACAGCACATTGAAACAGATTTGAAAATGGTACCTCCGAGTCTCTCACATCATCTCCTCACTTTCCATCTTTTGTCTGCGATCAAAGCCGGCCGTCCGTTCACCATTTATTAAACGTTAAACCTCCCCCCACTGGTCGACGGTATTATTTGTACGTGAAAATCGACTTGACGAATCGATGCCGAAGAGACTGGGGGCCATGTTTAATTGTACAATTAATAATGAATACGTGATTATCACAAGTAATACTCGCCCGACAATTTTACAGCATAAAACGTCGTGAACAACCAACAGCCTTGCGTGGATTCTACCATGGATGTTTCACGTTGTTCACGTTTACATTAGGAGTAACCGTAGCGCATAAGAATCTATGAAAAAGACTCTATGGGATCTCGATGAATTGTTTCTTTACGCCGATTCTCTATAAGGCTTACTTTATTGTTTTTTACAGAAGTCATCGGTAAGAGCTACTGGAGCAGTGAAAGATGATCATCTCCTACGGGCTGGTGGCGAAAATTTGACAGTACTAATTCGTAATTGTCATAAAAGAGAGAACACTGAGCACCCAACATTTTTATCACGCGCTGCTCGCTGGAGCTGCGACACCTCATTCACACCCCCTCTTGTCTCCATGTCTCCCTCTTCACCACCTTCATCAAATCTTCCCCGATGTCTCGAAGGTACAGGTACGCGTGGGCGCGACCGAAGAATCAATTGTAATTTTTACACGGTACATTTGACATCGTTTTAGCGTGAAACACAGACTTCTCGGAGTGTAAGATCAATGTCGCGTAACGTTTGTTTTTACTGTCTGTCGATTGTAATGGCGTATAAATGTCTAGTGTTCAATTGCTATTCATTCCTCTGTAATTTAGATACTTAGCAATGATTCAATGATTCATCGATGTACAGTATTTAACGCGAGTATAACAAATAAAATTTGTTAATCATAATCGATTCTTTCTTTACAGTATAATCACCCTTCAAGATAAGCGTCCTTGTCACGAGCCTATTCCAGACATAGAATCCTGCTCCTCATTCATTTCTTCCATGAATATACACCATTCAACTGCCAGCATATGTAAGCTTCGTTATGGTTATATATTTGGTAAAAAAAAATGTTATTAGAGTACTAACGATACTTACTATTCTCAGTACAATTTTCATTCGACTTTGCAATACTCAAGTTTCATTTTTCCCTTTTACTAGAATTTATGAAGACGAATAATCGTCATGGCAGAACTTCATATTTATTTAATCCTTAATCGTACATCCATGACTGACGAAACGTCGTTTTGGTAATTGTTTTACTGTTTTTGGAAATCTAAGATTGTTCATTCACTGAAATTATCCGGTACGAAGGTTCTGAAAGACGGAACGAATTGAATGGTAAGTAATACGTTTACGTGACTGTTCCAAAATAAAACAAGACTAATCAATCGTTTAGATAAAAGCATAATCTTTATAGCCATGACCGAAATGGATATTTCTGTCGCATTGTTGATCAATTCTATAAGACAATATTGTCCAAATGAAATAAGATTCTAAATCGCCAAGTGAATGGAATGCTGTTACGGCAAAGAAACGGAAGTAAATACTTGTAGCGCCGAGCTGCAGCCATGAATACCAGAAAGTTCTCAGGGAAACGGCTCAATCCAGCGGCTAGAGCTCTATCGATTTTATGCGGAGCAATCCAGTGAGCATGCGACAATATGTATAGCAGAGCACAGCCATTGGCTTACGCTTTATCGAGCGAAACCGGAAGAAGCTACCGAATAAAAAGGAACAAAAAAAATACTGCCCCAGCCGTACAGTCGAGAAGTTTCTGCAAGGGGATTCTCATGAAAAATAATGAAATCTTGCAGCAGGGCTATTATCGTTTCCTTACAGTAAACTTTAAAGTCTCAACAGCCCGAGGAAGTTTCTCTTTACGCGGTAAGAGAATGTACATTCGTTTTTTTATTATTGCCTTGTATATAGAAGACCTTGGGCAGATTTTAAGGTAGACCTACAAGAAACATTGACAATCAAACCAGTCTGATAAAATGCTTTGTCGTTTCAAATGTTTTTTATGACACTAGTATTGTTGGTACCTCCAGGTGTTGCAATGTGGAAAGTATAGGTAGAGAGAGAGAGAGAGAGAGAGAGAATTCAGCGAGAGAGAGAGAAAGAGACAGGGTGAGCAGAGAGCAGAGAACATGGAGGTCTATTTATAGTCACGGCAGGAAGAGCTTTATTGATTTCGGCTCCAGGCTTACGAGCGGGAATGCTGGGGATGATAAAGGCCAATCCCGAACTCATAATGATTTGATTATCCTTGGTTTATCTAAGAATTTTATGAGAATCGACATTGCAACTCCCTGCACGAGGTTTCCTTTGTTTTCACATCAATTTTTATTAGACTGGACAATTCTTATCCTTGGGCTATATGACATTATGATTGTACGAAACTACTTGGAAGATTTCTATCTAAAGAGAATACATCCGGAACATGTTACTTTCTCTGTAAATGATCCTTCCTCCGAGAGTTCACACAACGGTTGAAGGTTTCTCTTTTCGCATACTACAATAAAGAACTGTTGTATAAAAATGTCTAGTGTATAATATACGAATAGCACGTACTATGTGGTCAGAGCTATACGTTTGTGTGTATACAGTGTGTACGGTGAATGGCGTAAATGTACATAAAATCGTCTGAGTATGTACGCGTGTACTCAGAGCCAACGTAAAAATATACATACGTACATATAGTAATATGAATATGGCTAATAAGATTTGCTTATTTTGAGAATGGCATAAGAGTTGTGCAAGCTCCTTGACGTAAGAACATAGTAACTAAAAGAAGAAACGTTTTGCTATGCATAAATGTAGAAATATATAAAAGTCCAATTACGGAAGGTATTTATTGGAATATTGAAGGACGTTAGTTCTCTAGGTATTTCCCACATACATGCTTCTTTAACGAGGAGACAGCTGCAGGATCAGAAACTAGTGGGAAAGAGATAGCAGATTAAAGCAGTCATCGATCTGGGAAGAAGGGTTCTGATTGGCTGTGCTCCCGTGATGTGCTGACGCTAAGCTTCCATTGGCTGGCGGTGATCACGTGGTTTACCTGAAAGAAACCCACGTGACGAGGTGCTGAACGGAAACGTTGCCCAGTTGCCCGTTTCCGTCTTCCCAGCGCCTGTCAGCCATTGTCGCTCTGTTCGCCGGGTTCTTTAGGTAAGTTCCTCGGGAATTTCTCCTGATTCGCGACAACAGGCAATCACAAATTTTACATAGTTTCTCGTTTATATACGTACTATCTCTTTGGTATAAAATCGACACGAATTCTTAGAGCGTTTGCCGAAAATCTTAACGGTATTTTCTTGGCTGTTCGCAGGTTTGATTGGCACAGGCTGACATAGTTTTCGTGAAGACCAAAGGAGGATCGTTTCAAGCCACTTACGATCGTTGACGCTGTACAAGATGTACAGCAACGGATATTCCAATCAAACCTCGTGAGTATTTGATTAATATTTGTAATTCACTGTCGTATTCGGTCTCCAGAAAATCGCGGGCGTGCACTATGCGCGACTACGATCGATAATCCCTGGGTAGCCAGTCAATTTTCTTATACTCGGCAACTGTACCGGCCATTTTGTACGCCAGCCTTTCTTCCACGTTTATTCACACTCGTCACGGTCTTCCTATTCGTAATGATTCCTTCTTCATTTTCAAGCTTCTTTTCCATCCGGAAGTAATCATTGCTTTTTCCTGTATTGAGTATGCATATTCGCTGCATACATGATAATTTTATCACGAGTGGTTTTACATGTCAGTGCATTTGCCTTATTGAGTATTTCCTCTTGATACGTGACTTTAAAAAAGAATGATAAAGCGTTTCATGGAAATATACTGGATTATTTACTGGTCATACATTATTTCCATACTTAGTGTGCAATGTCTGAGAATGAAAGGATGAAAAAAAAAATGTACAAGATACTGTACTTTTAAGACAAAGTGTCTTGAGACAGTTTCTTGATAAAGAAATAGAAAAATAGAGAAATGAAGATCTCTGTGTAATTATGATACTGTTTCTAAAAAAATGCACAATGGAGTGTTCTTTTTTTTGTAAATGCATAAATAATTATTTGACTTCTCACAGTACATTGTAATTGATAGCTCAATGGTATATTTAAAGTTTCAACTGTGGTGCAATAGGTAACTTTGGCTTGAAGAGGATTGCATAACTGTGTTGAATGTAGGAAAATGCTTTGCTTTAACTGTATCACATTTCAAAGAACTTCGTTATCTGCAATTTTGTATAAAAAGTGATACAAAGTATTTTTCAAGGATTTAGAAAGTATCTTTTTATAACCAGCAGATTACTGAGATTTATATTGATGTTATATATCATATTTTTTTCTCCTTGGAGATTCATGAAAATTTTGACACTTTCATTCAAATGTAATATTTTAAACTTATTTCGTCATAATAATTCATTCCTTACCTTTTAGCAACGTTTGTATGTGTAATTGTTACCAACTGTTATTTCTGGCACTTTCCACTTTGTACGGATGACCTTTTATATTTCTATAAACATGTTTATAGTTTAGTGTGACAGTTACTGTACAGGGAAATATGCTGCATTTATATAATATACTATCACCTGATAACTGATTTATTTTGACTTTGCTGAAATAATGTTTATCCACTAAACAATTCTAATTGAATCAGCTGCTATTTGTTCTGACAGTTGTATTATCCTGCAGGAAAAAATTCCATCAATGTAACTATCACACAAAGTTTAAAACACTTGCATGTCACGTAACAGGCTCAATTTCTCTTGATATTTTTTATTATTAGTCGGAGTACTTTGAGTCATATTATTTGCACACAAGCATGAAACAAACGATACACTGAATGAATGTAAAAAAAACGAATTGTAGTTTCATTGTTGGATAAAATGCATTTCATTGTTATTGCTTTTAAATGCATGCACAAAATAACATCTACCACACGATTACCATTATACACTTTGTTAACATGATTCAATAATAATTCTAAGATCGTAGCTCCATTAGATGCAAGCATTACTAGCTTATAATCGTAATAATTTTCATAGCACGACAATTGACCTGTAGTAATTTAATAGAAAAAGATACTAGAAGAATGTATTATCATGCACTTATAATTATTGCAAAATTGCTATTTACTAATGCGTTCTCGCATATCGATTGAGAGAGATAAATGTTTAATATGAGTTAATGGATGTAGTTACAGGCCCAGAGGGAACAGGGAGTATGGCAATCGGAATGGGGGTGGAACCTATTGGAATAGCCAGCAACAAAATCAAAATGATTTTGGGGGTAAGAAGCAAAATCAGAAAAAAATCCCCGGTGATTTACTAAAGAAGCCAAATTGGGACCTGACGTCTTTGCCAGTTATTACCAAGAACCTTTACGTCCCCCATGCTAACGTGATGGGACGCACTGCCGATGAAGTAACCAAGTACCATGCTGGCAAGGAGATCACTGTCAAGGGAAACAACACCCCGTTTCCGATTCAGGCGTTTGAGGAAAGCAATTTCCCGGACTACGTAATGGAGGAGATCAGAAAGCAGGGATTCGCGGAGCCTACAGCCATCCAGGCGCAGGGTTGGCCGATCGCACTCAGCGGACGTGACATGGTCGGCATTGCTCAAACAGGATCTGGAAAGACTTTGGCCGTAAGTATTTTGCTTGACTCAACCGGTACTCAAAATGGCGGATTCATTCCGGTATCTTGGTGGTGGTATATAATTGTTCATTGTCCTATCTATGCTTATGTTATAGTATATTCTACCAGCGACCGTTCACATTAACAATCAACCTCGTCTGGGACGAGGAGAGGGTCCGATCGTATTAGTTTTAGCACCTACTAGGGAATTGGCACAGCAGATTCAAAGTGTAGCCCGTGATTTCGGTTCCTCTTCTTGTATTCGCAACACATGCATCTTTGGTGGATCACCCAAAGGACCGCAGGCTCGTGACTTGGAGCGCGGCGTCGAGATCTGCATAGCGACTCCCGGACGGTTGATCGACTTCCTGGAGAAGGGTACGACGAACTTGCGCAGGTGTACGTATCTCGTATTGGACGAAGCCGACAGGATGCTTGATATGGGATTCGAGCCGCAGATTCGCAAGATCATTGAACAGATTCGACCAGATCGTCAGGTGTTGATGTGGTCGGCTACGTGGCCAAAGGAAGTGCAAGCCCTTGCTGAAGACTTCCTCACTGATTATATTCAAATTAATATCGGTTCGTTGACACTGGCTGCCAATCATAACATTCGTCAGATCATTGAGATCTGTCAGGAGCACGAGAAAGAGTCCAAGCTCTCAAATCTTCTACGAGAAATCAGCTCCGAGCGTGGGAACAAAACTATTATCTTCGTGGAAACTAAGAAGAAGGTCGATGATATCACTAAAGCCATTAAGAGAGACGGCTGGTCCGCCATTGCCATTCACGGCGATAAATCACAGCCCGAAAGAGACTACGTACTCTCGGAATTCCGTAACGGAAAGACCGCCATTCTGGTCGCAACTGACGTAGCTGCCCGCGGATTGGATGTCGAGGATGTCAAGTACGTCGTGAACTTCGATTATCCCAACAGCTCCGAGGACTATATTCACAGAATAGGAAGGACCGGACGATGCCAAAGTGCCGGAACTGCCTACGCTTACTTCACGCCAAACAACGCGAGGCAGGCTAAGGAATTGATTTCCGTCCTCGAGGAAGCTGGACAGCCGATCAACCCTCAGCTAGCCGAGATGGCCAACTCCCAGAGAAATCAATACGGAAAGGGTCGTCAGCGTTGGAACAACAGCCGATCCAGCAAGGACAACAATTCCAGCGGAAGTCCTAGGAGCAACGCCAGTCCAACCGGAAATAGTTGGCAGAATAACACCCAGAACGTACAACAGGATAACAGGGCCCTCGTTCGTCAACAAAATGGTTACCAGCCCCGACCAAACAACTATCAAAATAGCTACCAGCAACGTCAGACAAACGGCTACCAGAATGGATATCAATCTAACAGCAATGGCTATCAGGGTGGTGGTGGTGGCGGTGGTAGCGCCGGCTATCAAAATGGCGGCGCACCGCGTTACCAGAGCCGTGGCGGTTATCAAGGCAATCGTTTCAACAGTCGACAGAACAATGGCTACGGAAGCAGTCAGAACAACCAAGGGATGTATTCGATGCCACCGCCGTTCATGATGCCACCTGGAGGTCACACTGATTCCAGTATCCAGAGTCTCGTCAACAACAAATTCTTCCAGACGAACCGACCACCTCCTGGCACCAACGCATGCGCTTATCAGTCCATGGGATACGGACAGTTCCAGGCCGTTCCACCGTATGGTTATCCTTACCCGCCGACACCGGTACAGCAGTGACGCTTTTCACGAGGTAAATCTTTAGGAGCTTGGGCTAAATGAACAAGTTAACTGCTCATTATCGCTCCGTTTAATCTCCACGCGAGAATTTCGTATTATTCGCGATTGGGGATACGCGGTAGAATTTCTTTGAATATGTTCTTAATGTAATAATTCATAATTTGTTTCTCTTCGGTTTTTTTTTCTTTTCTTTTCTTTTCTTCCTTTTTGTACTTCTCTGGAATGGTGCTGACTTGACGTCATCGAGTTTAGAGAATGTCTGGTATACCGAGAGGGATTGTGGTGAGTGTCGAATGGATCGCTTAGATTAAAAAGAGAAAAGATACCGTACGAATCTTCGCGCGGTATCCAAACTATGCTGCTCTATGATGAACGTTATTAAAAGATAAAGGCGATATTAATTCTCGAATCTGACAGAAGGATTCATTTACTTTTTCAAAATAAGAATGAATTACATAACGAGTAATAAATAGAGGATAACGGGCCTACTTAATTACTTTAAAAGTAAAAGATTGATGATTTTTTCGCGTTCAATTGCTTCTCGATTATATCAAAGATCTAACGATTAAACGGGGAAGGTATAGTGACGTAATTGATGATGGAACGTATGGGATCGAGATGAAATGAAAGAATGGATAGTGAGAGTGAAATTGGAAGAGAATAACGATGCGCCAATTAATTAGAGGCACATTCCAGTCGAGTCTTGATGTAGCGATAGCTTGTTAGAGATGGTATAACGATATAATATTATATTGAATATCGAGCATGACCACAATTGTAGTTACGGTGGTCAATTCTATGGTAATCGAATAGTAATCTTCTTGCGATAACTATGTAAAACTACCTGTATGCTTTTCTGAAATGCACGAAACATATAGAAGGGGGGGTGGGTTAGGATTAATAATTTATAATTTATTTATAATTGCGTATACAGGCGACGCTCTACAAAAAACGTAAGGCCTTTTGCATAAAAATTAAGCCGTGCGCTTACGTAACGACCGTGCTCTATTAATTCCGCGACGAGACTGGGTGTGTCTCGACCTTAGAAAGAAAAAAAAAGAAAATCTTTTTCGACGAAAGGTAACGCGTTCAATATTGGGGATTTAATCGCGCGATCGAACGAAGTATCTAATTAATATTGAAAGAGAGAGAGAGAAAATAAAGTAATTTTTAAACGGGTTCGCGGGGGAAGGGTTTAAGGGAAAGAACAAGATTAAAAAAAAATCGTGGGATTATTAAGTAAAAGTAATGATTGATAAAAAAAACACGAGACAAAGTATAATATGGATCTTCAATGGTATTCGCGTGGTACTTTGGGTGGGTGGGAGAGGGTGGGTGGGTGGGTATTAAGGGGTGGGAAACTAAGTAAAATCGGACGCGTAGTCACATGGCTGTGCATCTCAGAGCAAAGCTCAGTTTATTTTTGTATCAAAAGTAATTTGTTGTTAGATCAACGAATGATGATAATGATGATGATGATATAAACATTGTTGTTTGATATTTATGCAACTGGCCACCGAGTGGCCGCCTCGCCGCGCACGCCCCACAGCCAACCAAGAGAAGCGCGGGGCCGGCTGCGATCGAAAATCCATCGTACCTGTGTCTCTTTTCTTTTTTTTATTTTTAATTCTTTTTTTTTTTTAAATATAGTTTCGCGTCGAAATTGACCACTCTTACTTTTAGTAACAGTACGAGTCTAGGTTGTTATATATAAATAAATGTTTAATAAGCTGCATAAGATATACACTACCTGCACACGAGGCTAAGGCAGCCGTGCGCGCCACCGTCTTACGTATACGCGTACACGCACTAACGAAGGATTGTCCTTGCGAGATGAAAAGAAAAATTTTTAGTAATCTTATTTGCGATATTAACAACCAACAAGAAAATTTGCCAATTCTCAATGTAATCTTACGCCGTAGGGGAGTCACGCTCCTCTCGGCTCGGTCCAGCGATCCGGCCGAGTCATCTTGCGCGTTTGGCGTATCTCGCGAGCCTCCAGGTTGCGCGTAATTTTTCTTGATGCCAAATTTTTCGCGACGTTTCAACGATTTCTTGTCACTGAGTGCGTTTCTTTTTTTTTACTTTTCCCTTGTCGGTGACGTCGCGCTTATATGGCCGCCGAGTTCAGAGCCAGGATCTGATCGAACTTCACGATTAACGGTCAGGAATATGTACCAAAGGCAGCTGTGATTCTTGTCCTACATTCGTATAATGTTTATTATATTGAAACGAAAGCCAGACGCGAATACTATTCTTTGTGAATTTCGTATTTTAGTTCTTCCCTTGTTCATTCGTTTTGATCGTGATATCTAAAGCAAGAAAAAAATTAAATATAAAAAGCACGCCAAGTCGTTTAATCTGCGCGTCCTAATCGCGATGCTCGTTACGAAGTGCAAAAGTACGACTCGACGCAAGATGTATTGACCGATAACGATTTTTAATCGATACTCGATCGGTAACACAAGATATCGATACAATAGTCCTCTATGTAACGGGTGATCATTAAATTTTTCAGTTTTTTTAAACGTATATATCAATTACGGTACCCGCGATGATGATTCCCTGTAACACGTTACATTCGCGAGAAAAAAAAAAGAATTTAGCCACGGCTGATAACGCATTTTTCTTATCGTGAATATCTTCTCGAGAGCAATGAAGAGCCGACGGGGTTAACTTGTCGATGATGCTGTGTATTCATTGATGACGAGGATCGAGGAGGTAATATCGAGCGTCAAAAACTGGAGGCTCCCTGCACACTGCGTACGCCCTCTATCGAACCTAATTGCCTAATGATTAATTAATATACATACGTTATACAGTGATGCCACGGTAAACACGTTAAAAAGTCAAATTTCGCGGATACTCAGAAACGTAATGCTATGATGGAGAATATTCATAGGAAACAAACCTTGCGATACACGTAAATGCGATTACGCGAGCGCTCGTACTATATATATATATATGTGTGAAATATTTTTTTTCCCTTTTTCGTCAAATTTCGCGTTTCGTTACACGGACACCTACTGTCACTGATTTCTGCACAAGGGCTCGGTAAAATGTTCATTACTGTACGGATTAATCGTGTCCAATGGTTCAGGGACGATTGATAATCAACGACCTTTCCGGGGGATGGCTAAACTTAATTAATCGATTGATTTAACGCTAAATTGTACAACGATAACGTGCGATTGTAAGCGCGGGAAAATTCGATTGCGAGAACCGAAAGCAGGAAATGACAGTAAGCAATATGTGAGAAATAAGAAAAAAAAAGATTTTTTCTGTTAGCAGCTACTGTGTTCTGTTTTTTCTTTTCGTTTTTGATTTTTCTCGTTGGAATCTTCTTTTTTTATAATTCTCCTTCGATAATCTCACACTGTTTTCACACTGATAGTGGGTGTACGCGTAGTTCTGTGATATATAAGATGTAGCGTATTAATAGAACCCACTGCTCTTATCGTGCATCATGGTTAAAATAGGAGAAAAGAAAAAAAGTAATATGATTAAAGTAAACGTATCTCATCGGTTACTAGGACAAAAATGAAACAAAATGAACGGTTATATGTCATATCACGTTGTCACAATGATATTGCTGAACCTGCTGTCGAATGGTTTGTAATTTTACGAGAAAGAGAGAGAGAGAGAGAGATTGCGAAAATGGAAGTAACGGACAATTTTGCGGGAGGAGGAGCAGTCTCTTTTTTGCGAGTATTCCCTTTTTTTATTCTAGAAACGGGGATATACATATATAGTATATACTATTACTACTACTACTACTATTATTACTACTAATACTACTATTACTATTACTACTACTACTACTACTATTACTACTACTACTGCTGCGGATGGTAACGATTATATGCCACTTCCGGTACTCTCTCTGTTAATCGTACACCGACTGTGTTTAGGTATATCACGTGGTGTAGCAGTTGACGAAAATTAATTTTCTAATTGCGAATTTTTACAATGACGCTGATCGATGCGAATGTCGTCAGGTGTGGTGCGGAGCTTTAGGGTCGGTGTGTCAAGCAGCAGCGAGCTACGATAACGATAAGCAGGGTGACGATGTTTAAAATAATTATTTTTTTTTTTTTAAGTAATCGATCAAAGATACAGAACTACTTGTCGAGCGGTGATCGCAATTTTAGAAAGTAAACGAAACTTATGCGAATAATAATTGAACACTCTGTCGGCCAACACACAGCGTAACACTATATATATATATATATGCGTATGTATATGCATATATATATACCGTCGTGTCGCCAATTAATGAGAAAGATAGGCGTGCTTTCCGGAAGTACCTTTTCGCAGTCATTCTCTAAAGTGTCGAGGACTCGAGATTAAAAATCATTAGTAACCGCACGTTATTATCGTATCACACGGATGTCCCGTTTCGAAACTAGATCCTCTTTTTGTAATCGGAAGTAAAGTCTCTTGCGAAGATTTATTTTGATTTTTCTTTTTGGGGGGTCTGTGCTGACACGATACGGATACAGTACACTCACGCATGTACACGCACTGATACTTACACTTTACGCACGTTGGTATATACAAGGGCATACTTGAAGTACGCTCGAGGTTAAAATTATACTTAGTCCCCCTCCCCAAATGATTTATCATCTTGCAGCCTCGATAAGGGTTCATTGTAATTATTTTTCTCTCTATATTCCATTGGTAAAAAGTCATTGGTACGCGCGAACGTTGCGCCTCAGTTGAAAAAAGCGCCCCCCCCCCCCCCCCTGGCAATACGGTCGACTCTCGCGAAGCTGCGAGAACGTTGACGATATTGCTGAGATTTTGTGAGGGGTGGAGGATCAAGGGGATGAACAGGATAGAAGGGGGGGTACGCGAGGATTGGTACGAGTTTTTTGGAAGGGAATGAATTGGAGTGAGTGGGTAGTAAGGGGAGGGTTGAAGGGGTGGAGAGAGAGGGAGGGAGGGAGAAGAAATGAAAAAGCGAAAATACCGAGTACCTTCATATATAAATGCTGAGCGCTGTGATATCGCGTACATAAACTTTTTATTATTGTAAAACGTAAATACGCATATTGTAATGTTAACGAATATTATCTCCTTTATACAAAGACTGAATCTCTCGCCAATTTATATACGAGTTTTAGCAGCCGCCAGGTACACGTTCACATACTGTACACTATAAATACCTATTTGTATATTATTAATTACAATACTATATTTTATATGATTGGATAACGCCGTCCCGGATGGACGTGGCTGATATACTATTGCTTAGTTCGATATAAACACAACGGGTGCATCTCTCGTGTTGCACGTTTCAGTAAAAAGGGATGGAGAGGCAAACGTTAAGGGGGTGATAAGAGATTGATGCATTGGGAAACATTTATAGTAGGCGAGGAACGTGAATTTCTGGGTTTTTTTTTCTTTGGGTTAACAATCAATCGAGATCATTAGTTTTTTTTTCTGGGTGTACGATAATTGTCTGTTGTTATTGTTGTGACGCGTGACGAATCTGTAGAGGGATTAATTTCTCTTGCCGACTCACCGCGAAGATCTTGGGGTTTTGTTTTCTTGTAATCGTCGGTAATTAACGTCTTGGGGACGTGGGAGAAAGATGTGAAAAGCTGAAAAGGAAATATTTGCTCAAACTAACGAAATCGCGGTTCCTTGTATTTTTTCTTGTATTGCGCATGCGCACGGTTTTGGATTTTTTCGCGTATTCATCGAACATGCAAGTTTGGGGTGAAGGTACGCCGAGCGTCGCGACGTTCAATTCTTGGGTTACTAGGCGGAGACGCGCAGTAAGTTCAGGAGGGAACGATCGGAAAATAAGAATTTAAATGGAAGGATTTTTAAAATTCCCGCCAATCGTCGCGGCGTTTCCGCATCTCGTGCGTCCATTCGATTAATACGTTATTTTTCGTTCACGCAATCTTGTTCGATGCAATTTACGGCGCGCAAACAGATCTTGCGCGATCCACGTGCGATCGAGGGGAAGACTGTTGGATAAAAAGAAAAGAACTAATAAGGAATGGGCAAAATGCGAGAGAGAAAAAGAAGAATCTAGTTTCACAGTATTTGTCGTGTCTCTTGATGCGTTTACTCGCAGTTTCGACATTTTTCTTTTTGCCACGTACGAGATTAACGCGATGTCCGTCATTTTTACCTGGTGCGGCAATTACCCATCAAGTACAGCGAGAGTTCGAGCTGTTATTGTTTCTAAAGATTGACAAGAGAACAAGGAACGCGATAGCACGAAAAGAGAAACTTTCGCGAAATCGTAAGAACGATAACGTTAAATGATAAATGAGAAGAAACACGGTACTCGTTGACCTCCTACCTTTCTCGTGCGTGTGACACACTCCGCGACACATCAGCGTGCACAGTATACAATTTGGCCTCTGTTTGTTAAACGAATACGAAATGTAGGAAGAAAGGGCGAGGATAAACTAATGGATAAAGAAAGAAAAACTAAAAAAGATGTTAAAATTCATCACTGGAGAATAAGAGTGTAAATAGGTGTTTACCTATTTAAACGCGACACTGCATACCCTTACTGCGTTAGTGTTAATTACTTAATATGTACTGTCCGATCCGCATTAATGAATTTTTCCAACCGTTTAGGACGACACGATTATTATGATATTGTAAAACGTCGAAAAAAAGAAGATGGAAGGAACAAAGGAAACTCTTTAGTCGCGAGGACTGTCCAGGACTTAACGATCCTATTGCGTTTTCACTTTTCTATTTTCGTTGCGGAGATACCTTTATTTTCCTTGCGTTTTTTTTTCGTCTGTACGTTCGTTTTCTTCTTTTTGTAATTCGCCTGTTCGATTTTTCTCTTCCTAAAGAAAAAAGGAAAAATGCAAATACATAAGGAAATACCCGTCGTCGTAAATGAGAGAGTCGTAGGACATCTGTTTCGCTCATGAAATACACGGTATAAAAGAATAGAGGTGACAACGTGCGAATTTATTCCTCGTTTGCGCGCGTGACTTTGAATTCTACCGGTGAAAAAAAAAAGATAAATTAACTTCCGGTTGAATTCCTTAGTTCTCTGATCGCGAAGTTCTCGTTGTAAGTGGCGCTAAGAGGATCGTCCGTTCATTAAAATGAGTTTCACGCTCACTTTATTTCGGTTTATCAATGACTAATTTCTTTGTCGCATGTGCTCCGGTAATGGCGGAGAAGTATTTCGGCATTTTGATTATGGTTAACGTAGGTTATGGCACGATATGACAATGTTCGACATTTAATAATGGTAATGGGTCCTCTTGGCGTCCACATTAGAGACATTCTCGAGAACGATATATGAGAATCTAGTCAAAATTGTTATAATATCACTTAAGCCTTACAGCGCAGTCGTACGATATACTGATTTTCATTCTCTCGTCGAGAAGAAAAGGAAAATCTTGGACTTTTTTTTCTCTTCTGTGCGTTGTGTATTCTTTTTTTTTGTTTCCACTTACCGATAGTCAACGTACGATCTTTCGCGGCGGACAACGGGTGTCGTGTCCGCCGAATTTCTTCGATAAGGAAAGAAAAAGAATGAGAGGCTTCATTTTATACGACGAGGTTTCACCGACGATTAATGAAACGGTAGATTTTTGAAGAGGCCTTTATATTATTTTGAGCATCAGCACATTGCTCAATACAATCAAACTGTTACGAAGTGATATTATAAATATTAAAAAAAAAAAGAGGTATTATATTGTGTAAAGCGAGCGAACTTGACGGGCATATATAAGTTTTTATATTTGATACTAGTTTATGATAGAGATGATTGAAGACAAAAAAATGAAAGAGAGTACTAAGTAACTATTCCCTGGTCGTTAGCCGAATGTTTATTCCAGTGACGTTAGTTTTTACCTGAAAGAGAAAAATAAAAGAGAGAGAGAGAGAGAGAGAACGAGCGAGAGCGTACGAACGATAGAAAGAGAGATAATTATTATTATTGAAGAGGCGTATTTATTTTTTGACCATGACATGATTTGAGGGAGTAAAGTGATATTTAGTAGTGTGTATGATAATATGAATATATTGCTGCATCCCTTGCTGAGAGGAAAAGAAAGAAAGATGAATAACGTCCTTTCAAGAATACATTTAAAGAATTTAAAAAAAGAAAGAGTAACACTGAATGCCCTATGGTAGTACTCGTTAACGCGATTTATCATTTTTTGAGGTTTAAGAGGAGACAAACTCGTTAATAATACTAAGACCGCAGGAAGCAAGACAGTTGGACGACAAACGATAAGAAATAAACAACATAAGATACTGCTCTACATTCAGATTCTCTTCTGTAGGTTTCACTAAAGTGCATTTCTTGTATGTTATACAGTATTATGATAGAAAATAAAATAAACATATTGCAATTGTAATTGTACTGTGTACCATTCTTTTTTTACCTGATGTACCTCCTCGACAGGAAAGTCAACCTTGTTCGTTACCTTTCCTTAAACCATTCCTCTAATTTTATATAGTATAAGTAATATTATGTTTAGTCATATCACATAATAAGAGTACGCAAGTTGTGTTTGCTACAGAATATTGTTTCCCTACGCACCATCCAGATTGCTGTACATACTGGAACTACATCGAAGGTCCATAATAATAATGATTTTCAGCACATTATATAATAACTCTGCAGCTGTAGGAAAATCAATACAGCAAGTCTATTCTGGGAGATGTTATAACAGGTTCCTGTAGAAGCTGACATTCTGTGGCGTCCCCCTGTGCATCGATGGTAATTTATTATTCAGAGACAGTATTTAATGTTTGGAGTATACATACTGTTGGAAGAATTATTAGCAGGAGTGGATTTATAGTTTAAATATATAAATGGTAATAAATAGTCACCAAATGCAGATCTCATTATTTTACATTTGAGGAAACTGCGAGGAACTCCATTGCGAAGAGCATATAATTTCTTGTGAGCTTCAGAAGAAGAGGTTTAAATCTTTAATATTATGTTAATATAAACCTTGGAATGTTTAATCATCAGAATAAAAGAAATGAGATATCACTATGTGCTTTTTATGTCCAATTCCAAAGACTAGACCTATTTGTTGCTATGCGTGAGAACCACTGTACTCTCTACAACCCTATGTAAATATAGACGGAGTTCTCATCCAGTTTTCTTTGGAATATAGGATCAAAGAAATCATTATTCTCGTTATTCTTCTACCGTAGACTTCGAGTTCCATTAAAGATGAGTCTGCATAAAGAAAATTTCTTCTGTTGATTATTAATGGCTTTGGCAACCTTTCTTCACGCGAAATATCTGTAAAGGAAACTTGATTCGTGTTTTCCATGGCAAAGAATACATTAATAGTTGTTCAATGAGAATCACTGTTAATGGAGTTTACTGGGAATACAGTGTTTCTCATGCTTTGGCATCTAGGCTTCTTCTGGAATAGGCAATATATGGTAAATTCAGGATACATCTTTACATACGGTAATTAAAATTAGTACCTAAGTATCCTAGAATTTGTCCTCAAGACGGACTAAAGTCATACTAGACAAAAAAGAAGAAGATATCGAAACACCTGGGTCCTATTGCCTAACAACCTGGCGTTGACTATTGTACATACATACATACATTGATCTAATTATTGGCAGATTCTAACAAAAAAATTGTAGGAAGGGATTAAGGTACATTTTTATTTAAATCTTAAGTAAATAGTCAAATAAATCTCGAATTTCTAAGCTTGTGCGTGAAAATAGACAAAATTTGAGTTCTACTAAAGCAGGTAGTAGTTCTATGCGTTCTAATTGGCCTCGATGGCTGCCATATTGATACAAAAAATAGCACAGCCATAGAGATTTGTAGTAGCTGTCCAATCCCAGGCATAGAAACTAGCCTTAAGGCAAGCTTGAGAGAAAAATCGTTAATACACCGGAACTTGCGCAGTTGACGAATTTAGATGTTCTGCGTCGAGGTCTTTCCCCCACCACAGTTACCTGGGTACTGACGTTTGGTGAGTCACATCCGCCGTCACCGCTACTCGCTCTTTCCGTCCCCAACAGCGGCCGAAGTAAGTTGTGTTCCTCGTGTCTCCTTAAATTACTTTCATTCCCTCAGTCCTCGTTATGCACGAGTACAGTTATGTGTATTCTCATACGAGAAACAAAGATTAGACAAGTCTCTGGTGAATTAACGGAAGTAACGTATTTTTCCAGAGATCTACAGCCGCTTTAAAACGGGTGCAAGCAAGACTTGTTGGAAAATCATTTTCTGGGACAGAAGCATTAGATATCAAATATGTAAGTAGTACTTTCTATTTTCTGTTTTCCCGTGATAGGTGAGCGGCTAGTTTCTTTGACCACTTTTTTTACTAACATTCTATTCCCCATTTCTTTGTTCGCGTTTCGTTCAGGGCTTTTTGAGCCCTGCCATTTTGTGGCCTTGGCCCTGGGTCTGCGGCACGTGCAAGAGCCAGGCGCGATATTATCGATTAGTAACTATCATCGTAAAGAATTACAAGTCTGAACGTGATAACGTTATCTCTGACTGTCTGGCATCATTCTCATATAGCGTGGCCTATTTCGTAAATGATATTTGCAAAGAAAATGGTGGTTTCGCGTATGACGGCCATTGTGCCTCGTTTCGCGTTGATTTCACTTTACGAAATATTACGTGTGAATTAATGCTTGGAGTTTAATTTATTTACCAATATTTTTTGCCGTTATGCCTTTCTTTCGTAACGTTTTAAAATTATTTGTGCAATAGCTTGTCGATTAAATATTATTTTAGAATATTGCCCACTACAATAGAACATAGCGTGGCACAAAATGGCTACTTTGCACATCGATCGATGCATGGTCATCAAAGGCATTAGAGTCGACGCACAGCAGTTTTGTTGCACCGTATCTCGTGGCAAAAAAATTATATAATAGAGGTCTACCGATTTTTCTTTTTGTACAAATATACATTTTCAATTGACAGAATAATTTGTATCGTGAATCGACTTATGACTTAATTGTTTCGTCGAATAACCACAATACAAGTATAATGTTTTTGTAAAAGAGCTGAGCAATACTTGTCAATTACGTAACAGATAAGTTACGCGAGTTTGCATTGATAATTATCCAGGAAATGCGCGTCTTCTCGTTAATGTGACAGTTGCACAAAATGGCGGATCTTACATTGTGTAGAGAATACCAAGCTTGGGCGTCGTTACTATTGGTACTAGAAAGTTCCTGTGTGAAGTTTGAAATGCCGAAGATTTTTTTTTGTTAGACTCCGGTTTTTTTGAATTTTAACGAAAACCTCTCATTTTGGCATGCCTCCACCTCGTACCTCGGTGGAGCATGAATGCTTGTGAGAGGAATAGTAACGGTCGTGAACATATGCCTTCGGTGTCCACACTTATCACGTCTGGATCCCATCCTCGCTGTTCACTACAATTATTTTATGAATAATTTTTTGATATTGAAATATTACTAGGTACATTATGTAACTGTTTGAATTTTTAACAATGCGTCTTAGGACTTACGGAGCATCGACCGGTGGATACCGTAACAGCAGTGCAGGACACCGCGGTGCCAGTGGAGGTCAACGTAATGGATATGGTGGAAGTGGAGGGGGTGGCGCTTCCGGTGGTCGATTCGGAAGTCGCGGAGGAAGCGGAGGAGGTGGCGGTGGTCGTGGCGGACGAGGTGGTGGCGCTGGAAGTAATCTAAGGAAACCTAATTGGGAGTACGAGAACCTAAAACCTTTCAAGAAGGATTTCTATGTGCCACATCCCAATGTTCAGACCCGTCATCCTCAAGAGGTTGAGATTTTCAGAGAAGAGAAACAGATCACTCTTAAGGGAGAGAAGATTCCAAATCCTATTCAGTATTTTGAGGAGGGCAACTTCCCCGACTACGTTATGCAGGGTATTCGCAAGCAAGGTTTCTCGGAACCTACTGCCATTCAGGCTCAAGGGTGGCCCATTGCTATGTCTGGCCGTAATATGGTTGGCATAGCCCAAACTGGCTCTGGCAAGACCCTTGGCTACATTCTGCCAGCTATTGTACATATCAATAGCCAACAACCGTTGAACCGTGGAGATGGTCCTATTGCACTTGTTCTCGCTCCCACCAGAGAACTTGCTCAACAAATTCAGACAGTCGCTAATGACTTTGGCTCACTGTCCTACGTAAGGAACACCTGCATCTTCGGCGGTGCACCCAAGGGTGGACAAGCTCGTGATTTAGAACGTGGTGTTGAAATCTGCATTGCTACACCTGGACGTCTCATAGACTTCCTCGAGCGTGGAACAACCAATTTACGTAGATGCACATATCTAGTTCTGGATGAAGCTGATCGTATGTTGGATATGGGCTTCGAGCCACAAATTAGGAAAATTATTGAACAAATCCGACCAGACAGACAGGTTCTCATGTGGTCTGCTACCTGGCCCAAGGAAGTTAGAAACCTTGCAGAAGAGTATCTTACTGATTACACGCAATTGAACATCGGTTCCCTCACACTTTCCGCCAACCACAACATCCTCCAGATCGTTGACGTTTGCCAGGAGCATGAGAAGGAATCAAAGTGAGTACAACAGATTTATCTTACACAACTGTTCGCATCTCTTCGATAACTTCTATTATGATGATAAAGACACATGATTCCTTATGATTTTATACATCGATATACCTCTAAGAAGAACTGACCACTTGATTGTTCGAACAGAGGCTTCTCAAAGATTAGGCACGGTAGTCTGACAAGTGCACTAAACTTCTGTTACAGATTGGGCACACTACTTCAGGAGATCGGTAACGTGAACGAAGATGGTGGAAAGACAATCATTTTCGTAGAAACAAAGAAAAAGGTTGAGAACATCACAAGGAACATTCGTCGCTACGGATGGCCAGCAGTGTGCATGCACGGTGACAAGTCCCAACAAGAACGCGATTATGTTCTTAGAGGTAACGTAACATTTGTAACACCATACTTATCATAGTTAAAAATCAAAGCTTTTACAACTCCCAGACAATCTTTTACAATGTAACGATACTCAACATTGCACTTTTTTTTCTTTTGTTCAGAATTTAGAAACAAGAAAGGTTCCATTCTTGTGGCAACAGACGTTGCTGCTCGTGGATTGGGTGAGTCTTACAGATAGTTAATATTAAAGTTTGTATCATTTTTCGCGAAGCATTTTATATGGCAGCGCGTAAGAAGACCGAAAGAACGGCGAATCGCGCGCAATTTGCAAGAATCGCGTGTCAGGAAGCGTTAGGAAGGGTGGCGATGTAGCACAGACTGGTTATATGAAGTGATGCCTCACTCTTGGAAACTCGGAGCCTTGGAGCAGAACCTTTTGACGTTGCGCAATGCAAATCACCAAGGATTTCTGGATTGTCCCATCATCATTTTAATCGATATGAGGATTGAATCTTGTGAATTTCCAGTACGCAACGGAATTGGGAAGTGCGTCTGTCGCTCGTACTCTCAGTGCTTGGCACTGCGGAGACTCCAAGAAAGACGTGACGTGCCGGGCCCTTCGTCGCGGCGACGACGTAGGGGGTACGAGGACGGCCAATGACACCCGGGATGATGTCCGATTAGAGTCTAATTACTGTGATTTCTCATTGGCGCCCGTGCGCACTGATCAATAACGTAGAAAAGGCCTGTATTTGTGGTCCAAAATATTCTCAAACTTTGCATTAGCTCTCAAAGCAGGCGTAATAGAAAGCATTAGTTTTTCATACCTGAACCTCGGGCGTTTATGTCGTTTACTTAACTATAATGATTTATACTATAGCCAATCTTTTGTCCTTAACGTTACGTTACGTAATCGATGACTCTAGAAAATAGCTCTTAACAATTACTTTTACTTATTAACATCTGCACGATTTCAGCCCACGCGCTTAATTCTACGACTGCTATTTTACTTATACGTGTCTTACGACACGAGCACGGTTCGATTCCTGTGCAATACTCTGTCAAGAATATTCTACCGCGTGCAATGATAAGGGTTATCAGGATAGTAACTAACAAAGTATGGATAAGCAAGTAAAAGGAAATAGTGTCAAGGAATCAATAATTACCTTAGCCCACTGTTTTAATACAGTTAAGTGGATTTGCACCGGTATAAAGGTTACGAGGACATACGTTTGGAGCGAGGTGCTAATGCAATCTATTTCTAATGCATTCTTAGAGCTAAGCCGACGAAGTAAAAGTGGCTCGTGACGAAGGATTGAGAATAGATTTGAAATACGGCTGTCCGTGAAAAAAAGAGGACCATTGAACGGGGGGGACGTTTGTACTGTATTAGAGATAACTTTAAAAAAAAAGAAATATCAAAAGTACCAAAAATGAAAACGTATGTTACTTAGTTGATAAGTGTGGGCATCTTATAATTTATGTTAATCAGTCTGGTTGTCCTTTGTTTCAGAGGCACATGGTGCACAGATTGTGTTGAGTGTGCGATGAGCGAACGATCGAAGTAGAAAAAAAAACGAAAAAAAAAAGAACCAAAAGCTCACTCACTGTCTGTGCTCTAGAAAAGCTATATATGCAAGCGATATATAGACGACGTACATGCGCAAATTAATCTTTGCGCGTATATTATATCGTATGTACGTAAATGTGCCTCTGTGTACAGCCTGTGTACCACGCGAGTAAGTAGGGTGGTGCCCGGGTACCATCGTGCTGGTTGGCTTCCGGGATAAGAACTCTGGTTTGCGTTATGGTACCAACCATCACACACTATAGCCAACGCTCAGCCGGTGCGAGACAACAATCTATTGATTTTGCTACTATCGCTACTCGATGGGGATGCGTGTAGGACAGGACATTGCGAACTGAACTTGCATTTCAAGAAATAGCACACCCCGGGGGGCACTGTATGCGGTCACACGGAATGCAATGTTCAGCGGTAACAGGGTTTGTATTATCACGACGCAGCTAACATACATTCATACACATCTGAGCCTTTACTTAATAAAAACAGACGGCGATTTATCGACAGACGCAGTTAGTTTTCTTTTTCTTTTTTTACAAATTTTACTAGGATACCGACCGTTACGGCCTTTGTTACACGCTTTCGAAGTTTTTACTTTTCATTACTATTGGACAATCTGTAATGGAGTTACGAGAGTAATTTCTTAGTTTAATCTTTTCTTTTTTTTTTTTGTTAATAATGGAATATACTTGTTTCAGTTAACGTGTTACTCGACTGACTGTACTGGATGATTTGTTTTTGAGGTTGCTTAGCTGGCTTGTACCTGAAAAATTTCTTTTCAATGTTTGTGGTAGGATTTATTGTTTTGAGCGATGACGCAAGGTTCTTCCTTTTTTTTTGTTAATGTTTTTGGCTGCCACTTTTGGCACTGTACACGTGGAAATTGCGTCTGTTGAATGATAAGAGTCTGACTTAATAGTATACGTTGCTCATTCACATGGACATGGCAAAAGGACAGTAATGCCAGCATATAGGACTGTTGCTGGCTTTAATGCCACCTTTTAAGGATAGATATTTTTTAAATTAATATCAGTGTGTTAATGTGTCATGTCTATGCCGTGTATGTATATGGATTTAGCTGCATACAGCCTGTTAAATGGTTTGTGCATCTCGAGAAATAGATTTATCTTTCTGTCAACAATGTAATAAATTCTCTTCGCTTGCACAAGTCACAGTCGAGGAACCAAAAGGAGACTTCTCATGTTCCTTCGTGTCGATCAGTTTCTTCCAAATGTTCAGTGCCTTTGTTTTTCACTTCTATCCGAATTAAATTCTCCAGTGCATTTCAAACTATTCTCTTTTACATAGTTTTACGCACAATTGTCATTTTTTTTTATACTGTCACGCAAAAATGGCGTATTATGACATTTTTTTTTTCTAGGAACTTTTGTCATGTCTGTTGCTCGAGGGTGCACTCACGCCAACGACGAGAGAAAAAAAAATAAATTACCCATCAGTAGAACAAAAAAGACTCGAAAAAGTAAAGATTAAAAGAGAAAACCGTTGAGTGGTTCGCGATGATTTTTTTTCGTGAATTTAATTCCGGTGCGCATACACCGCAAGCGTGCCATTACGTCCATTTTATTGTCCTGATTCAAATCAGGATCTTAGACATTCATTCCAAATGCCAGATAAGATATGCCCATATTTAACTGCCGAGCATCCATTACAATTGTGTTATTTCTTTAGACGTCGACGACGTTAAGTACGTGATCAACTTCGATTATCCATCGTCGTCCGAAGATTACATCCATAGAATTGGCAGAACGGGTCGTTCCCAATGCACGGGCACCAGCTATGCCTTCTTCACACCACAGAACAGCCGGCAGGCTAAAGATCTGATCAACGTCCTCCAGGAGGCTAACCAGGTCATCAACCCCAAGCTATCCGAGCTGGCTGCTAGAGGAGGTGGTGGCGGAGGCTACGGTGGCAGGAGTGAGTACTATTTGTTTTATTAAATTTAACAAAAAAGATATCTACATATAGACGTAGATAGGGTATCGATTAAAAAGTGCAGCCTGCTTCCATCTAGTATCAATTTTACTAACTGCCCTTTACTCTTCCTTGCAGATCGTTGGGGATATGGAGGTGGACGCGGAAGGGAGAACACCTTTTCCGGATCGCACAAGCGGTTCGACAATGGCCGAAGCAACGGATACAGTAACTACAGTTGATTTAGTCACTTTTAAGCTGATGGCCGAAACGGTACGCCGAAGTCGACCTACAGGGGACCTAGTTTAATTTACAATTTCCCTTGAACTGTGATTAGAAACCAAGTCCCCGATGCCGGTCGGACAGTAACCAACATAACACACGCCAGTCGATCGCTCGGCCGTAATCTTTATCTCAAGACATCTTTTTTTTTTATTTATAACACCCCACCTCTCTAGCTTTTGTTACAATTAGAACGTGCGCAGTGGGTTCTAAAATGAAAAACAGAATTAATTATCTTATTAGTTAAAGTGGCGGTCTTACACTTTTTTTTTTAATTTTGTTTCATTGTAAACAAGACGATGCTCTTTTGGATTTCACGCAGAAGCACGCAGGCTGATCTTGCAATGAATAAAAATTCGTAACGAATAAAAAAAAGAGAAACATCTACCTTTGACGATGGACACTTGCAGACTCCTTTCATACCGAATGAAGAATGTTGCGAGAACGCGTTATTTTTGGATACTAAAATTGATGGGAGAGATGTTGACGATGATGATGATGTTTACTTGTGTATTATCAGCAGGGTTGTTGAGTTTGATCAATGAGCATCGTTTTAATATAGTTAGGAGCCGAGTGAGGCATATGGACCATTTACAAACTTCAGTATTCATTCCAAGATTGTGGAATGGTCGGATCGCTTTTGGTCATAGAGAGAGCGAAGCTCCCTTTGAGCTAAGCGAGTTTAAATATAACCAAAGCGTCTGAGCTCTAAGGTACAACTGATCTGACGGGTCGCAGTGATCCTTCTTTAAAGTCTTTAAATTAAAATACTCTATTGTTTGAAATTCAGTTCGTCTTTTCATGCCGTGTGCAACACTATCGTATGAGCTAGTATGCACGTAAATGTATGTCACAATTGAAGTACCAACAATAAAAAAAAAGAAAAAGCAATTTCGTCGGATATAAATATCTTTGATAACCTCCTCTGACAATTTTCCATATTTCCTTGCAACGATTATCCGTCCTTTACTTTTACCTAATTATAAGACAATACAAAATTAGTGCTGTTTTTATGCCTTACTTTATTTTTGTATATTTTTGGACTTTTTCTCTAATAATTTATCTAGTATTGATTTTTAAATTTCAATGGAATGAGTAATGCGATAGAATTCAGAATCTTACAATGTATATGTTCGTTGTGTAACGAGCTTTGTATCATTATTGATCAAACTAGTACAGGAAAAAATGGAGGAACCTAAAAGACGATCTGTCCTCGACTTTATACGATCTGCCAGACGTTTCGACACTTGTCGTCTGGTATTTTGTGCAAAAATTACAGTGGCTGCCGATGAGATACTAAAACTATACACAGCCTTCGCAAAAGAGACCTTCCCAGACACCGTCAGCGGACTTCTCCTCGTCTACCCTGATTACGTTTTGCACCTGATCGAATCTTCAGAGGATGAAATTTTCCAACTGTGTCTCAACTTCCAAAACATTCATCCCAATTGTCTTGGTGTCTCCAGGTGTTTTCCTGTTCAGGTCGAGGTGAGAAATCGTTTCTTTGATAGATGGTACGCGAACAGGGTCATCACGCACTACCCTATTGGTAGCAACACAGCCCCAGTGGAAATGGAAGACAATTTTGAAAATATCACAAAAATTTACAAGGAAACAGTCGTCGGTCTTTACAGGTTCTATCACGAGCTAAGGATGTCCAACGTTACCAGTCCTGTGAGTTTTTTTCATGCATTTTAATCCTTCGTTAAATATCTAATTATTAATATATTGTATATTCCAGGTACGCTTTATGGAGAAGCTGGTATCTCTCAAGGAAGAGGGTCATCCTCTTCTACCACGGGATACCATCCTCGAGTTCATCCTGAACAGTCGTTGGGGTGACAGTCTACAGACTCTCATAGATAATTATTGGAACCCAACGTGTCCTGACGAGAACGATGACGTCTGGCCGTTCTCAGAGATGACGTTGCCCTGCGTGGACTTTAATGACATCGAGTGCAGAAAGAAGGAATTGAAAAAATTAATAGAAGCCAGTGGAAAGAATGGCGAATCATCCGCGAGTACCTAGGAGCACAGGACATTGTGGGACAATGGTTTGTTAATTCAAAACAACTTGATTACTATAGAATTAATATCTTTTTATTATCGTTGACAAATATTTATTTAAAGACCCAGTGTCCTGCAGATATTATAATACCTGCGTGCCTGTCCTGGCTTTTTTAGACATCCGTACAAGTCATTCACTTTCAAACAATCCGTTTTAGTCATGGCTTTTCTTTGGCCCAATTTTGTTTTTGACATTGTTGGCGTCAGCGTTGGCTTCTCTGGACTTACACTAAAGAAATTCCATCCGTAATGCATAATGCTCTTGTAATCATACTCGTAGCTGTACGTCGTGTTCTCCAGTGACTGCTTTTCAAAGTTGACACGAAATTCTGTGGAACAAGCGAACGTACGATTAAAGGCAATTGAATGTCAATGGTATTGGTCTACTGTTAATTAAACTAATTAATTACGAGGAATTATATTCTCTAAATGCACTTTGACGAATGCATCTCTATCAGCTCGACTCTGCTCATGAAATATTCCTAATGCGTGCATCAATTCGTGAATTGCTCTTCCCTCGTTACCAAGGCAATTAGGTCCATTCTCATCTGGTGGTTGTAAGGAGAGTATTTGTACTCCGCCGAATTTGCCGACAAAGGACCAGCAACTGGATTAATTTGATATTAAATTAGATTAAGAAATATTGTTATCAATAGGAACATTTTTTGTTTACCCTTTTGGATATTTAATGGGCCAAATCAATAGAAAATCCGGTGCTTTGCCGTTCCAAGGCACAAATTTCACGCAAGTCATGTAATTCAAATATGTGATGGCTTTGTATATCGTCACGTAATCCGGTATCTCTATAAAGATGTTGCAGCTTGTAGTTTTATTAATTAATATAACAATTAGTAATTAGCTTGTGTTAATAATCATAAGAAATATATGTACCGTACAAAGGACTTATAACGTAAGGAACTGTACGATTTTTCCAAAGCTTATCAGGAAAGACATCCCAGCGTAAGCCTATCCGCCAGTAATTAAGATTCTAGACATATATTAATTAAGTTAAATATATATATTTAATTAAAAGCTGTTATTATTAGACGACAAAATCAGTCTTACTTCATTGGACATAGCCATGTCGCCTTGAAATAAACCAGGACGTACTTCCGGATCCTGAGAGGATTCTTGCAGCAGTTTCAATTGCTCGGGTATAATTTTCACTAAAATATTTTTATCACTAATTATTTCATATAAAAATTACAGCGATATCTTACCAAGATCAGGTACCACTGGATGCACAGCATTAGGAACAGAGAATTTCAAATCACTTGCAGAAAAAGCATTAGCATTGCGAAATAGGAGTAACAAAATAATTTGCAATACTGTTAACAGCATCGTATCGAAATAAATATGACCTCAGCTCTTATAAATAAACGTAAGGAAAAGAACCAGAAACTGTATTAAATCTAGATCATTTTAACAGCCATGAAATCCTGTATAACGTTCAGTATAGACTCAATGCTTTCAACAGGACAAATTCTAATAGACTGACTAGCTACGTTGGTCGTCGTAACGGGGTTACTGGTGAAAATGCGTATAGAATATCTTATGAAAGAATTAGCAAATTGAAGCTACTGTATTCAGGTTCGATGAATAATCTATTTTATTCTCGCTGTACGGTTCATTGTTGCTCATTGTCGTTCATTATTGCTCACGTTAAAGTACATATCGCTCATGTCACAGTGAATGCTGGATGCGTCCAGTTCATTCATGAATAAAATATACGATCGAAAGATCAATTTTTTACGTGTAAAACTATCCACGTAAAAGTCTTCTATATTTGATATTTTATTCATAGATAGACTGTGTTCGACAAAACTGCATCGAGTTCCTATAAAATAATCGCGTAAGCCTTATATTTGGTTTTCAAACATTTATCAAATTACTGTACGACAGATTTGTGCTGATTAATGGAAAGTCAATGACGCCTGTAGATAGGCAACCCGCTAGCGTTGCTTGATGATAAATAGACTAGCACCCGTTTTCTTCGACGCGGTTCAAACTTTAAGCTTGGTTTATCTTCAAAATGCAAGTATCAAAGTTTTTTTCCATCATCATCTGGAGCACACGAAGTAGTTATCTAGTAGTTATCTTCCGCTCTACCACTTACTTCGTGGTGGAGTGGAAGACAGTACTGAGGTGCTTAGGACGTGAAGAGTTTTGGCCAAAAATCGAATTTCGAATTCTACCCGGTAAGATGTCCAGTCTATTTATTTTTCGATAACGCTGTTGTACTCTGCCTTCGGTAAGTTAAATTTGCCGCCTGCAGCTGCCTAGGCGTTGCGCCTGCTGGCGCGCAACCCGTCGTACATACTTCGTTCAATTAATTTACTTATAAAGTGGCATTGAAAACCCTAAAGAAGACTGACTTGTTTCGTGCGACTGTCTTGTTGTTAAGTAGCATGACTTATTTTAGTGTAAACTATTTCATTTACGCCTGTTATGCTTACTGAGAGACGTCCTTAAGTCTAATGGACGTCATGTAGGATACCGAACGTTTCACCGGCGTGTTTGTTTATTTTCTTGCCGATAAATTTTGTAACAAAAATTGTATGCGGTGCAATTAAAATATTTACTTAATATTCGTTAAGGCTATTTTAGGAACTATTGTATCGTATGTTTCAACTGTGTATCGGAAAAGTGCAATTCATGATTTGATATGATTGCATATGATGCACTGCAAATATTTTATGTTTGGTTGTAATTACCTGTTTGATAAGACTCATTACGCTTCATTGCTTTTTGTATGTAATCTATGATAATGTATTTCATTTTGGAACATATGTGATGGTTATGTCATTTATTTTATACTGTCGAGTGGTTTGAATGATTGAGTCGAATTGAGAGTAATTCATCGATGATAAATATTCAAGAATTAGTTGGATGCTTGAAGTTGCTTGGATGAGAATTTATATTGTTTGTTTATTGTCTTTTTATTTATTAACTTGGTTATTTAGAGTTAAGTTAGGTTTTGTAATCTGCATGCAATTTAATATTGTCTTAACGATGTTGTTTTTATAAAATGGTGATAAATAGTATGAAAATGGTGAGGCATTGAAGAAAATTGTTTTTCAGTAAATAAGGTATTTTTATCTTTTCTAGTGAAACGTTCACGTTATAGTTTAATTGTTACGGCAATATGCTTATGATAAATGAAATAGGATTATGATTAATTGATAATTTAATTATATTCTTCAAGGTTTTACAGATTAATTGACTATAATATTGATAAAATCCTATAACTATAATTATCTTTTATATATGTTAATATGGTTATTGTTATAGATTGACATAATGCTATTTAGTAAGAAGGGAGGCTCCGATGAAAATTCAGCACCAAATTCTGATTATGCAATTGCTGGTGCTATGAGTGGATTTGTAACAAGGTTCTTATGTCAACCATTAGACGTTTTAAAAATCAGGTTTCAGGTACATTGAGACAATAAAAAACTTTATTTACAGTTATCATCCACTATAATTTTCTATCTTACATTTAGTTACAAGTGGAACCAATAACTAAACACCATGTAAGCAAGTATCGATCTATGCATCAAGCAATATACTTAATTCTAAAAGAAGAAGGCGTATCAGCATTATGGAAAGGTCATGTTCCAGCACAATTACTATCCATTGTCTATGGCACGAGTCAGGTAAAAAATATAAATAACTTTGATTCTTTAAACCTGCTTTGTCCCATCTCATAAACACTTGCTTTGCATTTCCTTTATAGTTCTACTCGTATCACATGTTTATGAAGTTGTCTGATAGATTACCAGTGGATCATTGGCAGCACTCAGTGAGTTTTGTAGCTGGTGCAGCTGCTGGTAGTGTAGCAACAATAATATCCTTTCCATTTGATACAGTGAGAACAAGATTAGTTGCACAGTCATCGAATCATCGAGTGTATCAGGGAATCATACATTCTCATAAGTAAGTATTATTAATGGTGTAAGCAACTGCGATAAAGTAAAAGACTGTTTTTTAAAGGGAAATCTTACGAACTGAATCATACAGAGGATTTTTTCGTGGACTATGGCCCACATTACTGCAGATAGCACCACACACGGGTCTACAGTTTGTCTGTTACGGATTTTTTACTGATCTTTATAGACGTCATTTTCTTGAGTCTACGACAGGAATGGTTAATTCATTAATAGCAGGTAGTGCAGCTGGTTTCATAGCAAAGACCATTGTTTATCCTCTAGATTTAGCCAGAAAAAGATTGCAAATTCAAGGTTTCGAACATGGTAGGAAAGGTTTTGGTAAATTCTTTCGGTGTGAAGGAATGATACACTGTTTAATTATCACCGTAAAGGAAGAAGGTATAAAGGGTCTTTTCAAAGGCCTATGGCCAAGTCAGTTGAAAGCTGCTGCTACTACAGCTTTACATTTTACAGTTTATGAACAAGTTCTTCTTCTCTTGATATCTACGCGCTGATGAAAATTCTTAAGTAAACAGATTATATATTCATACTCGTATACTAGACTGCTGCATACCTGATAATCTCACGTAACAGATATTCTCATTCATTAGGTTCATTCATCAACTTGAGTTATACGAAAACTACAATTAAAAATATTTATTAATGATTTTAAGTCTATATTTCGACATTTTATTTTGTCGCGTATCTGAGGTATTTCTACTAATGTAATTTACTTATATTAATAATATTATAACCCCTTAACGTGCAAGTCCGAGTTAACTCGGATAAGGGCCATTTTGTTGCAAAAAAACCGTGCGTTAAGGGGTTAATACTGTTTTATTTGTGATATTAGTTTACGGAAAGATCATCTATCTTAACATTCTATCTTGTACAATAATCATTTATCACTATCAATCTAAAGTTAGGAGGATGAAAATTTAATATTAATGTTTAGTTTCGCTTTCATTGGAGTTCCTACATAATAATTAGTTAAGGCGTGGGGTCCAAATTGTGTAACTATGTAAAGATCTGATCCTTCTTTCGCTTACCTAAGGTCTTGTTACTTTTATATGATAGAAACTGAATAAGTCATGTTGCATAGATATCTGTTAGTAGAATTTTATTAATAATATTATACAGAAACTCAAACAAATATTCGCTAAGTTATATTTGTAAAACAACACAGCGAATACAATGTAAAGTGTATATAATCTAAAATAAATATCTATTTTATGTTGATAACAGTACATTGCACTTCCTTAGTCTCTAGACTTATTGATTTCTATGATAGAAATACTGATAAAGTATTGAACATATTACCATGTTCACTTGAAAAAGAAAAATGTACAAAATGATCTAGGTGCAGATTCAGCGTCGTTAACAGGAAGTAAAGTCAACTCGAAATTTCAAAAGCAGTGCAAAATCAGTAAAATGGTTTAAAAAGAAATTTTCTCGTGAGACTAGACGAACGTCTTGAGCAAAAACAAAAAGTTAAATTAACAAATCCCATTGTTGTAACACATACGTGTCACTATAGAAGTAACGCGCATAATCAATCGATGCGTCTACCCGAATAATTTAATTGTTAAAAAAGAATATGGACGCCGATTTAAAATCTTGCCGATATAACCATTTAAAATAAATATAATAGTTGTCACAAATGAATTGTACTTTATCCATAGCTAATAGTGTATCCCATAGAAAGCATGAGGGTCTCCTTGATAGCAGGATGAAGTTGTCTTTCGATGTAGCTGGTGAGAGCCTGACTGGCACCTCTGAGGAAGACGTCCTCCATTTCTCTGGCAACTCCTTCCCTGGACTGCCAGCCACGGCCTTCCGACTCCAAACCAGCCAGAGGTACCTCATCAATATCCTCTTCCAGTAGAAGCTCGCGCGTTTCCCCAGGGTTCTCCTGAACAGGTGTCTCCGTAGTCTCCCGCTTGTAATTTGCCTTTGATTCTGCCTTCAGGTAGACGTGATCATCCACGTTATTAGACTTAGTGGATCGTGGGTGGTCTTCGTGAAGAGGAATGGACGAGTTCAGGTTGCCATCGACGACCTGAGACGAATTCTGGTTGTCGATGAGAAGTGACCTAGCCTTTTTGGCGAGAGCTAAGGCAAAGTCCCTTGGTGTGATGTCTTCGACAGATCTTCGACTCCTGGTGGACTGTGCTTGGTATGTCTTTGTATCTAGTTCACTGTCTAAATCTGATGTTACATCCTTGATGGATCGTTTTGTCCTTGTGGATGGTCTTGTGATCCAATCATTCTTTTTCCAGAGACCTAAACGAGCTTCTGGCACGTACAGTGCACGAACTTGCCTGCTCTCGTTAGCAATGGCGACGTCTACTTCCTTGGAGGCACCTACCAATTCTCTTGGTTCAGCAGCCTCGTAGTTATTGCTTGGAGATACTGGTACCACTGTCAACTGAAAAAATTGCCATGGATACATAAAGGAACCTCTCGAAAAAAAGTATACTATGGAATATTAGTTATTTATAAAAAAGAAATACCTCATCATCACCAGTATGCTGAGTATTTAAAGGTTGCTGTGGCGGCCACTTATCCTGCCTTTTAATTTGTTTATCCAGTCGAGTAGGTCGGCAGCCATATGCATAAATAGAGGCAAACCTTGGCTCTAAGAAGCTGGACTCGGTACGTATACGCATTTGACCTCTGCCCCTTGCAATGGGACTTGTGTAGAACTCTATACCGGCTCGACGTAATCTCAAGGTCATTCTGCAGGATTCAGCTGGTATTGGAGCACGATAATCCCTTGGTAACAGTGATACCAAACCGGAAACTGATAAATCATTGAAGACTAAACGTGTCTCAAGAGAATTGCTGTTTGGTTCATAAATGCAACGATCCACGTGAGCCCATGGACTCCCTCGGACCCTCAAATCGTGTGGAAGCTGAAAACATTTTATTTTATACAATCAATGACTTCTTAAGAAACTGAAAGTGAACAAGAATGTTAAATCAACAAAACTGGAGACTGGTACCTTAACAGCAATACGAGAGACAGACATTTCCAGTGGAGCTGATCGCAATTCCTGCTGATAAATTATACCAGCGTTCTCGTCGTCTATTCGAATTCTACGCGATGATTCCCTGTGAAGTGCATCCAGTGCACGTTCCAGCCGTCCACTGCATCCTTCCCACCCGCCGATGGAACCGTGCGTCCGCGATGCACCCGAGACAATCAGCCAGAAGGTAATTGGCATCCAGCACCTCACTTGCATTCTATATCAAAGAGACGTTAAATAAAGAAGAGGAATCATCCATATGAAAAGTCACGCAGAAAGATATTCATGCCAAGGAAGAAAGCCGAATTAAATTGGCCATGCTCTGTGGGTCGCGAGTGTGTAGCGACATCCGCCATTACATAAGTTACACTTCCGCAGAGAGACTTGCATTAAGAATATACAAAATGAAACAGAAATAACTCAGCTGACATGCTGCTTTAATTATTTAGAATTCGAAATCAATTATTCAATATTAAAATTATATAACAACTATCAATACACGAAGATTCATAAGAATAATGAAATTTTGTTTACTTTCTTCATGGCAAGTATTATTTGGTAGATTATTCTATAAATAACGTATGGTACACTTATAGCTATTGTATACAAGACGTATTGACGTTTAAGCATATCCTTATAAGATATGTACTGAATATTCTACAGGGGCACGCAGAAAAATTTCAATGGGACGTCTATCAGTTTCTAGTATCAGGAGTTCATCCGTCGCATATAGGGTCGTCGTCTTGTGGTCTACGTGCACGCGCCATTAAAATATCTCGAGAGTCGCATCCTGTAGAAACTCGGTGAATTCGCGCCTGCTGAAACAGAGCATGAATGCGTCTTCCTTCCTACGTTACTCGTCAGCGACAATCCTCCAGTGAAACTAGGAAACATAATTTTGACGGGGGACAACGACTCGCTTAATTTGAAGCGTCCAAGCGAATTGCGTGCCAAGAAACTAGATACAAGACGTGCCTGGTAGTTACTGTAGTGTAGATACTATACTGTAGAGACACTTAGAAACTATAGATACCCAGAGAGATAGAAATGACTTCTATACGCTGATAATTAAACTCAATATCCATACGGTAAACATGGCGACACTATTGTATTAGGAAATTAGAAATTTCAATGTGTATGCCACTCTGGTATCAATTACTGGACGTTAATTAAGGCTAATTGTTTGTGCCTCATGTATCATCTCTGTAAACCATTTTACTCCTGACCTGCGTTCTGAGTGCGTTCTTAAATAGTCTCAGCGTATCAAACTACTTTCACCCATATTTTACATACGATTTAGCCTCTTGATTTTCAAGTACTCATAGTTAGCAACGTTCTCGTATAATTTCGCGAATTAACATTGTTAATCGTTACGCTACAATTTGCGTGTTCGGTTCTTTCTTTAAAAAAAAAGTGACTAAAGTAGGTCTACGCATGCGCAGATACGTTGTCAAAGTTAATCCGAATAAAATCATGCGTTTCCAGATCGAATCGAAGAATTTTTTTGTTGTTCTTAGAGTCATTTATTCGAGACTATTGTTGGCCTCTTGTCAATGTCGAGGATACGTCGGTTCAATGGCTTTTATGTAACAATGTATTTCTGCGAAACTTTTTTATTGTCTCGATAGTCTAATTCTACAGGCTGTTTCAGACGGTCGTAAAATTCATTCGGTACGTTAAGCGACGACGTTATAACATTTGAATTTCCACATTTCCCGCGATTGTAATTGGAATTGCGGATTCTTGTTTCTCATGCAGTTCCACGTGTCTCTTATATACGTACGTGGATACGTGGTGTCTTAACAATTTTACATACGGTTCGTATGCAACGCGTACTTCCTGCGCTGAACGAGGAAACAGATTGGCAAACAAGTGAAGAGATGGATACTGTACTATGCTAATGGTACATTCAATTCTGAATCGATGATCTCTTAATGACTCGTGATATTCTATAAGACCTTAGATATTAGATAGAGGCGATTGCTGATACTTTCGTATTTTCATGACGTTTAAGTATAGCTCGTGTGCTAATTATGATTGTTTTCATCTGATGGGAGATCAATGACTTTTAATTGTAGGATAAAATTACGAGTATATTCATATTTATATTTTCACTATATGCGAATGAGAATTTCGTTAATGACTATCTTTGTATTTGTATTTGCATGCTTTCAAGTGTTTCATCTATATATATATGAGTTTTGATAATGTTGAGTCAGCTAGTCTCGCTCTTATATGCTAATGTTCAATTCAATGTTGATTCGCTTCTCGGCTTGTTTGCGCTTCGCTGATCCGGATGGCGGGAATTTTGCAATTTCTCCAAGGAATTCTAGTTTGGATTTTCAACACTGTTCGGTCCTTCACGGAATGATTGATCGGCTACGCACTGACACCCTTTTTTGTAATGTAATATCTTTGAGTAAAACAGGATTCCTGTGTTGTCATACACTTCTGATAGGTTACTAAACGTTTCGGCAAGCTTTTTCAAATTTTAGTATTTTAACAAATCACCTTTTTCATGTGACATTCAAAATTTATCTGTCAGAAAGTACTGCGATCAGTTTAAACCAAACAAACGTGACTCGTTTAGCAAGTGAATGAAGTTTACTTCAATTTTCATCCAGTTAATCAAATAGTGTAAAACAGTATTCGAAATTTAATTTGCACTTTTAAGGTACTTTGAAGTATGGCAAAATTAGATAAAGTTTAAATCACCAAAAACATGTATCGTCTGTTACAGGTAAAACAAACTATAAATGTAAACAATTCCACGTGGATGGTACAGCAAGCAGTAGAAAAGTCAGTGTTACTCACGTTATGAGTTTCCTTGTCTATGCCGGAGGATCCAGGATGCTGATAAGTCTTATCAGTCAGAATGATCCAGTGAACTGCTTATACCAATCCACGACACTGTCGATCTGATACTGGATAACCAGTGGAAAGATCGCAACGTTCGAAACTGCTGTCGGTTCCTCACGATACCCCGAGACGTAACAAACGTTTACAAAACCTCGTGCAAGAAAAGGATAATTTTCTTTTGCTCTCTGGACTGTTGTATAATAATCAACGTTTCCACGGACAACGTTCGAGACCGTTGGTGTCTGCTGGCAGATAGAAGAACAATGAAAGTGCCCAAGAAGTGGCTCTTACTCGATGGCGCCAGCCAAGAGTAAAGTCAAACCGAACCAATGTGAACCTCTTCCTTCCTTTCATTCTTTCGGCCATTATGGAGAACACAGTGGAAGGCGTCGACCTCAAAGATACGCCCCTGGTAAGTGGCTGCGAATCTGGAACGCTTGGTTATCTCAAATGAATCTGGACCACTTTAAGATGCAATCTGTAAAATTCAAAAAATAACTTAATTTTTTTAATTCCAATTTTCATAAATCCTTACAAGGAGTGACAGACGTCACATATTAATTGTCCCAATGACAAGTTAGATATTTAGTAATTAAATAGATATTGATTCTTGAAATTTTCTGTTATAAAATCTAGTCTCTTGTCGTTTTTATATTTATCAATTTACAAAATTCAACAGTTTTTCACAAAAAAAATAGCCAATAAGAAGAAAGATCGTATGAGAGTGGAGCAATATTTATAGAACATTCGAGTAAAATCTAGAACGTCCATGTACATATATCTAGAATGGATCCTACTACGCTGGCTACAGCTCAGGCGTACTTAAATGGAATTCCCGGAGTCCTTTTGTACTCCATGATTATTTACTTTCAATGGCGAAAAGTTCGGCAAACAATTCGCATGCTAACGGTTTCTTGTGTTTTTTTAGCCAAGACACAAACCTACTTCTATTTCTTGTTCGACGACATCAATTATCCGGCTTGGCATTCGTTCTATATCTCTCGACACAGCAACACGTACGATTCTGTTTTGATACTATGCCGATCGTAACCAATCTTCGAATAATAGATAGCCATTCATATTTCTTGGTTACATCCATCCAGTACCGGGTCATTGAACCAATTAAATTCAACAGTGGATCCTCTTTTTATTCTTATATCTGAAAAAATATGCGAGTTAAAGCATTTCTGTGACGAATGACGCATCTGTAGATATACCAAATTTGTGGTTCAATGTGTGTATACATATATATTTGTGCACGAGTTAGTAGAATGAGACTATAGTATGACAAAGTCAGTTTAAAGTCACAACAATGATCCCATTTTGGTAGAAGGTATAACGCGTTCAAATCAATTCCCGCTAAACGGCCGTTAAATTCTGTGGGGTTGGCAGATGTTTTCTTTTTTTTTCTTTCTTCCCTTTTTTCCCCTTCAGCTCGAGTGACCACCCAAGCAAGATTTCTCAATCTGAATCTATTCACGCGTCGCAAATCGTCGAGCGAGAGTCAAACTCGAAAATTTCTAACAATGCCCTCTGGAGCCAACAAAGACTTTCTACCCTCGCATCTTTCTCATCCTAGGATATAGTTGTCCGTCCGACTGACGCATTGTGCAGAAACCTCCCTTAGGTGCGAGTTAGGCTGAGCTTAAGCAAAGACTTATCTCAATACAGCTACCGGGTGTCCCGTGGAAAAAAAAAAAGAAAAAAGATTTTACAAGCGTAAATTCTATATGGGTATAAATCTAAAGTTCCATTGCAGTCAAGGGAATGACTCAATTTTTGAATTCTAGGTATCGACTTTTTCAAATATTCTATATGAACCACAATAAAACGTTAGGCAACAGTGTACGAAAATTATGAAAATTGAAATATTTTCCCTGTTCAAGTCATTCGCTTTATATCATTTAGAATATATCGGTATATGTTTCTTTGATTCTCGACAAGAATTAAATAATTACACATAAACTTTGGTAATATATACTTCAACGAAGTAGACCATAAAACGTAAACATAGTTCGAGGATAAAATCGTTCAATCCAAGTGATATTAACTTGTCTAACGGAAGTATAATTTTCTTAAGTATACAGAGACGTTAAAGGCAAAAAAACAGAATGAAAAAAGAAACGAAATAAAAAATATAAAATGCCGACCACCAAAGTGTCTTCATATTTACAGGACCTAAGAGAAGCAGTGTTGCCCCGGTAGAAAATGAATTCCAAAGAATCTCGAAACACGGGGTATATAAATCTATGTAAGATGCCCGGGTATTAGGACCCTCACAGCGGGTTCTCAAAGGGCTCCAAGCGAAAGGAGAGCTTTTGGTTTTGGGCCTGTGAGGATTCATGAGGGGCCTTAAGAGTGGGGATGAAACTATATAAGGGTAGGGTGGCTTCTATAAGGGACGAGAGTTCCTTACAGTACTCATTCGCTTTAGTCTATTCGGTGCAGTTGCAACGTGCGTCGTGTCGTTGCGCAGCTACTGCAGCTGCGCTGTTCCTGTGTTTCCAAAGATTCATTATGTTGTGTTCCTCTTGATTAATATCCGGAGCAATTATTTGTCAGTGAATTGCACGATGAAGGATTCACGGATAATTCTCCTGGGTCTTCACCTAATCTTCATGGGTGAGTTTACATTGAGTGCTAAAACATAAAATGAATAATTAATTTGAAGAAAATCCAATATTACTTTTCAAAACTAAGATCAAGATCGTATCAATATACAGCTTACGTTGAATCTTAACATAATTGATTGTGATCAATAATAGCGATACGTTCTTTTCATTGATCTGTATTATTTCCAAGTAGGTACTTCGATTGGTTCTATTGCCAGTAATTAAATACGCTTTAAGCACAGTCTTTAATCTATTTATCGCGACGGTTCTACTGATTCTATTTTTAATTGTCAGACTCTGACCGTTGTCTTTGGCCATTATGCTCAATTGGATTAGACCAATTGTAAGGTCCCTGATACACGAATAAGACTTCTTAATTGAATTTTTTATAAAATAAATGTAAAACCATGTAATGTTTATCTGAAACACAATCAACTATCAATCTACTATTCTCAAAAGTACTTATACCATGTCAGTCATACCTGTTATCGAATCCAATCATAGAATTACAATTCAAGATTCGTGATCCGTTCAATCACTGTTCGCCATTCAAGGTAAATTAACTGCTATAGCTCGTTCCAAAAATGGCAGTACAAGTTTTCCAATTGGGAATTCTTTCACGTAATAAAAGGTAATACCATTACTGTTAGCGTTGCACTATATACCAATTTGACATAGTACATTATATACTCTGCTCGACAAGTTCTGTACATGTTTTGAACGAGTAGCTACCACGCCTCTGTCAACCTGTTAACAGTCCAGCAGCTAGATAAGATCGGTAACAGGAAAAAAAGGGATTCGCTGTCGAAGATCGGTGAAGATGCATAACTGCACGTACGTCGTAAAGGGACGTCAAGGCAGATTCGATTCGGATGGAATACCAATTGAAACAATAGCAATAAGAGGAAGGAAAGATGGAGCGAGAGAGGGAGATATGGGGAAGGAGAGAAAATTGTGTGATAAAGAGAGATAGAGAGCGAGAAAGCTGAATGAGATGGAATGAAAGAAAAAGCGAGGAAGCGAATGCAATCGAATATCAAACAGTCGTGGGAATAGAACGCTTAGGAGTCACTCATGGCTGCAGTTGCATTTCTGGATATACGATGCACTCTCAATGCACTCATTTCCTTTCCCTCTGTTTTCATTAGAGCGACAGTCCCTCAGCCGGTTTTTTTTTCTTTCTTTTCCAAGGATTTGGATTTCCAGTCGACTACGCCTTATGCTCGACCCCACTGTAACCCTAGAACAAGGGTTTGGGTCATCAATTTTCATTACATCTACTTCCTATACTTACCAAATAGATACTCACAGTAAGTTTTCTAATTTTGTCAAATTTGGGATTTATGAGAATTTTGACAAAATTATATAATTCCGTGGTTTGGCGAATTAATAATTTCATTACTCGGCTTATGTGTCTCATGTGTAAAGGATAATTTAGCAGCATCCGGGGACAGATTTCCATTGTATAAATCTGAAAGAAAAATTGTATGTATTCTTGGCGATAATTTTGGAAAATTCTTTGTGGCATGTTCAACATAGTTAAAGTGTGTTACCCTGAGATCCAAAATCTTTGGGCATCGTTTGCACTGCACGGCATTGGTTCTAAGGAATTGTGAAAAGAGTAGAGAATGAAAAAAAAATGACAGCGGTCCCAAAAGGGAAATTCTTATCGTTTAGAATCAAAGCTTGTCACCTGGGCCTTAGTTGGATTGTCCAGGTAGCAGAGGGTGGCGTCCTGGAGACCGAGATAATCCAATATAGCTGGGTATTTATCTTTTACGAATCTGTCAGGCCCTAAATCTCCAAGGTAGACCCAGCGTGTGGGCATTGGGGTCCTACCTGCCGATGGACCCCATGAACCCTATGGACCCTACGGACCCCATGAGGTGCTCGACACGGAAAATCCGAGCGGGAGATATGACACGAATTTATCGTTGCATCTCGGTCCATATTCCAAAGCGGCCTTTGTTTCATTTTGCAGGAACGTGTTCCTTGGGTACGACCGAATGGAACCCGGACAGGGCCGGTGATCAGTGCGAGGCCGCCATCAAGGAAACGATCTTGGCTGATCGTGCAACCGCTGCGGACAACACGCCATCCCGTTTGTACGCCACATGGTTATCACAAGAGTAAGTCACAATTATCTTAACATCAGATCTTACATATACATATGAATATATACATGAAAAATATTTATCTCAACGTATCTTGGGTATTGTTATCTCGTACGAGCATCTTGATCATCTCAAAAACAGTTGACACTGAAATTTTTGAAAAATTACATGAGAATTTTTTAACAAGTAGACTTTTGGGACACGTTCTTTGTAGTAGAGTCTCTGTAGTGAAACTCTGTTTTACTCTCAGAAGGATTTTGTCGAGGAATCGGATAAATATCGATTTGTATTGATTTATCGGATATGTATCTCTAAATTGATGTAATTGATTTACAAGAGGTATTTTCATCTCTGACCAAGACTCACCGACGACCGTAATTTTGATTTATACGCTTGTGAATTATTAACCCTCAGGTAGGGATAGGAATGATTTTACTTGATATCCCAGTAACATGATGGATGATCCTTCAGGCCAAAGACTCTTGTGTTCCTATGACGTAGGTAGGATGCTTCCTTCTCGTAAAGACGACAGAAAAGACACTTCAGTTATTTATGACAGGAATTTTCTTAGTGAGTCTTTCGAACGTGGTCGTTCCTACTTTTTGCCTGGGTTCCTTTTACGTCGTTGATTCAGGATTCTTATGCATAGTTCCAGACGAGACCGAAATTTTGCAGAACACCATAGACCCACTTGGACCTGCCACTCCTTCAGTCCTACGAATCCACTTTTGAAGTGTCACGACGATGGTCCTTGATCCTTTGACGATACACAGTCCTTGAATATTCCTGGTTCTTGTTTCAAGTCTTGCATCTGTATATGTTGCCTTACTTGAACAAAGGATTTTGTTTCACAGAGGAAAAATATAAAGGATGCCTCTGTATAGTCTGTAACTTATGAGATTTTTCATGTGTTTACACATTTGTGCGTTAGGCTAGGAAGTTATGGAAAACATACTATATATGCTGCTTGTTTGAAAATATAGTTTTAAGTTCTTATACTATTTCTTCGTTTGCTACTTCCGTTGTGGATCGATACGTCGTTTTATATGATATATGAATTTGTTCTTTTCTTTTCTTTGTTATTGATGATTGACTTTTGTTCCCAGATGCGAAATCAGAACAGGACCGGAGTACGTTATTAGGAAATATACTTTCTTCGAAAATGGTACTTTCTTTCTGATGAGGCATCATTACGCAGAGGAGTCATGTAGCGTCGCGACGCATACTGTCACGGCCAGAGGTGTTCTTCGTCTTCTGTCACCGTCCGTCGTGACGCCTGGCGCCACAGAAGCTAGGGTTCACCTTGACACTGTGCACGTGGTCCCTCTGAATCGACAGGTAATTAAATTATTAATTGTTTGACTATAATTAAAAATACCACAACAGCGCGTGTTACAGTTTCAATAATTAAAATATAACGTAAAAAATCTTTCTCCTTTTTGGCAAATGTTATCTGCTTCCAAAAAAAAAGTTCAGTATATTATGAAGTGATGCAAATTATTCTTTTATTATAAATCACTATACGCCACGTGACAAAGATTCGTTTCGTGCGTATCTCTCTTGGAATTCTTTTCCCTCCCCTACTTTTCATATCCAGATATAGGCGCCTTCTTGCGTATATTGGGCCAATAAACTCTTAAGCACACGAAAAAAGCTTCTAGAGCGATAAATTAATATTTATAACGACACTTCATATTTCTCGACGGAGTTGGACATGCAATTGTAAGATTGCTGTTATCTTATCGGACAGAGACGCCAGAAAATGTAATATTTTCAGAATTTGAATTCAGAGAGTGATGCTAAGATGATTATTTTTCAACTCCATTTCCAGCTCTTGCACGATCATTTGGAATTTATTAGGCTCATTCCAAATTGGAAATGCATATCCCACGTGTAATGTTTTCTTTTCTTTTTTGAAAGTGATATACTACAGAACTGAAATAATTACGAATTACAATTCGAAAGTAATAATTTAACTTGGTTTGATTGTCTTCACTGGATACGCAGACATTTATCAAAAGTACAGTATTAATTTAATCTCTTAGTAAACCGTAGACAGACAAAATAAATTTGCTCGTAATAAACATTTGGAGTGAAGATATCTAATTTCATGATCTCTCATAGATCTCATAATCTTAATAAGGTTTTTTTATGCTGTACAAGTCTTCGCCGCGCGTGCCGGCATTGACATAAATATATCCTTATTGCTTTACATATACGCATGTATGCGACAAAGTACTAAGCTCGTGATTATTCTTGTCAGAAACATAATATATTCCACTGTCTTTTAGGTTGCCCATAAGTTCGGACATCGTGTCAACGTCTCCTGTAGTCCACAGCCAAGATGGCGTCCATACGTGCCACAATTGATCTACGAACAGCATCGACTTGGAAATCCTTTCTGGGAGGGTCCGCGTTATAATTCTCTGCAAGGTCATCCGCCGTCGAGAAATCATCGTGGAATCAATTGCCTGGAGCCATTGGGTATTGAATTCAGCGAATTAAAACTCCTTAGGGTCCAAAAGAAGCCGACGAGCTCTGCAGGGTTTGGTCTTGGGTCAAACGGAAGACCAAGAGTGGAACTCTTTCTTGCTAGTCTTCCGCCAAATGTTCCAACTCGTCAAACTCATAGACCAACGTCCTTGCAGCCTGCTGCTTTGCTGCGAATAGATACGGTAAATATAAGGTCGAGAAACTGAAAAATGATTGTAGGTTAAATATTACCTTGGTTTCTGAAGGTCATTTTATTCTGTTTATTTAACAGACAAGTGGATGCTTGGTCTGCAGTACCATTGCTCGAGGAACGGAAACCAGTCCTCCAGTTTTACACGAGGTGGCAGCACTTCCAGCACTCTTGGGTGGAACATGGTTAAGCTCCACTTGCGAAAGCTTTAGTGGCGGCCTTTGGATCAAAAGACAATTACAGATTTATTCCGGCGACAAGCTGTGGACTGGTCGATGGGATTATTATGCGGATCCTAGATGTTCCATGTTCCTGTACGCCATTAGTGCTGCCGGAAGTTACGTTCAGAGAGCTGGAAGACATCGACGCGACAGGACAGACGAAGATATCGATAGGAATTTATCCTTGGATGATATTGAGAGAGTATATCCAGATTCCTTAGCTTTGTTATCAATAAATAATGCGGATTATACAGGAACGGACTCTAAAAACGTAAGAAATTTGTATAGGAAGAAAAGGAGCTTCGCTAAGAATATGACTGACCTTAAAGATCTTACACGAAATCCACTAGACGCTGTCAAGGTCGAATCGAAGGATCACCTGCACTTGATGAAGTCTTTGAGGCAGAAAAAAGCTCTTGAGGAATGGATGACCCCGGAACTGGCACGTAAAATATTTGATATGTACGGCATGAAACGTGGTAAGGAAGAAGAGATGCTTCCCACCATCGAAGAAATAAAAGAAGCTAAAGAAACCTCAGTGGGCGCCACACTTGATGTGCATAAGGATCAAGTTCATTTGCCTAGCAATTTAAATAAAGAAAAAGTAGACTCCACAATTGAGTCATCAGCAACTATATCTTCAGATCCGCTTATAGCGTCAGTATCAAAGGATGATCCTGATAAGAAGACACAAGGAATTTTTAAAACGAAAAGAAGTCTAGACGAGGAAGACTCGTACCGTCACCTTTTGCAAAATGCACAGCCCTCAATGGCGGAATCCTTTACCGCGATGCTCAGAGGAAATCAACGCTACGAAGAAACCACCAGGAAGCCTCTAGGATCATCGATTCCTACAGGAACGACGGAATTAGATCTTCACGTGGCGGAGAGCATTTTGATACCAGGTGATCCCACGGTGGCAGCCCGATGTGGAAGTCAAGGTAGACCCTCGAATTCCTGGCCAAGGAACTGTATTGTCCATGCCATAGAAGCTCCGTCAACGTTGCGCCTAAGAGCACGTGTTGGAGTCAACTGGAGTGGACAGTATACTCTTCTTCTTGGTGCACGAGATGACAATCTCTGGGACGCACCGTTGCAGCAATGTGGACCAACTGCATCTTATAATCCTGGACTTAGGATGCATCTCAGAAGAAGTGTGGGTATCAGGTACGGCCTGTATTCCTCTTCTGCAGATTCAATATTTTCCAATTACTATTTGACACTTGTGAATTTCATTTTTGCCTATTCGATACATCGATTGGTTTTATAAAAATTTATCTTCATTTTTTTGTATCGCTGTAGGTTTAAGTCTTATGAGTGTAAGGATTGTCTGTATATACTCCTCTTAAGTCTTTCTTCGCACTGTAAGTTTCTATGTTTGTGGGAATTAATTTGTATATATACATAGGATTTGTCTGAGCTTGTAAATATTTGTGTAAATATGATAATGGCAAGTTATCTTAATTACTTGCAATTCTTTATTTGGTCTTTTAATGATTAATGACATTCAAGGGACGAATATCCAACCAGTGACTTTATAACAATAGCTGCGTTATCCGCAGAGCTGTTCTACTTAATGTACTGTCATTGTAAATTAGTATTAATTATAAACACTAAGTTAGGTCTAAGATAGAATTAAATTTGGCGCATGGCAACGTGCCCAAGGGATACATCCCCAGTGAAATTCTTCATTAGTTAATATCAATTATTAGGAATACCCTGTAATTACATATATTTATAGATATTGTAAATAGATAAAAATCCTCAAGATATTCGTAACTGTTAAAGTAATAATTTGTAAATATTAAGTTTACATATATCTTTCTGATTACGGGTGTATTCCGAAATTTACTGCCAGTAGGTAATGCGACCAGCGCTTTGTCCTTATTCAGCTATACGTATCCGAGAAAGACGTAACTAATTTTGAAGTACTGTCAGTCAATTTCGCAATACAGTAGTCTCTTGCTAAGTGCGCGCCCAAGGGGCTGTAGGGGAAAAAGCGCAATTAACAAGTTACCACCACTTTGCACTGTCTACTCAGCTAGACTGTAAGTGGGGGGTAAGCTGTAGGGCGTCAGGCAAAAGGTGGGGAAATGCTACCACCAGCCGATCGAGGGGAAGGTCCCTTTGGCGCGCACTTAGCGAGAAGCTACTGTACACTCATAGACAAATATCTGTTACTGTATTTATTTAAGGTCTACTCGACAGTTAGTTATTCGGGGAGAGTTAACCGTAGAATTTTACGTGTACAATTATTTTTGTAGAGTTATGATTTTACTATAAAGTATCGTGTATAGTTATCAGGTGTAAAATTGGTCTATGTAGGATCGGAGTGCTCCCTTGAAGATTCAGCAGTAAAGAAAAATTTTCTCAAAATTATACTTACTCTCCTATTATTGTTCAAGCAGAGGATTTGGAAAACTTAAATGTCCACATTGATAACGATAATGTTCACTTTGTATCTGAAAATTTGCAACAATCGAACGTCCTTTGCTAATTGCGCAACGTTCGAAATATGTTGCAACCCATTCAATATATCACGCTCATTTGTAAAGAGATTAGGCAGTCTGTGACTTTATCGTAAAGAATAAAAATCATAAATCTTTTTGATTGCAGTCGTTTTTTTATTTCTGTTTTTTTCCTAATTTTTATCAGGATCTGGTCAGGTCATGGTGCAGTCGTTTCTACGAATTCAGTGTTTTTTTTGACAGATCAAAAACAATGAAGTCTTTCCAGCAAGCCACTGGCGGCTGTGCATACAATTTTTCATACAAAGTACGAACGTGCATTGTTTTGCACTGAAATATATTTTATTTCTCTATTAACATATATTTCCGTGTTTTGACGAAAAGCCACGTGCGATTCGCTAAGGATTGCATTGTTTACCAACTGTCAAAAAAAACAACACATTGAACTGGCGAACCGACTGTACCCCAACTCCGAATACTCCATAATAAAAAATAAAAATCTAAAGCGTCGCGACGCCACGCCGTCGCCGAACGAGAAAGCGCCACGGCTTTTCGAATGGTATACACGCCACCGTGACAATCACAAGTCTTTGTTATCAGTAGAAGTTATAAATTATTCCCATAAGTGGAATTTTACTATGTTCCATCCGAAGTATCGTGGCAGATCTAAATCAGCCAGGGTTGTCAGTACCCTAAGTGAACTCTCAGTAAGGAGAACATCTTCCTGAAGTAACAGCCGACTGGACTGATAACATTACCCATAAAAAAGAAGAAAAAGTCTAAATGAATTCCTAAATAAAATACCGAATATCAAAGTGAATTTAAAATTAAAAAAAAATGGCTGGTAACGATTCAATCCTGTCAATGGCCGGCGACGTATTTTCGCATCTTACGTTCGGCTGGGTTGACTACAGTATATTCGTAATAATGCTCCTCGTGAGCATCGTTATTGGTATTTACTTTGGATTCTTCAGTAAACAAGACAATACCACGGAATATCTTCTTGGTGGCAAGACCATGAGTTTCTTTCCGGTAGCCGTAAGCATGACTGCCAGGTATGTAGTTTCTAGCTTATACTATATCCAAATAAAATTATCACTCTCATTATAAGGTTGTTAAACAATTAAAATAATCTATTTGCCCAGTCACGTGTCAGGCATCACGCTTCTTGGTATACCAACAGAAGTTTACACGTATGGATCCCAATACGCAGTATGCATCGTCACGTCAATTCTGACGTGTATCGTTAATATCTACATCTTCATCCCAGTCTTCTACGAACTTCAGATCGCGAGTACCTTTGAGTACCTGGAGATGAGGTACTCCAGGTCGATACGCGTACTCTGTTCTGTTCTCTTCACTATCACGTTATTCCTTTACATGCCTATAGTGATTTATGTACCTGCTCTGGCATTTGCACAGGTCACTGGTTTCAGTGTGCACGTGATAACGCCAATGATATCCATAGTATGCATCGTTTATACAAGCATAGTAAGTACTTGATGAACATAAAAGTGATTGAGAAACGCTGTTAACGGTTAAATTAAATTTACATAATTTTTAATCAAATTTCTTTTCTAATTAGGGCGGTCTCAAGGCTGTAGTATGGACCGATACCGTACAATTCTTAACAACCGTCGGTGCACTCTTTGCCGTTCTTTATTTAGGAATTAATTACTTGAACGGTTTTGGAGAAATTTGGAGAATTTCCGCTGAAGGAAAACGCCTTGTTTTCTTCAAGTAAGAAAAAATCTTTATCAACAATACGTTACGCGTCTAGATCATGATACAGTTTGAACGTGTACCATTGTCTGTATCGGTCTGAATTATTATATAATAAAAATAATGAAAATTTCAGTATGGATCCTAATCCCTTCGCTAGATCAAGCTTTTGGAGCATGGCAATCGGTCTTACATTCATTTGGATAGGACATCTTGGCGTTTATCAAGGAAGCGTACAAAAATTTTTATCAGTACCAACATTGGCTGATGCCAAGAGGTATGCATTGTTGCCATTCTAAATGCTATTCATTGTTTCAAGTAATGAATAATAATAATAGCGTCTTTATTGTCAAGATGCTACAGACAAAAGGCGAGGATCAGTTACATAAGTAACTGCTTTTCATCCTGACCCCAGCTTTGCATCCTGACCCCATTTTGCATCCTGACCCAACTTTGCATCCTGACCCCATATCAACTAGTAAGTACAAGCGTAATTAACAATTACAATTATTATCCACAGAACCATGTGCGCAACGGCGATTGGAATGATAATTGTTAAATTAATTTCTGTCTTTACTGGACTTATCATTTACGCCAAGTATCACGCGTGCGATCCTCTGACTACTGGAGTGAGTAATTAATCTTATTATCATAAATCAAACCAAGTGATTACGTATTAATCAATCTTTCGATTATGCATCTTCTCAGGCGGTAAAACGTAGCGATCAAATACTGCCGTATTACGTAATGGACGTTGCCGCCGGTATTCCTGGCCTTCCAGGACTTTTTCTGTCTGGATTAATGAGTGCATCACTTTCCACAATGAGTGCAAATCTCAACACGCTATCCGGTACAATATATCAGGATTTCATTGCGCCATGGGTACCAGACGATTCCAGAAAGGAGTCCAGAGCAGCCACTATAATGAAGGTATATAACGGATAATGACTTTAATTAATTTTTAATACTAGATACCAATTAACACTGATTCATCAGACATCACAATGCGAGTCTTATTATTTTTTTTAATTTTCTTTGCAGATTAGTGTGGTCGTCATTGGAGCAATAGCAGTAGGCTTTGTCTTCATCGTGGAGCATCTGGGTAATATATTTCACATGTCAATCAGTATGGGAAGCATATCCGGTGGTCCTCTTCTTGGAATCTTTATCCTGGGTATGGTAATTCCTTGGTCCAATGAGAAGGGCGTCATGTTTGGTGGCTGTATGTCCTTGGCTATCATGAGTTGGATTATCATTGGGGCACAGTGGTATATTGCAAATAAAATCATAAGACATGAACCACTTCCTACTAGCACGGATCAATGTCCGTATCCATTGAACGAAACTATGTATACTTTACCTACTTCGTCACCTTTGGATCCTGAGGATGAACCTTGGTTCATCTATCGGTTGTCCTTTATGTATTATAATCTCTTGGGTGTTCTCATAACTGTTGTTTTTGGAGTCATTGGCAGCTACGTTCTTGGAACTGTTGATCTTAAGGATATCAATCCACGTCACATCACACCACTTATGAGAAGGTATTTATTTATCATGAAGACACATGAACATTTTAATATTCATCAGAGGGACTAAGGGGTCTTGAATAGCCATTTTTTTAAATATATTATATTTGCAACTCCTTCCTTACAGATTCCTGCCTCGTAAAGATTACAAGGAAGTGCCACTGAAAGAGATATCGAGGCAGGATGTACCTGTTATACCAACGAATCCGGAAACGGAGAAGAAGTTAATTAGCGGAAGATTCATTAAAGCCACTTAGCATTTCTTAGCCATTTCTCATTGTCTCACGTCGGGTGAGTCTAAGCGACTGGCTTGAAATATCGAAGTGGCAACTTTTTTCACTGTGAAAACTTTAATATGAAAGTCGACAAGTTTAACGTGGAGAAGATTACACGTTGACTGCCATGGGGGTCACCGGTGACCGGCACTCGACTTAGCTAAAGCGCCGTGGGGGCCACCGGTGACCGGCGACGCAGCAAATAATAAAAGTACATAATTAGAGTAAATATGGATACTGATAAATTTTTCAATAATACCATTGTTACTATAATGTCACCGGTGACCCCCAGCACGAAAAATGCTTCAAGCATGATTTTATAACTCACTTTATTTGCTGCAAATAATATTTCAACATAATACGCATCGCATAATGAAAAATTCACGTTGGCGCCTTAGGCAAACCATGGAAAATGCGCCTGACAGTCAACGTGTTAAAGTAATAATAATCGCTGAACGGAGTACAACTTTTAATGCATTACAATGCAGTCTACTATTGCGTATCGATAAATCGAGTATTTTTTATTTAGTAATTATCGTAATTATTATTTTTATTCACTTAAACGTATTGGAACGTTTTCTTGAAGCAATTCGTTATTGTACAGAATCGTTCAGATAATCGCTCTTTCGCCGTATGTATATATTTACATAGTTATCAGACTGTATATAGAATTATGCGTGTATTAAAGCTTTTCATTTTTTTCTTCTTTTTTTTAAATATGTCATTCTTTTGCCTTCCAATTTTTTCGCTCACGTTTCATGAACGATGGGTGTGCCTTGAAATTGTCATCCCACGACATATGGCAACGAACAAGCACCCGGTACATTTCCAATGAACATCGCGCGATGGCATAAAAATAGAAACAAGTATAGCTGCCTAAATATTTTCTCATATATTCACGACATGCGTTTGCATTTCGCAAGCAGGATAACGTTACCACAAATTCCAACCGTGAAGTCGAGTTCGCGGCGCGTTTTGTACAGTGAAAAAAAAGAGTACATACACTTTGAATTTTTATATAAAAACGAAAGAACAATCGAGAGTGAAGAATAAAAAGAGACGTTTTTAACAGTGACTAGTAATTTTTTAAAAAATCGTGTTGTAATTAAACATAATAACGGGATGTTCATTGACTCCTGTAGTTCCAACAGATACGACCGTTAAGATTTGAATCATAAATCAATACATCGATCAACCTTTGAATTTCTGCTGATTGTGGATATAAAATAATGACAAAACCGTGTAAATCGTGCGCGATAACCATCTATCTAGATATTCGCGTGACAATGTAAAGTCATTGTAAAATAACTTGTCATTAACTATATCATAAACTTCCTGCTAAGCTTAGAAGCCCAACAGACTCTATTACAAAAAGAAACAAAAACTCTTTTAAACTCAGGCTTGTTCCATCGAGTCGTATTTTTAAATTCAATAGGTTCGTGCAACCGCTGAATATACCTACGTATATCTACCTATGCCGGTTGACTGGTGAAGCCAGGTTAAAAATAAGCAAGAGCCAAAGAGAAGCAGCATTCTTCTTTAAATTCAAATTGCCATCCGACCATAACCTTACTTATTCGCGTGAATATTTCTTACGAGTCTTACAGTATCACCTTTAAGCTTCTTAAATTCCATAACCTGCATCTTATTCCAGCGTAAAATCTCCATGAGAATGACATCTACTCACTTTTAATCATCCAATATCATAATCTCGTTGAATATTCGCAAGAATCTCAAATGCCGCCAACTGGATCCACACTTGTTTATTGATTACCAAGCGCACGCGTGACGGGCGTCTCGGGGAAGCTCGGCTTCCCTCGGCGATGCTCGTATAATAACGAACTCGGTGATATACTCGTGGACACCCCAAAGGATGTCTAAGGGTAAGGGTGGCGTAAGACCGCGCCTACACGTGGATTGTGATACTCTTTTCTGATACTCGCTCACCGGACATGATCAACAAGTATAAAACAATGAGTACGTACGAGCCGAACAGCGGTTCGTTAAGAATTTTAAAAAACCTGTGAAACATTCCAGTGAGTATCATGTGAGCAGTTGCAGCATCTCTGCGTGAGTGTGTTAATGGACCAGGCTGGTTAACATAATTATCAGCAGGTAATGCCAAGTGGAGTGACTGTTGGTACGGAAGTGTCTTGGATCTTTTGGATAGACATATTTCTTTTTTTGGTTGTATACTAAGAAAGAAAGAAGAACTTAAAGAAAGAAAATACTGATCCAATGTACGCTCGGTGTTGTTGGTGAAGAGGTGTTTGGTATGAGCTTTCAAATTTGTATATTTCCTTTGTACTTGGTGCGTTCCAAATTTCGCAGTTCGAATTACATTCATCCCTTGGTTTTTTGAGAGCTTTGTCGTTTATATGACGTGGAGAGGATCGTGCTATTGGCTGTGATAAAATAAGTGGGGCGTGTTAAGTTTGACGTGAGTAAAGAAAAGATAAATGATTTCTTTTTTTTATCTTTAATGATATCAAAACAGTTGGCAACGTCAGTGTCAATTGTTTATACAGTTTTATCTGGCTTTTCTGTAGACTATCACTGCGCCGAGCAGATGCGTCTTAATTAAGGATTCATTTAACGATAATCTGCTAATTAACGAAGGAAACGAGGACAGTAAACATCTATGTTATTCCTTTTACATAATTCCCTGCATAATCCTTTCTGGATTTGATAACAGATTTGTACAATCGTTATGGTGTACCTGAAATGACGGAATTAAACCAATCGTTAATATAACTGGATGAAAATGATTAATTCAAATCTTCAGTCTGTGAAGATTGTCAAGCCCAGTGAAACAATGTCTCCCATAAATAATTGACTAATTGACAGATTTATAAAAATTGCACAATCAAGTGAACGCAACGTTGGGAATCTAATGACACAGTGTATTGAAAATAACGGAATATTCTTTCTCAAAAATTTCGACACGTCACCGGGAGCAATGAAACTCAAAAAAGATCCGGCAGTGTCGCTGGACTATTTTTGAAAAATGATGTCGATCCTGCAAAAGAGCCTATTGGGACTGGGACTCCTCGTCACTCTAGTACTGGCTGTCATCATTACTAGTAAGAAAATCAACCTGGAGGCACGTAACAACGCTTTACTCCTGGAGATGGTTGCTAATATCAGTAACGGACTGGACAAATTAGATAACGGTTTTGACCTTATCGTCGCGGAAACAGAAGTGGCGCGCGGTAGACTACGAAAACTGGCAGCTCTTCATCGAGAGAATCTTATGGTCTGCGCTCTTTTGCATGAGAAACACAGGAAGAGCACGACCACCAGGAAATTTAGCGACGGGGACAACGGGTCCGAGAGCGATGGAAGCGATTGACCTTTGGAAAGAAATTGAAGAATTTACAAACACAGTAATTGAGCTTTGAGAAATATTTTTTATCAGGAAATTTGGCATTTACCCAACTGCACCGCGATTTTTTATTGTCACTCTTATTGACAAAAAAATTTATTAATATTTCTATTGTCAGGGGTATACAGTAGGGCAGGATTATACATGTGTAGATAAGCGTGCGAATTGATATCGTTATGAGGGATTAATGCATTTGCTAAACGAGTATATATATACACAAATATATAAATAAATAGATATATGTTTAGTACACTTTTACAGATACATTATTAAGACTTATGAAATGCACTTCCAGGAAATTTGACTAGAAATCATCGCGAGGATCGAATGAATGACTTCTTTGATCACTTATCTCACTAATGACTATCCACTTTGTCTTACCGAGCCACTTCACTCAATGTCTTTCCGATTACAGCGCAAGCAATGACGCGTATAAGAACCCTGTATTATAATAACTTTTTTATTTTTTATATCTTTAGACACGAGATTTGTATATCTTCGTCGAAAAGCAATGATAGTTATGTATGACAGCACTGTACAATTCTGTTAGTTGTTCTTGGTAAATTTCAACTTTTCGTCAGTACGACTTAGGATTTACGAAGTTGGTGTAGCGACAATGAACAATTGTTTCCTGGGTGTGAATAACATTTAAAAAAAAGACAAGAGGAAACGCGAGACTGTTGTTTCAAGAGACGCCAAACGTTGAATTATTTGGTAGGTATTACGACGACAATCACCCGTTGACTGTATACATTGATGACTTTATTCGGTCATTAAAATTAGATGAAAGAGATTGTATTTTCAAAAGCGTTAATGTTTATGCTAACAATCTTCTCGGCTGTGCGTGGAACGAGGAGTGACAGAATGAAAATGATGAAAAATTATGCGTGGGATTGAAAATTGATTAGAAATGATAAGGGAATACCCGACGCAAAGCATCGAAGATAAATAATATTTTCAATAAATAATACAAAGTAAATGTTAAATGCTCATTTTGGATGAAGCCAAAGTTTAAAAGAGAGCCTTAAATATGTACGTGAGTGCCAAGAGTAGTAGAGCGTTGCGAAGGGAGGAGTAAAGAATTTCATAGGATAAGGAATAAGGAAATAGGAGAATTTACAGTGAAAATAAAATAAAATTGAAATAAAATAAGAAATTAATTTTAAAAAACGAAGGAAGAATATTTGCAAGAGAAGTTCTGTAATTTTTCCAAATTTTCAATGTCTCTGTGTCTCGTAATGTACTAGGTGTGTTGGTATAGTATTGTAAAAAAATCGGTGCCAAATGACACCTCCGATATTTTGAAGAGTTAATAATATTTCCAAAATTTTGCAAAAATCATATTCGCCGTCACTTAGACCACGTGAGCATTTATCTGACAATTATAAACACGTCGTAATTTAAGTGACGTTCTTAATGCCTTTTTACAGGCGTTTAATGATTTGCATTAATAGATGCGTAAAAAGGTGAACAATAGTATTATTTATCAACAATCTCTTCTTGTCTACAACAATTTTGAAATTGTCGTCTGCGCTTTTTAAAGTCATTGCGGACACTATACAGGGTAACGTGGCAAAAGATTGAAGAGCATAGTAGCAAGCATCATCTCAAAGATTATGCACGACACGTTGGAACTAACAATAAGGTACATTGCGTGATATTGCAATACATTGCGCGATATTGTAGTACATTGAGTGATATTGCAGTAGATTTTGAAAAAAAAAAATACAAAATTAAATTCACAATTCGTTTAACTAAATTTCAAATAAAACAGTTTTCAAAAACATCTCTAAACATATCACAGAAGGTCACGAAGTTATCAAAAGAATTTCATGACAAAACGCAATACCAAAGAAAGACCCAACCAAGTTTTTCCATTCTTCTCTCTGATGCGAGCAAAACTAAAGATCATGATAACAACCACCGAAGTCTTTCAATATCCATAAAGAACAATCATTAAAATCAGTGAAGAATCATCAATCGTATCACATTAAGGAAAAGTGTTAATCATCCCTGAAGAATGATATTTTTGGTGCATTCAATTCCTCTTCATTTCTTTCTTATTCTTTGGCGTCCATCTTTAACCTATTTGTGACATGCCATATAATGACACGCCAAGTAGTTTTTGTTTACAAAGACAAGAAACAGTGATAAAAAACACCAAATCGCAATGATGTTGGATGCATCCATATGGAATGAGCATTTCAAATTTTTCTAAAAAAAATCCCATTGGTCAACATTTCCTGATTGGACGCGAACCCCAAATTTTGTGGGTTCGAGTCCGAGATGCTACTCACTGGGATACGGTTGTCTCTGTCATCCTTGTTATTATGAAACGGTAATGAACTTGAACAACTTAAAACACAACAACAGTTCCCCTCCCAGACTGATTACTGATTAGAAAGTCAGTACCGACCGCCTGATTTATAAGCAGTTCGCAGTACGTCCGTGACCATCAAGGAATCATCATCGCAAATTTCCAGAGCGCGTAGCTCTTACTTCAGTCGATTCTTCGTGACCTTTACAATCATCAAATCGTTTACTGGATCGTACTTAACCGTGGAAGATGGCTGACAAACGAGGTAAGCGACATTTTTTGCATTGCTCGAATAATCATTTAATTTAAATACTCATAAAATAAATACTCATACTATTTACATATTAGCTTGCAGTAGGAAGTTTTAATTAATTTTATGCATACAGTATATCTACTGCACATATATTGGGATCTGACATATGATGCTACGACGTTTGGTGGCAAAAAATGGAACTTCTAAAAACGCACGTTGCAAACGCTGTTTAGTATTGTACATATTATTCGACAAAAGAAGGACTCGTATTTGCATATTGACAGATATTTTCAAATTTTACAAGCATTTTACATTAAAATTGTAATCTGACATATTGCACTAATTATTAAAGAGCCTACTCTGACGCCATATTGACTATGTCACACATAAGTCCCTCCCATTTGTCAGATCCCAATGGTACATTACAAATTACAATTTGAAATGACAGGGCAAAGACTGTTTTATCTTGTATTGCTTGTTATTTATTTTCTCGTTTAAGAACTAGTTTGATAAATACCAGTCTGCACTTATCAGTATCCTGATAAATACAGTGGGTCGCTTTGTTGTTTTTACGTATCAGACAGACATACGTGGGAGGAATGTATATACGTGTATTACATAAATTCTTGTTTTTTTCCTGATATATATATAAACCAAGCTAATGTATCCAACGGCAACCATATTGAATTGGCGTATTGAATTATTATTAACGCTGCACTAGGCTTTGATTGAAACGTATGATAAATTATTCATAACTTAATTGTCAATTGGCATACCAAAATAGTATTTTGCGCATTGAGTCATGCGTGTGACGTAAATCTTTTCATTGCAGGATGCGTCTCCTGCGGACCTGGATACAGGAGTCCACTAGCTGCCATGTTGGAAGGGCCAAGGGAAAAGATTTTATACGTTGTCTGCATTAATACGGATGATAGTAAACCTGATGTCCTTTCGACTGTCGATGTGGATCCTGAAAGTCCAACCTATTGTCAGGTGAATGGAATAAAGTGAAAAAATAATTATTTTCATATGGCAGTATACATTATCTTAGAATGATTACCGCCATTTATTTGATACATTGCAGTGGACGTTTCGCATATAATTTTTGAAAATAATTTCTGTTTCGTTTTGTAATATTTGATTGTTAACGATGCCGTACTATCATTTGTTGCTCTCTTGTCTCTATGTGACGGATCGATCAGCACTGGTCTCTGGTTCTTTTTACTTTTTTCGATGAAGCAATTAGTCTTCCCGAGCGAACGAGCCCATCGAGTTTGCCTGGCCTGGTTTTTCTGTCCTGGAAAAAAGAGAAAAGGAAAAAATAATGTCTGTCGCTTCCCTCATGAAACACTAGAGGAGAAGTAGCGACATGAGTGTTGAGATTTTTTGTCTAGATTTTTATTCTCAATCGTCCATTCATTCTATTATGTTTCTATTAATATTGTTTTATTGATGCGATAATCAAGGAGTACTTCTTTAATATGTAACAGACAGTTGTATGATAATGAATCACGTGTGTGACATTAATTTTTTTCTTGTCTGTGATCAGAATAATTTTTTTATAACCACTGCATAATATAATGAGTGTGAACAATTCAAATTGTATATCTTATATATTGAGTATCTGTATACTGTATAATAATTTCATCGAAACTTTATAGAGAAACGAATTAACACCTGCTACCAGATTCTTTGATATTCTTTTTAAGCAGTATACTTCTTCTTCTCATACTTACTACATAAATCCCACAGATTGTACATAAGTTAAGGATGCCGCACGTTGGAGATGAGTTGCACCATTCCGGCTGGAACATATGTAGCAGCTGTCACGATCTTCCTAGAAAGCGAGACACTATGGTGCTGCCGTCTCTCATGTCAGACAGAGTGTACTTGGTGGATGTGTCAAAAGAGCTTGAGCCATCGATAAAAAAGGTAGAAGAAAAAAAGGATTTAAAGAAATTGGTTCAGCTTGCTTAAAAAAAATGCAGATCAATTAAAGCGGTCAAACCCAATTTACTTGATTCTGATTGTTAAAGGTGATCGAACCGGAAGAAATGCAGAAATGGGGTCAATCAACGCCACATACGTCACATTGTTCTCCTACGGGAGAGATTATTATTTCCACCATGGGTACACCCGATGGAGATGGTCTTGGAGAATATTTTACTATTGACAGTGAAACACTCCAGGTCAAAGGTCGATGGAGCAAGGGTGACAAGCAAGCCAGCTTTGGTTACGATTTTTGGTATCAACCTTATCACGATATCCTCATTGGTAGCGAGTGGGGAGCACCAAGAGTCTTCAAGAGAGGATTCGAGGCTGGTGATGCTGCTGATCCCAGTACGTGAATAATTGAATCTTATTGATTTGCTATTAAGATGGATTTTGTGACGTCATTTATTAATGTAGATGTCTATGGAAGGAGTCTGAATGTTTACTCCTGGAGCGGTAGGAATCTACTTCAGACTATAAATCTAGGCGAAGATGGAATTGCTCCTCTGGAGATACGATTTCTTCACGAGCCTACAGCATCCGAGGGTCTTGTAGGTTGCGCAGTGAAGTCGGCCATTTTTAGGTTCTTTAAGAATGAAAAGGGCACGTGGTCTGCCGAGAAGGTCCTTCAGGTTCCACCTAAGAAGGTTGAAGGCTGGATAGCACCGTATATGTATGGTAAGTTAATAGACAGTTTATTCTGAAGGTACTAGTTGGGATTTCTTTTTTCTTTAATAAACAATTTTTTTTATAGGTATGATTACTGATATCTTACTGAGTCTGGACGACAAGTACCTCTACTTCTCGAACTGGCTTCATGGAGACGTTAGACAGTACGACATCACGGATATCCGTAACCCCAAACTGACAGGTCAAGTGTTCCTGGGTGGGTCCATACTCTCGGATTCTAAGATACGCGTCCTGGAGGATCCAGAAGGGTCAGGACAACCTGATCCCGTGTTTGTGAAAGGACGACGCCTGTACGGCTCTCCTCAGATGCTTCAGTTAAGTTTGGATGGACGTCGACTCTATGTAACCACGTCGATTTTCAAGCCCTGGGACAAGCAATTTTATCCTGACATGTTCAAGTGAGTTTTTGATGCTGGAGTAATCGCTTAAGAAAATAGAGTTCACTTAATTAACCACCCTTCTTGTAATATACTCATTAATTAATAGCGTAGGGGGGAACTATGCTGTCCCCACCACGTCAATAAGTTATTGGTTATTGATTCTATCGGAAGAGAGAATACCTTTTTCCTCTAGGGAAATTTTTTCTCGTGCGCTCATATTGAAAAGCTGCGAGTACATAGTATCGTCCCTTGGACAAATATGTAACTGTGTAAATATAACGGGTGGCTTTGCTGTCTAGGGTCCGAATGGAATTGTAAATATTTAGAGTTTTAAATTCGTTTCAGGCATGGCTCCACAATGGTGAAGCTCGACGTTGACGTTGAGAATGGGGGTTTGAAATTGGATGAGGATTTCCTAGTGGATTTTGGTGCTGATAAGGAGGACGTTTTGTTGGCTCATGAGATGAGGTATTTATTCTGTGTGTTTAAATGACAAAAAGGATATATCAAAAACTTGCAGTGCAGAACGTTTATTGTATACAATAATGAGAAAGAATTTTTGATTTTCTTGATGAAACTTTTATTTCTTTTTTTTACAGATATCCCGGAGGTGATTGCACGTCGGATATTTGGCTTCCGGAAAAGTAAGAGGAATTTTTTTTCTTCAGTGATTTGTGGACAGAGCGATAGCAGCGAGTTGGAACATTTTTAAGATTCGTATAAGCGACAGAGAATTAAAAAGCAAAAATTGATATCGCTCTGTGCGACTATCGAGGGACCGATTTATAATCACCACAGCACAATATTTTCTAATGCATTTTATTGTAATATAAAACCAATAAAAAATATTAAATGCCTGTTCAGTATCGAATGATAAAAGAATTTTGAGATACCTTACTGAAAATACTGTACCGTTTCATTTACCGTATACAGTCTTACTTCGCCTTTCACTTTATTGTATAAAGTCATAAGACACCCTGCATACAGGAGACACGGCAGTGACATTACTGAATAATATTTCTTAATGACTGAACAGCTGCCTGAATTACAAGAGGCAACCATTCATCATCAGCGCGATGACGTGCAGCATAGCGTCAGGCGCTTCGTAAACGATTATCCTGTCACAGTAACAAAGTACATAAGAAAAAGAAAAAAGTCACCGTATCCAAATGTTACTATGCAAGAAAATATTTTTAGAGATTGAAGTCAAAAATAGAAAGAGAAAAGAAAATTCACAAAAAAAATTTACTTAAAGAATTTCTTGTCTATTTTAACTTTTATCAACGAAATGTCCTTACGCATTTTTTAAAGTAATTTTCCATTAGCGTTGTCACCATCATGGAATTGATTCCATTACTCGGTTTAGTGTCTGTGCTAATAATAGCACTAGGAGCAGGAGATAACAAAATTGTAGGAATATCCGATAATAACTCTTGCCTCTTAGCAACCGATATTGATCGCGAGAGACTGCATGACGGAATACAGAATCACAGAGAGTCATCCCCAATTGGCAATTCCAAAACAGCCATCAATTTTCATATAACGTCGGTATCCGTGAAATGAGAAAAAAAATTTTTTTTCCATCAAACTAACAATTCCTTATATAACTACAGTGTACAAGGAGCTACTGTACCGTTAAGCGATTTATAACATATCCGATAATTAATCACAATTACGTATATTTGCTTGAGAGCCTTGGAATTTCAGAAATAGTACCAATAATTCTGGAATTGCATAAACTCACCGGAAGCTACATTAATGAAAAGAAAATACTTAAGTATATTAACGTACATTATGTACTTTAATTCGCATTAATATAATCTGTCGTATTGTTTGAATTGTGCAAGAAAGAAAAATTGGATTATTCCACGCGAACGAGTTTGCAATTCCAACAGTTATACGCAGTTGTTATATGTATCATGGAATTGCGCAATATTCCGCACATGACTGAATTTACCCGTATGGACTTCTGTGTGTACATAACCACGTATCGTTATGAAAATAAGCGGAAATGTTATGACAAAAAATTGTATAGGAATTTCGTGGATGTTTTGCAGCCATTAAAAAACTACGTTCGTTAGGAATTTCACTGATGATTTTCTAAATGATATTCCTATGACTGTGTATACGAAGAATGGATACTCGATACGTTGTATTGCCTCTGAAAATTTTCGTTCATCCTGTGGAACGATGAATTTTAATCGCTGGGTATTTTTATCTCCTGCGTATCTTCTGGTGGTCCGTTGTATATATGCCTTTACTATAGACAGTGCGAGACAATCGACGGAAGTCAGTGAAAGTAAGTAATTATATCTTTTGTCTTGAATTGCGCCGATAAGGCGCGACCGCTTTGAGAATTGTGTGTCTTGCACTTGGCGCCAATTTACACTCTCTAAGTCTTTGTTAAATTAATTATTGAAACAATCGTGTGAAATCTGGTGACTAGTTCTCAGGGACGACTGTACGTATATGTGCAGAAAGTATGAAGCGTTGCATATATGGATTTTTACAGATAAAATCATACGTCATTGTTACTTTCAATAGGAAGATGATAAAAAAAATGATAACTTTTCAGCAAAAGAAATATTGTCATTTATATAATTCAGGGTATTGTCTCTCTTTACTTTGTGGTATTGGTACAATTTAAAATGGCGGACAGATATATCGTAAATCATAATAAAGGACTACGTGAGTTTTGCTGAACGAGAACATTGAAGAACGGCGCCAATAATTTATAACCTGCCTTATTATCTTATTTTACTATTTTGCCAAATGGCACAGACAATATATTGCAACATCTGCCGGCATGGCGTCACGTATTGTACGTCATCAAGTGGTAATACTACGCATTACGTATGTACAAAACCGTTTATCTATCTACCAAATGACGGTTACATACTTTTTGCCTGGAAATAAAAATTTTTTACATCACAGTAATATCGTTAGGTCTAATAAATTCGTGTGGCGCGTGATTAAGTTTTTTTTGTCCTCAAGTCTGATTCTCACGACCCCAACGCGACAAACGGACCGATTAAGAGACGGACAATAAATTATATTTAATGAAACGTGCCAGGCGTTCGTTCTACCGTGGCATTTCACCGAGTATTCTGTGCCCGAATGAAAGCCACGGATAGTGTACAGTGTATTTGTTCATTCGGCAGCGTGTCGACGTCGTTTGACTTCATTGTTTGAGCCCAATTTATTATTGTTTAAGGACAATTGACTCGGCACGGTTGGCTGCCTTTGGGGCTCTCGATTCACTCTCTGTGTATAATACAATATGCTTATGCACATCTAGAACATGGAGAGCAGATTTTATTTGTTTACAACACAGCCGGACGTTACTCTATGGATACAGGATCGTTTCATAAGAAGAAAACTTTAAAAAGATAACGTTATTATGTCGTGTATTGTTGAAAATTGTGACAGTTCTAACGCAAATTTTTACAGACTCGTAAATTCCGATTTTCGCAGTAACGCTATTCCCGGAAACTTTTACAGCTCAAGTATAATAAATAATAATCGAGTAAATTATGATTACCCTGACTGCCATTCCTGCCATTCTCGAAACCCTTTTTAAATGCTTCACAGAAAGAATCCGTTGGTTAATATTTCAGCAATTCTTCGACTTACCGTACTCTGCTATATTTTATACACACCTGCTTTATTGTTCCAACGATAAATTAATCTCACTTTTCCAAAATTGCACCATGTCATAACATAACTCGCGATAAGTGAAAGAAATTCAAAAATCTGATTATTAGCTATTCAATGTATTTCTCAATGGACTGGTTCACCGTGTTTCCCAATAGGTGGCAGGGCAAATACTGCCATCTGGCGGTCACTTAATCAATTACGGAGCAGTTGTCGCCGAGTGCTGCTACGAGCATCGGTCAGTCTTGACTTTCGAGTCAGTCCTCGCCGGTCCAGCGTAGAGTTCGTTCTGTGCCTTCTTATGTGCGGCCTGGAAGAGTCTTATGACATTTTGGAAGTGAATGATAATAATTGATAAGCGCGCACGTGAAATCCCAAGGACCCAAATTATCTAAAGATATAATGAATAGTGTGTGTAAATCTACAATATAAATAATAAGGAAGATTAGGCCAATTCTTACACCGCATAGGAGCCAGGGATAAGATATGAACTATATAAATAAAAGCCTGTGTGATAAAGTATAAGTGTCATCGAAGAATCATCAAGTTGATGTTCAACAATCTCAATCCAGATATCAACGAGTGCCTTTCCAGTTTGGATAAAATCATTGCTAAAATGGTGAGTTTCACTGAATTGTATATATAATTATTAGTATTCAATATCCAATGTACCTTATGAAGTCTATGTCCAAGTATTCATTTATATTTACATGACTGCATTGCTCTGTTATGCAACGAGTGAAAATGAAGTTCTCCGTAAAGGTAGCTCGTTCGTTAATAACATTTTTATGTGTTTCAACATTTTCTAACAGACTCTTCGCTTCTCTCACTTTCTTTTAAACTCCCTGTAGCAATTTGTACCCCTGGAGTGTTTACTTGGACGCCTCGAGGATCCTTTTCTTTTCTCGACGTGACGTCTTCAGTCTAGACGATCCACAATTTGGTTAGGACTACCTGCAAAAATGTCATCTTTCAACCAACTGGCAAATAGTAAAACCTAAAAAAAGTTGTTGCCACGGGAATCAACACAAAAATCACGGACGAGTCCACAGAGTGTCTTTTCTGTAATTTTTACTAATCTATATACGTTTCATAATTCATAGTATTCATTTCAAGCCTAAACATAAATAACGGCTTTACCTGTCATTATCAATTTTTGTCACCATTCAATGATTCTCTTCATGCGTTAGGTTTATGCTCGTCATTTTTTCTTTTCTGTTTACCATCTACATTTTCAAAATATTCCTGACTGTATTCACACGGTTGACTAAATTTGAAAAATATTGACTCGGCCTCTGCTCGACGAAATTTAACTGGAATGTCCGAGCTAATTAGGATTTATTGTCCACGATACTGTAATCAGATTAATTACGATTGGTCCATATCGCAGAATCTTTAATATAAAATGATTTATTGCTATTTGACGAGATTCTAATAGGAATTTAAGAATGATGGCGATTATTATCCGTTCTCCTACCATGACCCTGACCGTTACTAGATCAGAAAAAGTCAATGCTGTTGTATATATATGTATATATACAGCGGCTTTCACTTCAATCGGCGGAATCGATCCAACTTTGATTGGAACACGTATTTCCCTCCTGTCCGATACCAAGATCGTTAATCATTGTCGTTCAAGTGAATGATCTTAAGAAGATCATCGTCCAATCGTCTTTCCTTCTTTCGCCAGCGCACCTGTCACAACAATTGACGTCATTAGTAACACAATATAAATTATATCGGTCTGCTAATCTTACCATTCAAAATTGCAACGGCTTGCCGCCATGTTACAGGAACGTTAGAGATTCGTGACCTCGTAGATCGTATCTTAATAATTTAATAAAAATAAGCGCAAAAAAGTATGTCCAACAAATTTGCTTATTCTTCACTGCAACTTCGTTGCTCATCACAGTGATAAGGTCTTATCAATCTTTACGACGTAATCCAATAACTTTGATACAATAGTAAGTCTAAAATCTGCTTTGGATCCACCTGCAAGGGTGATTCATCGCGCAATCACTTTATCATGACGAATCGCTAATATTGAGTATCAAATGTTTTTTTTCTACAACACGCGTTACGAAAGTCCTTATCTATTAGAGTCTTTGGTACTGATATCACTTTTGGAATTTTTGTAATTCTTAACAAGGCGTCACGAGTTTCTATCTTGTGTATACGGTTTACGGGTATCACTGATTAAATAAAGATTTCTTGCCGTCACGGTCGCATTAGACTTATCTTTGATATACGATTGCTTCTCTTCCAAGAGGAAATGCAAACAGGCATAAACAATATACAAGACTGTAGCCTGTCTAAGGTATATCAGGGGATTTGATTCTGTAAGCAAATGACAAAATTGTCTGGCAGTTGACGAAAAAAATTATTAAAATTACTCTAGCCGAGCGACGTCAAGACAAGAGAATAACAGTACAGAAATCTCTGTTTAAAAGCATCAACACTGTACCTCAGACTGTCAGTTGATAAATTCCTAATCATTAGCTGCGTTTCTAAACTTGATTATACTGTAGAAAAATTATTGACTCTTCCAACCGCGTTACAATCCTTATTAATTATGGTATTGTTTAATTGCACATAAGGCCTTATAATTACGAAGCACTTTCCCAGATAATTATCATGTATGATGATAACCGGTGTACCCTGTTACGTTATCTGTCGTGGAATCCAACTACCAGCACGTGTATTACTGTACTGCTTTTACAGGAAATGGTTGAATCCATCGACAGTCCATATGATGCTTGGTTTCTAGCTTATGTTTTCTTACGGCATTCAGACCCCTGGGTGGATATAAGTTATTTGGTCGTGTTTGATAGGTACAGTGCGTTTAAATTTTCACAGTCAGCTGCGACGACGCTAACCTGCGACACGAAATGGGTTTCATTTGTTTTGGTAATTTGGCCTGCTCCTGGAACGATCCTCTCGAATGGCTGGACGTTTTGCCACGCATGCGCTTCCTTACGAGTCGATAACATCACCAACACTCACGTCGACTCACTAGTACGCTCTCAGAATGCCCTGCTGCACTGGTTAACTTCGGTTGCCCTGCTGCTCCTGTGTGTGTATATATATATGTATACGTATATGGGTATGGGCATATGGATATATATATATAAATGTTCAGGATCAGTGAACCAGCGTAGAGCAGTGGGATACCCATATTCGTACCTTCGAAAATTTGATTAAAACTGTCCAAATTGGGAGGTATGTTCAAAGCATACCTTGTAGGACGTAGTCGGCCATTTTTTTTTCGTTATCAGGATCCGACGGTTGGGTTAGGTCTGTAGAATTGAATTTGAAGAACGGACTTTATTGTTTGATTGCTTTTGTTGGGATATATTCAGGGTTTGAAGTTTGAACTATATAGCTGTGTTGAGGATTTTTTTTTATTTGGGATTTTGTCAATCACTGGCTGGCGAGAGTTTGGATTAATTACTCTTGGAACTCGGTGAAACGTTAATCGTTAAGGTTAGGGACGTCACTCTTACTTGACAAATTACGAAAGCAATCCGGTCGATTGTTATTTGATGCGTTTGTTATTTAATTCATTGTTGATCGCGATTTTCACTTTGGTGGTAAGAGTAATGTAGTTTGGGACAGTGGGTTTGCATTTTGTTGTATAATCCGCGGGGATGATTTAATTGTACTTTACGATACTAGTGCGAAAATTTTTTTTCTTACTAGTGTGAGTTTACAGCACGAGTCGAAAGCGACTGTTGCAATCACACTAGTTTAGAAATGGTTTTTCGCACGAGTATCGTACAAAATTTTATTTCACAACTGCATTTTCGCACGTTGTGAAATAAAATTTTGTACGATGCTTCAGTTTGAACGATTTGACGGTTACCTTAGCAAGGGATGCGCAGTTCGCTACTGCGCAGCCTGTTGGCGACAAACCGTGCGAACGGAATATTCACGCTATTTTCGTAACGTTCACAGATCTCAAAGCACACGTGCTTATAATATATGCTTGCGCGCGCGCTCATGTACTTTCAATGACGCACATGGTGTACATACAAGTTCGCAGGGATACTGGAATATCGATTTTCCGTCGTTAAAGCATCAGGCGAATGTCATGGGTTCGAATCGATTCGGCGATTTTTTTGAATTTTCTAAAATGCTAGGATATCTACGGGAAGAAAAGCCGTTGGGGGATGAGATATATATATATATTTTTTGAAATTCTAATCAATTTTGATTATGTAAAAAGTACTGGGTTTTTCGTTTTTGTAAAAAGTATACCAACGCGTGTGGTATGGATTTCTACGGAAATCAAAGCAAGCCAAGGTTCTGATTGTCAGGATTGTTATCTTCAAAATGGCCGGTGACTACGTGGGATTGGTGATTGGGGAAAAAGGAAGACCTCGTTAAGGCTGCTTAATTCGAGACGATGTATATTACTCAGGTCACTGGCTCTCTAATCGCTCTTGTAACCCCAGTCGGGCTTCTCAATTATTTGAGGTTAGACATGCCTGTCTGAGACACTCCATTACGTGGTCAGTTTCACTCTTATGCCAACTAAATCATTGGACAATGGTCGGTTTAAGGCAGCGTTTTCAATCCCTTGATAAGAACGTTTAATTCTCTACAGGGCGTAACAGGATTCGTCGCGACTGTGTCTTCTTGTAAACGAGCGTTAAGCGACGAGCGAGATATCGTTTGTTGGCACAGTTAACCTTTAACCTGACAATGAGAAACAAGTTGACTACAATTATTGACAATTGAGCACAAGAGAAACAACAGATTGTTCCTTCAAACCGTTCGTATCGTTTTCATGTGTTTTTATTATCAATCTTTATTATTCGTAAGAATTTTTTAATCGCTTCTTATCTGTCTAGCGATATTCTGAAAATTCGTACGTTGTGTGTAACGCGAAATTCATGGACATAGATTCACAGATAAATGGCTGAAGCTAATTGGTAGCCCATCCTGACCTTAGGGCTGTCTCCATGGCACATGTAAGCGCTTTACTGTCTGGCGACACTAGATAAAAAGACTGCGTCAAAAGTGTCGCGACTTGTAAATACCCTTGCATATGCATTGAATGTTACAAATAGTCTGGCAAATATTCGCAAAAACATTCGCAAAGGGGTGAGCCCTTCTAAGCGTTGGATGCTGCAAGAAACTAAGTAGTCGCGTTTTCAAAGTACCTACACAATTCTCAACTAGACGCGTCTGGCGACAGCCAAGTGGCTACCGTGTTGCCGTTTAGCAAAGGAGTTAAGCCGCTCGTTAAGCTGATCGTTCCTGACACTCCGTAATTATTCGTTTCATGTAAATACTCGTGTGGCCTGTTTTCATTTGTCTATTTTTACTGTCCCGCTCGTCGTCGAGAATTTATTTCCGCGTATAACCTCGCCTGACGTTTTCATCGAGGCGACTGTGTGACTTTTTTTGATAATTTTTTAATCGCTTCAATGCTTTTTATAGCGCTGACGAACTTTCAACACGCGACTCAATGCCGAGCCACGCGAATTCTGTGCAACGACCTTCGCTACGTGAATTGAACGTATACCCTTAAGCCGCGTCTGCAATGAGTCTACGTATCGTCGCACCACATAAGGGCAGGTGACTTCTCTATCTACACGTTTACCAGGAAAGCTGTCGTCGATTGCGTAGGCGGCATAAGGGCGATAATCGCAAACCGGCTCGTCCAGTGAGTCAGGCTTTAAGCAACGTTCACACTGCACGTATCGGCTCCCCTGGACTTGCGGGAGCGACACTTTCATTTGCATCGTCCGATAAGAACAGTATCCTTACCAGAGTAAATAGACTGTCTGGCTCAGTAGACTGTAACGCCTAAAAGCTGCCTGATCTAATAATCATTGACAAGTCCTTACACCACAGACTATAAAGTAACATAGAATGCCAAAGACACTCTATATACTCCGTTCACCGTTCGGTATTCGCCCAGCGAATTTTCGGCTAATTGCGTCCGCCGTACTGTGGCGCATTATTTTTTGTCGTTCATTGCGCATAAAAACGTCACAGCCACCGCGCTAACGATTAGGTTCTAAGAATAATTGTCTCGCGTCAATCGTAATTTGTTGGCGAGGCAATTTTTTATCATTCTGCTGTTCACGAATAAAAAAAAACTGCGAAACGCTTTTGGCTCGATAATTACTGTACCGGCGCACGCGCACTGTAACTACCCGTGATAATTGGACGCTCCCGTAACTCTTAATATTTACGATTCGCCGCGTTAGCTTTTCTTTCTAGTCTTTTTTTTTGTTCTCGGTTTTATTTTTATTACATATATGGCGTCTCACGTAACGGAAAGAGAGTCGTGCAACTTTCGCATATCGCTTTTTGTCGGTTCGCCTGTTGTGTGTATCGAGCGAAATAGGAAACAGCTGATGGTTATAGCGGCTACATGAAAATAATGAAAACGAAAGGCGGTGTCTTTATGCATGTACAGCGACCGCAAAGCGCATCGACGCGTGCATCGATACACGGCTTGAACTCTGACATATCGAGAATAACAGGCATTGTGTATTTCGTTGCGTTGCTGCGAAAAGATGCGTTCGCTTATCGCTTGCTTTGTAAATACGCCACCTTATAATGCTATTGGTAAACAGCGGTCTACGTTGGTAACGTTTAAGATTTTTGCGATTCGTTGCGTCATCCATCGGCAAATTTTTCTTACGGAGTTTACTCCCTAGGCTACTTTCCTGACTCAGTGACCGTGAAGACGAGATGAACGTTTAGTATTTTCATTTTCGTATCAGTATTTTCATTTGCACGTGTTGTCCACTGTCGTGATCTCGATGAAGAAAGAAAAGAATTTTGCTTGTGCTATTTATTTCATCAAAAAAACAAACAAACAAATACGAAATTTGATTCGCGAAATTTCACAAGCGAAGCGACGCTCTTATAAAATATCCGCGAAGGAATGTCTTTGTCGTTGAGTTTTGAAATGACGCGAAAATATTTCATCCCTTTTTTTTCGTACGATATTCATTTTACGTAACGTTAAAAGGTTCTCGCGAACCTTTAAAGAGCGTTTGACAGTTTTTCTTAGGTCGTCGTTAGGAAATCACATAGCGATTCGAAGATTCGTCGCGTGGCGGCGTTACTCGGCGATTTTTCAAAGCGACGTTGCGAATTCGTCCGCGAGCGTCGCCCTAGTCGCTCTTTCTAATAAGGACAAATAATGGGGCTCGGTAATAATAGCCAAGAATAGGTAACGGTATTGGCATAACAGTAAAGTCGGCCTCGCGGAAAAATAACGACGAGAAACGCGTGCTCGAAGCGCGCACACGCGATACTACGCGGAGAAAATTCGCGAATTTCGTAACACACGAAAAAGAAGAAAAAAAAACAACCACAACTTCGCCATCTATATGCAACGAGCGTTATTCATGCCCGTCAATGATTCGCCATGGACTCTCGGAATCCAGTGACGATTTCATGGAGTAAATTCAAATTTCCCGCCGGCAGGTAGACGATTCATTCAAAAAATTCTCAGGCTCCGATTATAACAGTCAACCATTTGTTTTTTTCCCTTTTTTTTCCCTTCTATCGATACCGTGTGACTATTTCCAATTTTCCAATTGCCTAATTACTTTCTCTACTCATAACCGCGTCTTATTATAATTACGATAATGTATCTAAACAAAATTATACACTACTCTCTCTCTTTCTTTCTTTCTTCATACGAATTAACATAATCGGATTCTGGGGAGCAGAAAAAGAGTAGAAAAAGAATGACGAAACAAGAGACTCCTCTCCTGATTACATACGCCTAACCACGCGCAGGTCCCGTTAGTTTGAAAAGCATCGTTTGGCACTCTTTCGAAATACCATTTTCTATTCCTGAATCCCAGGTGGACATTGGTGAGAGATCAAAGTTGTGGGGTGGACTGTATAGCGGTTGGGGTAGGGATTGGAGGGAGAGGAGGGGATTGAGGGTTACTCAGTGCTCCAAGAAATACCTGGACGCTCTAACGTTAACTAAACTTTCCCCAACGGCGACTATCGTTATGATTATCGACAGAAGGAACCCCTACACTTTTCCCCAGGCGTCCTCTTACGTCACTGGTTACTTAGGACCACCTATGTAGCGGCTAAGAAGACTTTCCAAACGTCAGAGATTAGATTGAGAGCGTTACGGAAGTGCTTTCGCTCTTGCTACCCCTTTTTCTTTTTCGATTATTTATCTTTGTCCCTTCTATGTCGTTTTCTTTTTTTTATTCCACAAAATTCTTCGTAGACCGACGCCATCTTGCACGACGTGTCTGTACCTGTACCCAGCGACTTTCCACGAATCAAATTCAATTTCACGTGTCTGATTGCATGAAGTAATTATAAACAAATATTTTTCCTTATATATCTTTGCCATTCACGGATGCAACGGATGGGCTGCTGCACCTTGCACCAGCTTCTACGTATGCAAATCAAATTTAACGTCGGTGGAGATGCGGCCAGAGAAATCTGGCACTGTAGGTCATGGCGTTCGTGCCAAGCGGTCGTTTGCTTTTATTGTGTACGCTTTATATACACACGCTCTCGGAAGTTCCTAATGGCGGCCGAATCGTCGACTCGTCGAGGTTTTACGTTTGGACCAAAAGAGGATGCTGGGCGTTGAAATTTCGCTGTACGGGCAAAACAGGCTTTCGGTACTATTGGGGTGGATGAGATTTATCAAAGGGGGGTATGGGGGGGGGGGGCGACTGTCTCAATGGTGTTTTATCGATCCATAAAAGTGAGAGTTTGAAATCGAAATTTATTTGAAATGAAAAAATTATAAGACTAGTATGGCGTCTGGTAAAGGCGCGTGCTCTTTGGATAACGATATCGAAGGTAATTAATTGCCCCATTAATTATTTTACAACGATAATAATATACGAGTGACTCACTTTCTTTTCCCCCTTCAATCTCTCGCTCGTTAAATATCACATAGACATTAAGGATACAAATATATTACCGGAATCGTTATGCTTTGTCGCTCTCCCTCTTGTCTCCGTTGTATCGTTACTTGTCGATACTGATAAGAGCAAGCTTAGTGATAACAAAGCAAAGTACAAAGGAACAAACAGACTGAGACAAATATGCTGTTATCCGGCGCAAACGGTATCACTATATATATATAAGTATCACAAAGTGCACATGCATCTGCAGCCGAATAACCGTTGCTCCCCGAGCAATCTGGACCGCTGGAGTGATGCTGGTCGAATTTGAGAAAGATTAAAAAGTAAGATACCTACAACTGTACAAGGGGGTTAAGATAACCGACCATAATAGAACGTCATTGTTAAGATCATTCTTACTCCACTCGTTGCTCCGTCATAGGAAGATCCGTATAGCGAGATCAGATTGTTATTATTATCCCTGACCTGATCTTTCACTATACCTGGACCCAGGTACTCACTGTAATAGATAATAGACACGGGTCTGGTATGGTTGCTTAATATAGATGCAGTCAACCTTACCTACCGCGGGTAACTGTTAGCTCCCTGATGGACCGCTAGAAGATGAGTCTGCGCGTCCGGAGATCATCTCGGGAATGTGCAGCACCAGGTAGACAGGCTTCTTCGAGAGTAGGGTGACTATGTAACGTAAGCGCAAACGTTGACCCACTGTGTACAGTTCTTTCACTCTTTTACAATAGTATATGTATACATGTTTATGTATGTATATATATATTGTATATACATATATATATTGTATATTATATTCTGATCTCAAGATGCACCTGTATTAGAGTATCCCATCCAAATGTCTCACGTGGCTCCATCCTTTCTCCGTATCGGTCCTCCTCTACCCCGCAGCTGATCCTCCCGCGATGCTGTTCACGTATCTTGGCTTGGATTCTCTCTCTTTGCTCCGACCAGTCCCCCCCTTCTCCCCCCTCTCTCTTCTGTCGAGCACCTGACGCTATAGCAACGGCCTCGAACACGTGCACGGTCCTTTATTTCTTTTCTCTCGACGTAAACCACCGGCACGCTTCTTATTCCACCAATGAAGATTCATCTCGCCGCGTTGCGTGTATGGGGGAACGTTGTTGATACGCAGACGTAAATTTGGTAGTACTGGGTTTTTCTTTTCTTTTTTTTTTTGAAAATTTCACGAAGGATTTCGTAGGCGGAGATTATGGCAACGTCATTCAACTATACGAAACGGGTATTACCTAATCTGATATCTCTGGCTTCTCATCCCTGCATATGTCTGACCCTACATCTGGACCGTCGAGATGCTGCAGACTCGACTGGATCCAATTTCATCTCATTTCGTCTCACGGCGTTTCGTCCTACGGAAAAGCACCAGGCAGCTGTCAGTTATGGCGGTAGCAATGAACGTGCGAAAATCTTTGTGGCTTTTCTTTTTTGTATTTTGGCATTTTGAGAGGACGAGATTTTTTTTTATTTATGCAAAAGTTTGTTTATGTACAGGGAGAATAGTGAGTTTGGAATATTGATGAATGTCGCATTTGATTATTTTTGGAATTTCGTAGAGGGGGAGGGGGGGATACGACTGATTGGATTTTTCTTGTTAATCAAGACTGTCGAGATATTGCTTTTGTTTATTGTTGGTCATTTCGGCGTTACTCGTGCCTGTCGCTACTTAATGGCGAACCACGTCGGAATTCTTCGTGGCGCGCGCCTCCCTTGGAATACCGCCTTGATGCTCGCATAGCCGAGCATGAGTCTCAATGATTTTTTAGCCGCGCGTTAATGCGCCCACTCGAAGACTATGCCGATACGTAATAAAGCCTGCCAGGCGGACTAGTTTTTTTTATAACCAGACTATCTTTTGAACTTTTTCTTTTTGAGGTTAGAAATATATTTGGAGCGCAAGTGAAATATTTTTAAATGGTACTAAACGCGACCGAGGGGTGTCTGTGAGGAATTTTAATGATAACGATGATAAACGAAATGTTTGGATTTTTTAATTATTTTATTATATTTTTATTATATTAAAGACGGAAAAAGTATTTTTTCGTATAGTTCCGTTTCGTATAGTTATCGTTATCTCGATTCGATTACGGAAAACATGGAGTCTCCGACTTCCGTTTGTTCTCGTATTATTTTACGCTGCGCATTGACGGTCGCGACGATGACGTTACGTAATCGAAAAGCGCGACGACAGCTTCCTTGGAAACAGGCTTCGCGAAACCGTTGAGATCTTCGCGAATTCGCCAGATAAACAACCACGGGGCACGATTGCTCATTGACGCTGTATGCTTTTACAGTTAGATTCTGCATCGTTGGTTTGTCTTGTCGTTTTGCGCGATGCTTCGTCGAGTACGACCTCGAGCATATCCTGGAAGAGGATGATCCGCTGGTCAGTTGGAGGTCGGATGAATCGTAGCAGGAAATAGAAAGAAAAAAAGAGAGTCAAAACAGATTTTATCAGTCGACCGGACGAGCTGAGATATAAAAATGTAAATCCGTGGAAATTGTCCAGAAGTAAAATTCTGAGGAATTGCAATGGTAAAATTTCACCTGGACGCCTGATACGCGCGATGGGAGAATTTTGGAAACTCGTGAAATTTTCCAAAAATCCTCGTTCAAATTTCACTGAAATATTTCTTGGCTCGCAGTTATGTATGTTATGTATAAACCTACCTTGTGACACAGCCATTTACTCCGTTCTCATAAATCATAATTTTCGACAAGTCCAACCCCTCACTCTTTAGAATATTCAGTAACCCCCCCCCCCCCCCATCTCTAGACTGTATCACGAAGTAATATACCGGGTGTATGTATTTTCGAAATAGTCCTCGAGGAGGGGTTTGAGCACCTCTTCAAATTTAAATCAATTCTAGACAAGCTTTCATATTGTATATCTAAGTACAGACTATAACATGATTTTACAGGGTCGTTCAGGTGAAACTAAAGTTCTAATGCGTTTGGCCTGAATACAGGTTTATTCAGAACAAACAAACCAGCTGATATTAGCACGTCCGTTTAATTTCATCGTTACACAAATTCAGATGCGCTAAGTACGTTTATCTTGAATAACCCTGTAGCTATATATGACAGAAAAAGATTCTAATTCAATTGGACGTCCGGTGACGATTTTTTTTGTTACGCCTGACCACTGTAACTGAATCGCACTGTATAGTAAGGATTTTTCATTTTTCTGTTGCAGGTAGTGCGGTAGTGAGAGCGGTCGCTTGATCAAGTGGCAGGATCGGTAGCTGATGATTCGTTTACACGTGGCTGATCGGGACAAGAATTAAATGCTGTAAGGAGGAATAGGGGTGGTGGATAAGGGTGGCACCTGGTGGCAATTGAAAAGAGGGAAAAGGAATGGGTGCCGGGATGGGGAGGAGCGGTACGAGCGGGGGTGGATTGCTCGAAGCTCTTCCTACGGGAACACCTCTTCACGTGGCGATGCTGGGATTGGACAGCGCTGGGAAGACTACTGCCCTATATCGATTAAAATTTGACCAGTATCTTAATACGGTACCAACAATAGGATTTAATTGCGAGAGAATTCGCGGTGGCATCGGCAAGGCCAAAGGTGGGTTTCCGGATTGATTAATTAGTCATGAATAAAAAAGAGTGTATTAATTAAGATGTAGAAGAATTTTTGAAAAGTATACTTTTGAGGTATTGTCGTTGTTGGCTTTTTGGTTGTGGATGATTGGGTGATTTTGTTTTGCGGTAATTAGTAATTATTTATGCAATCGTATTGACGAGGTTTTAATTAGTTCTGGAAGGTTTACGCGCTGATTGATTATCAGCTTGGATAGCTCGTGGCTGATGGTTAATTGTGGTTTGATGCATGGGAAACGTGTATGGGGATTTGTGGGAGATAGATGAAATACTTTTTAGTTGGTTAAACTGGTTTGAAAGTTATTTGGGTTAATATTGGGGGGGCAGCCGTATTGGATATCGAAAGGAATTTTTATGAGGGTTTTTTAGTACGTTCGTTCAATTCGTTTTTGAATTTGTGCGTTTTAAGGGGCTCGCGTGGTTTTGTACTTTTTTCTTTTTTTTCATGTCGTTATTTGATTGCTGCAAAATTGGTTTTAATATTTTGGATTTGGTTGTTTTTGGGGGATTTTTCAGGCGTCAATTTTCTCGTCTGGGACGTAGGCGGTCAGGAGAAGCTCAGACCACTCTGGAAGTCATACACCAGGTGCACGGACGGTATCATCTTCGTGGTAGACTCCTGCGACTCAGAGAGACTCGAGGAGGCTAAAATGGAGCTTACAAGAACGGCAAGGAGTCCAGATAACGCGGGCGTGCCCATTCTCATTCTGGCCAATAAGCAGGATTTACCTGGTAAGTCAAAGGACCATAGACAATAAAAATCTGCCTAGAGATCCAACCCTTGGACCTGAATTAATCTCCAGAAAAAAAAGATACCATCTTTAGGTACCCCAATGAGTTATAATCTTCCATGAAAAAAAATTCAGACAAGTCTAAAAGTCTTATCAAAATAGACCAATCATTTCCCGAATTTGATAAATCCGATTGATCATAGAAAAAAATAAATACCCCGTAGATGCACCATAAAAGAAAGAATCCTTTGGAAAGTATGAGCTTAGGCTCACAAACTTCTTCTAACGAATTCCCGTCTACAAATAACAATGGATTCAAAACAAAGAAAATAGTCTCGAGAAGACGTCCCTCCTTGATGATTGCAGGTGCGAAAGAAGTAGGCGAATTGGAAAAGCACCTGGGCGTATTGGAATTGGCCGGTACGCCAGGTAGCTCGTGCATCAGGGTACAGCCGGCGTGTGCAATAACGGGCGAGGGTCTTCACGAAGGTCTGGACACTCTGTACCAGCTGATACTGAAACGACGAAAGCTCGCCAAGCTGAATCGTAAAAGGGCCAGGTAGGCCCGGGCATCAGAGGACTGCACATGCGTCTTCTGATATTGCTCGAAACCGCCGTCGCCATTGGCACCGGCAACGCCGTCATCGGCCGCCTCCTTCTCGTTTGACGACGTCGACGCCGACGTCGTTGAGATCCTTGACGAAACCCGATAGACACGCTACGACGCGTGGTAATATTCACTAGGACTTGGTACGGACGTCAGTCGCTTGAAGGGAAAAAGTAAATCGTCATTTTTTAACGGGAACGTCTTTTTGAATCTCGCGCGCTACACCAGGGACACCCTGGTCGTTTGTCTCCTTTTGTCAATTCGTCGAAATACGTTGACAAAGCTCAAGGTCACGTACCACTAGGAGCACTGCTCGAAATACAGAGGCCAAGCGTAAGGCGGAGTTCACGCGAGAATCGAAATCACGAAAGTGAGGTTAGGAATGGTGGATGACGGGAAATTAATAGGGGAGGAAAGAAAAGGATTAGAAAATTGTGTTAACGCTGTTAGGGTTAATTACGTTGAAGGAGAGCACTTGTACCTTGTCGTATGCCTACCCAACAATTAACGTACTTGTTCCTCTCGGTTTTTTGCACCTTTATACCCGTTAAGACGCCCCGTATGTAATAATCCACTAGACGTGCTCTCGAAAATTGTTCGCGCATGCGCACTCGGATCTCTTACGAACGTAACATAGGAACTTTTTATAAGCAGCGATATTCACTTACTTTTCACGTACAGTTATACATTAGATATATACATATATGCTCTTTATATATTTATATGTACATTCATATATAAAGGTATATATACGTATATCCCTGTGGATACTCGTATTGCAGGCGCGTTCACATGAAAGTATCGCGTGACTACGCGATTCAGTAAAATGGCCAAAAATAGAATTTGGACGGTAGAGCGTTAAAATATATATACATATTTATGTATATATAAATAATTATATATATATAAATGTATATCATTGGAAACAGTGTCTTGTTGTGCTACAGATAAATAGCGTTCAGGATATACGAAGGTTTCCTTGAATATTTCCATTAAAAAAAAAAGTATCCTTGACTTCCGGTAGCCCGGTTTAACGGATCGCACTGAAGATTCGGAAGTAACGCGATACCGGATGCTGCGCCATGTTGAGTCTTTTTTTTCTCTCGCGATGCGATCGTTTTGCATTGTTTGTTACGTACGCTGGCATAGCGGAAGTCACGCTGCTCGTTTCCGTCTGTCGAATGAAAAAAAGACGTACTGTCGCTCGTTGAAAATGTCGCTTGAAGACGCGCCTCGGGATCTTACAGGTTACCGCCACGATTGTTACGTATCTATGGCAACGAAGCGTGGTAGTCGATGCTACATGGGGGTTCTTTCTTTTATTATACCATTCGTTAATAATCCACCTGTCGCGCGCTTGTGGACGCGCACGCCGGGAAACACAATATGCGTACGACGGAAGTTGCGGTTTCACTTGGTAAGGAAAGATGTCGGTTTCGCGGCGAGATCTGGATTCTCTGGTGCGTCTCTCTGCATTAAAAACCGGAAACGCTATGCTTGCGTTTCTTTGTAAATAGTCGATTAAAGCGGGAAAGATAGGAAAAATTTAAAGAGACGAGAACGTATACCAGTAAGTCTTTCGAAATACCGAAGCGTAACTGTCAGGGAAATTCAACGATCAGAACTGAAAGGAAGGAGAAAGATACGTTTGGTGAATGAGACTTAAATAATAAAAATAATAATGACGAAAGATAAAGGTCAATACCAAGAAACCGATTGGGTGAAATTGTCAAAGGAGGAAGGATGCGAATGGGATACAGGAAGTAATTAAAAAAAAATTAAGAAAATTGTCAATATCGTAAATTTAAAAAAAAACGAATAATATCGAATCGAGAGAAGTCAAATTTTGAGACTTTCTCTTATCGATTCCCACCGAATTTTTCCTCGTACGCGATACTCGTCCATTGTATAACGAGTGACGATGCTAGTCGACCTGAGAATTTCAAAAAAAAAGGAAGAGAAGTAATAAGATAAACAGTGACGAACGAAGCGTGAAGCTGTAAATAAAGGAATAAGAAAATGAAAAAATGTAAGTCAAGAAAGCAAAAGAACGGAGTTTGCGTGTCTCTATCCAACGATAGAGCCAAAATAGCCAATAGGCGATTAAACGTTTTGGCGCTTGCGAATCGGACGAATCTCTATTTACACTGTTTAACGGAATAATTGTATCTTCTTTTTCGTTTTTCTCTTTCGCGCGAGAGAAAAGAAGAAAAAGAAGATACGTGGTATTATCTCGCAAGGCATTTCCGTGCGCGTGCGCAATCGTTCAGTCACCTTCTTCACCGAGACGTCCTTCGGCCTAAATTAAAAAGAAAAAAAGGTTTTCGGTGACCGGAAATGATCCTGCCTATTACTCCTCGTCTTCCGGTTCCTCAAGCGCCGAGTCGTTTCTATAGCTGTAGGATAAATTAGCTATCGAATATGGTTGTTGTTTTTATATCGACTGTCGTTCAAAATTCTATTGTACACTATACTTGCCCTTGTTGTGTTTTCTTTTTATTACCTTTCGATATTTTATCTCGCGCTTCGATCGATAGATAACCCTATTTATGTATACAATATGATAACTCTAACGATATTAATAACTTAATTGTATCGTCATTGAGGATGACGATCATCTTCGTTGCGCCCACCCAGAAGTCATCAACCAATTGTACTGGTAGCTCAAGATTTGCTGATTTTTGCTTTTCGGGTAAACTAATTTTTGTAATTTACTGTCGGATCTCGAAATCATTGTATCGATTCTTTTCTATTGTTTCTTTGGATTTTATATATATATATCACCTAGTCATTATATAACGATCATCGAATAGAAATCATCCGAAATATAAAGCACAAAGGAAAAACAGATTTGATTACGTAAAACAGTCATTAACATACCACCGTCCGCTTTGTTCTCTGTTCCTTTATTTGTTTTCTCTCCACGCATCACTCGCTCTTTCGATGATTTCAATTTTCAAGCACGTCGCGTAAATGACGTTTAAGGAAATTCTGATAGTCACTGATGCGTCTCGATATACGTTTATACGTAAGACGTTAGTGAATAACGAATTATCTACGAGGATCTTCTTCCTCGTGTCGAAGTCATTAAGTCGTTCGTCAGCTTAGAAAATGAGGAGTAGCTGCCCGGTTCCTCTTTTCAATGACTTTCACTCTCGTTAGCTCAGCTTCTATTCCCTTGGCAAGAGAGAAGCTAATAAAAGAACAAAAAACAGAATAAGTGGTATAACGTGTATGCTCTGAAAAGGGGAACAAAAAAAATGAAAATGATCCCTCGATCCGACAGTAACCAATCATTAGAAAAATCACAAATGATACCTTCTTATTATTCACAATAGTCTCGGAACAGTGAACTCTGACCCAGCGTTACAAAGATGATCATCCTCTTCAGACTTCCCAGCATCACGACTCAACTTGTATACATAGCTGTCATTATAGCAGTCATTAAATCATTGTTACGTTCTAGATGCTCATGATGATGAATTATTTCCCCCTCTCCCTCCCCTTCATCTCTACATTGATTTTATAAGGAAATGTCTCCATTTCTAATTATTATATAATATTAATATTAATATATATCATATATGCATACAAAATATATACCTAGTTATTCAGCCCCCTGAACATAGTTTTACCATAAAAATCAAATGAAGACGCTAACTTCAGGTGGTGCGTTTCGACTGAATAACCCGGTATATATATACGGGGATGTACAGAGTGTAGGACGAGTTTGCAATTGCAACTGCATTTTGCACATTGACCAAAGCAGCGAATCTGCCAGGCAAATAATGGCGTAGAATTGTACCGTAAATTATAGGAATTTCAAGAGAATAATGTCGAAACTGAAAACGCATTGTTTGTCGTTATACATTGTTGACACTATTGTGCGACAATGGCGTCTTTCTTTTACCGTAACACGTGACTATTGTCCTAACGTAGTTACTATTTCACTGCTTTGTATACAGATAGGGAAGTTTACTCGATGGACCATAATTAGAGATGTGGGGATCATTATCTGGACGAGTGTACTTTGTCCTGAATGTTACAATGGCGGCACGCGCGGAGGATCAAAGGCCGACTTAATGTTTGCGGTACGATGCATCGCTGAACAGTTTGATTAGTTGCTGAGTGAATTCCTTTGGTAAGGATACCTCCATTTTTTTGGTCTATAATTATTATTATATATTCGCAGCCATTTTTTTCTCAACATTTTCAATTCCTCCATGCCTCGCTGAACCTACGTGCTCGCTACGTTGAATGACACGCTTAGTAATTCTGCTCTCCAATTGAATTCCTCTCGTCGTTCTACACACGAGCGAATCAGAATAATGACGGGACGATCTGTCGAAATTGATTTTCTGGAATGCACGATGAACGAAGGCTGGAGATTTTTGGAAAACAAATTTTTTGGAAGAATTGCAAAATTTATTACAATATATCGTCCCTCCTGGGGAATTTCATTTGGATACCCTGATTCGTTTTCAAGGCATCCAAAGCATGTCTTTTTTGTTTTATTACTACGTTCCACAAAGTGACGTGTGCTATGACACGGAAATAAAATCTTTTTCAATATTTTTATTCAATTTTGGTGGAATTTCATTTAATTGTACTTGTTTGTTATTCTGCGCATTGTTGTATGGTCTGTGTACTGTCACGTGCCAGTGTAGTATCTCTATCTATGTTTGAGACGGATATATATGTATATGGACACGTGTTTCTCGAAGGGTTACAAAGTGCGCTCGATAATATTGTCTATAATTTATTTTTCCGGTCAGTGACTTCCGGTACCGGAACGGAACGGAAACGGCAACGGTGCACAGTGAAACGTAACGAATGGTACAGAAGCCATACGAAAATCTGACAATTCCCATCGTACAGTTACCGTATTAAAATCGACGTGAAATTAGTCCCGCCAAAAATGTCGCAGCGAGTCTCGTCTCCCGCCGTTGGTTACCGGACGCATAAATTTTTACGACCACTCCGACGCTGTTCGTTCCTCGGTTTTGTTATTCGGCGGGAAATTTAAAATCGATAACCATATAAAAATTCTTGTACAAGACTGCGGCTGAGCAATGGAGTATACACGTCGATTCCGAAAGAAACGTGGACGAAGGAGTGTTTTCTATTTCGTCTTACACGTTTTCCCTTTCTTGCGACAGAACGAAGAAGGGAAGACGTTCTTGGTGGAGTGAGTGAGTGAGAAGAGAGAGAGAGTTAAGGCTCCGTCCAAATGTAGCGACAGTCGCAGCTAAGTCGTACGCGTGCATAAGAGAAATAATGAATTATATTTTTTTCAGACTTCCAAGAAAGATTCTCTCACTTTCGTAAATTCTCCTCTTGCTTATCACGCGCGATCTGCAAAGATCGTATTGATAAGAAAAAAATTTCTTCATTCCTTTTAATAAAAAAATTCTGAAATTAATTTCAATCCTAATTTTGAACCTTTGTATACGGTTTTCGTTTTTATTAATTTCATAATCATCCTATATTTCAATAGGAACCTTTCTATTGTTTCACGCTGGAATTTCACGACTATCCACTCTCAGAAACCGACGACCTCGTCTCGATCGATCGCCAGGAATAGAATACCTACTCCTCCCATCCGTGTCCTCGAGACTTGCGAATTTACTTGCTAGTTTCCCTGGTTAAGACTGCGTCAAATCCCTTCGTCACTACGGCATTGACAATCCATCGATTTCGTCAATTAAACATTGATTTGTCAATAGTAGTACACGTGCAGTCTCATCTGATCGAAACTTCAATATATCATAGTTATATACCAAGAACTTCTGGATACGTCAAAGACTTCGTGGAATTGTTCATCAACTAATTAATTTCAGTATCCACGTCCTTGAAGCAGCTACGGTACAGCTAGAACAATAAGAATACAAGAAAGTAACTTCATTCAAAAAATAATCTCTCCTTTCCCCTGAATCTCTACAAGTTGCTCGTTAAACCGACGAGTATCTTGGTACCAGTTTCTCATTAACCATAGAGCTTAGGGAATTGCATGAAATTCTACAGACCTATGGCATCCCATTGTTATACTTATCCGTAAATTTACGAAATTCCTCAAATAGCAAAATGATATGCTTACAACATTCTAAGGGTATCTGAATAAGGATCGCACGTATATACCATAGATATCAGAGGTTATGTAACAGTTTGTTCCAAGTATATGCTACGAATGTTCGAGTATCCAATTTTTTGGGGTTTTCAAATTATTCTGAGAATATTTTGAGAAAATCATACAATATTCTCGGAATCGTGCACGAGATAGATGAAATTTCGCCAAACTGCCAATATACTGTCGACTTCTTTTACCCTATTCGTACCTATACTATACGATAAGCAGTTTAACAATAAGAATTGATATGTCAGTCTTAAGAATTCCCGGTACTCGTTCACGTCTGATACTTACAAGGTAACAGGTAGATAGACAAATTGCCTAACGCTTGTTTTCATTGTTAAATTTGTTGCAAAAAATGTTCAAGAAAAATTGTTAAACGAAATCGTGGTTGCCGTCGATATCGAATTCGCACGTCCTTGGCCGTATTTTTTTTTCTACTCGTTCCTACGCCCAAGTACTTTCGTTTTCCCATATTACAGAGAGCAGCCAATACTTCTACTCAGGATAGGAGAATTCGTTATATGTACGTTACTCAACGGTCCTTCGATCGGCTACTCGTTAAAGGTCACAATTCCATCGTTATCTAAGTACACCTGGGTACAAGCGTACTTTATTGTACAGCTAAGTACACCCATAACGTATTTCTCTGAAATTAATTCATCGACTCATTATATGGTTACTTTCAAAGTAAAATATCAGACAGGTACTCTCCTTGTACTAAGAGTCATTACCGGTAATATTATTATTATTATACGTCAATTAAATCGTTGCTGACTATCTTTGATAATTTTTCGACTAATTATTCAGAAGCATTGAACCGTCTAATTAGATATATTTTATTGACGTGTTAAAGTAATAAAAAATTTCGTAGGCGAATTAGGTAGGCGACATTAGACCAGGCCATTTAGAGTAATGGAGGATAAATATTGGGAATTGATTATCGACTGGTATTTGCATATAGCATTAGGATAATTATGTTTAGACGAATTTTACTACGTGTTGGTAAAGACGTTTTGGTTATTAAAAATACATATTTTAAGCACTGACGAATTGCGTTGATCATTTTTTTAAGGTTCTAAAAATTTATTTTACCTTGGTTTCTAAACCAGCGTGGGAAACGAATCATGGAGACGGATTAGGAAATCATTCATTTCTTTTTAAATTAATGAATGAAGGTAAGCGTATGGGGGTCGTAACGTGAAACACAAATAAATGTGAAAATTCGCATTGAAAATTTTACTATGTCCCACGGACGTCCCGTGAATGTCCACGCGAGACTTTACTTGCCATATAAGCGACTGTTCAGCGAGAAAGTTCGACGAACTCCTTCTGGGCGACGTTGCTCAGCCCACAGTCTGTTTTACAGTCGGTATAAATCGATGGAAACGTAACCTAAACCTAAACCATTTTCGTAGGCTTCGCCCTGAACAACTTCGCCATAATCCTTGTCGCTAATTGGCTATCGGAACCGCAATAGTCACGCAATATGTACTATATTCACGCACCTTATGCATTACAGTACGAAATACCATTTTATGCAGACGCAGCAGCTACTTAGAATTATCAACAATTTTCTAGGACGCATCAAAGAGAATTTAAAGACGAGGTTAAGTCATTCCGTGAAAGTTATCACGTAGAGACTGTCTGAAATAGTCTCGTAATGATTGAAACAGTCATAATTTCGTATGATTTAATACAAGAAAATATTACACGAATTTTTTTAGGTTAAACGAAGAAAACTTTCTTTAGCGATCCTTCATTTTTTTATCACGCGTAAACAAGACCACTAATTGATTTCATGACTCCAGAACACATCTCTTGGAATGCAAGGAGATAACGTTTCACAAGAAATATAATCTTGGTATCCATTACTCTCGCATATGCCACAAACAGTCGGACAGTCAGACATACAACGAAGGCATAGAAACGATGATGACTCTCACTCAATGATCTCTTTGCTAGGATAATTTCAACCTTTTTATTTTTCAACACTAACCTGATAGCATATAAGCCACGTACAATCACGTAAAGATAGCTCAAGGATAATTGGAAGAAAGAAATGACAGGACACGCGTACAACACCCAATAAAGTATAACTCGAATAACCATAATCGTATTAGCGATTAAAAATTCTGTAAAATCACAGCAAAACTTAGCTTATCAGTGTTACTTATTTTGTAATAATTTTTCTTGTATTTCCTCGCCTATCGGATATTAATAAGATTAAAAATCTCTTATGATAATGTAAACAAGCTGTCGTACATTTGATCGCATAAATACCTCGCTCGGCTCATAATGATTACGGTGAATGATCTTGAGAGAGTAAATCAGCACGTGTCAAAGGAATAGCGGATTCGCCTGCAATCCAAGCCCATATTCTTACCTGACTACCACTCAGGCTCCGACCATAACCTGTATAGTTACAACAAGCATAAAACCACAAGGCGTTAGGTACGACTAGACGACTAACGGCTAAACCGACCGACCTTAACCTACGTTCACACCGGGATCGCCATTCATAGTCTTTGATAGGAGTCAGGAATTAGAATCGGACGGTGCACCAGCCCTTTCACAACTGTCAGGTTACGGATTCATTCAAGCTACGTAATATAGTCAGTGTTTGAATAATGACAGTAAGATATTACTACAGGAGACTACTATATTTCAGGTAGACCCATGATTGTTATTCAGTGTCAACCATATAGAAGCATTCAAAAAATTTATCTCTGTCATTGATCAGTAATTGATCTGATCTTGTTTACCGTGTATAATATTAGACAAGATCATTGACCTCTCTCTATAAATTGTCCCAGTAGTTTGTAGAATACTTTTTTTTTTCGTTATGATTTGTGTGCTACCGTAGATACGTCAATTGCAGATTGACAATTTTTCTATAAACTTTTAGGTTAACTCTTGATCGAAAATCATTCGTGGATCAGGTCAAAGGCCTCTCGTCGTTCTCCAATCTGGCTGCTGCAGCACTTGTGAACATTTCAAGCATTATTCATGGATCTATTCATACTCGAATGCACGTTTCGTACCCTTGTACGTGGTACAGTACACTGTGGTATATAGGTAGGTACTATGTATGTTGTCTAAAGTCCCTTTAAGCACAAGGCACCAGGAAAGATGTCTAGGCTAAAGAAAATGTGCAATTTTTCTATAAAGAATCAAGACAAGAATTCTCGAAATTTATGGACAACTTGGGTATCTGTAAATCCTATAAAAAAATCGTGACAATTTTTATTCATACAGTCATCACCATCCTGATCTATATACCTATAGATGATTAAAAGCAGCTATAGTCTCGTTACGTCATAACAATACAATACGGTACATGAATCATTGGTAATGTCAACAGTGCAGCATATATGCATAATACAAGTGATGTTGACTGCACGGAATTGCGCAATGGAATTGCAGGCCACAGGTGGATTCGCATGCATGCTGATAGATCATCCATAGATCACACGTAGATCTATGATATACCTAGTGCACGATTCTCCACGGTATGTCGCAGAGTGCTTAGCAAAACTAGTTGTACCACAAAAGCATTCGTGCCATCCAAAGAGTACCAACCAACACCATGATGGAGGCTGGACAAAACAAAGAACTTCTATTCACGTTCGCAGGAAGTTCGCGGATAGAAATGGCGAGGAGTATGCTATGTGTGAGGATATACGTGCAAGAGAAAAAAATACAGGGTGTGTTTGTGTGTATGGTGCTGCGGCATTAGTACTGGGGCTGGGGGGTCGGGTTGTTCAAGAGTGCTACCCCAGACGGGCTGTACAGAGTAGTCTGGTATCGAGCCTCGTTGCCATGGGAATAATCTCTAGGGCCTTCTACAAGTACGCAAAACTCTGGATTCAACTGCCATTTTACCTCGCATTTGTAAGGACTCCATTTTGTGTTTTTTGCGTTTCTATCCTTTGCGACGTAGTCCTTTAATCAGTGACAATTTTGTCTTTGGCATTATTCAGGCTGACCTTTGGTCGGTCATCTTTCTTTTTTAGCAAAATCACTCAGAGATTTAGGACGAAAGCTTTTCTTTTAATGTTCTTATCTTCAGAGATTCTTGAAATAATTTTTTCTTCTCTGTGTTACGAGGATATTCTTTGGTGTAGATTTTGCTTGGTACTGTATAGAAGGAGTAGACTGTACAACCGTACGTGAGAATTCTTTTTTTTTTACATCCCTATTCTACCCTTTATGTCCTCTTATCAGTCATTCTGCCTTCCCTTTGGAGGGCAACTTCAATGACGACCCCTATAGTCTCGTTCAATAGACCGCGCCCCCTTCATTTCTCTTTTTTCTCGTGTATTTCTTTTTTCGCTTTTTATTAATCAGCAGGTCGTTGTTGTATCGCGACCCTCATTAGTCGGTTTTGTTTGTCGCGTCTCGGCGAAATCCGGAACGCCCACGAAGCCACGTGGCATTTGGCGCCATTATTTTTTTCTATTAGGAACTGAGGTATAATTAATTGCGTGTTGCCTTACATTTTAAAGAAATAAGAGGGAAAGAAAATGTATAAAGGATTATCGCTGGTTATTCAGGAAAAAGCAAGTACCACGTGTTTCCAATGAAGACATGAAATGTAAAAAAAAATGAAAATCCTTACAACGTACTAGTACCTAACCTCATTCACTAGCTGTTCGCCAATCTAAAAATGTAAATTGCACTCAGCTGTGGTTTATTGCAATTTCATATTCCTGGAAGAGTTTATCACCACCCGCATGCACGAGACGACGTAACTTTTATTCCACAGTTACGTAGATATCAGCTTTAATCGACCACTAGTACACTTAAATTAACAGCAATAATATTAAGTTAACGAGCTCGCGTATATATTCGTTTTCATTAATTTAAGTGTAGCGCCGAAGGTACCGCCATATTGATTAAAAATCTGTGACGGTTCTTTAAAATTTGAATGACGTCCCATCGTGAATCATTTATCATCTTTATCCTTAACAGCAGCGTCCCAGCAGTGAAATATTCAGTTGAATAATATTTAATGAAAATTTTCTTCAAAAATTTGTGCAAGCTGTCGCATCGATTATTAAAGGACTGGTAATGCAATTTGAATATATTGAAAATACGATATGTATATATTATTGATCAGCGCGGTGCTTTGATTGAGTGCCGGATACGGCAATCTTTGTTATCCTTCTGAGAAATATTTTCATCAAGATCGTATCCACGAGTCCTGAAGGTTAAGTCAAAATCATCAGGAAACTGATCTCGATAATTATCATAATTTTCCTGAGGGCAGTAGCCCGTGAAGAAGGTAAGTATTTGCATTTCCTCGTCAGTCGGTGGTGGCGCTGCCGGCGTTTCTTTAGTTTTAGGCGCGATGGGAGCCGAACGCCGAACCAAAGGCCTTTTCTTCGGTTTCGGTGGTTCCATTATGTGTTTCAATGCGGCCAATAGTCTATGCATGAGTTCAAACTAAACGGGAAAGAGGCAGCCAATGAAAAATCCGTTCTTCTGCTTTAAGGTTAGAGATCTTTTTTCTTACAAGCTTAATTTTTGATTTTACTAACCTTCCTGGCTGCGTCCTCAGCTTCCCTCATAGCTTTCATTTCCTGCCGGAAACCTTCTTTTTCGCATGCCTGCACCACTTCGTGGGGTAGATTATCCAACTGCATATTCAATTCCTCGTGTACCTTCTCGATTGAACGCATCATCGTGAAGCTGTCCAGGTTGGCGTCGTTCGGTGCCACGCAGCTCTCGTAGGTGTCCTCGATGAAGACACGTAGATTGAGAACAGGTTCTGAACACACCAGGTTACGGAATATACCGTAGAGAAGGTAATTCGCGTACTCCTCCAAACTAGCTGCTCTTGACTCCTTCCAAGAAATGGCAGCCTGTACAGAAGAAACTTTAAGGCTGAAGCTCTCGGCCATAATTTTTTTTTGTTATTTTTGTCACCTCGTTACAATCATACCTCGAGATCTTCAATTCCTTCGACGATCTCTCGTATTTCACTTTTGATTTGATTCTCAGCTTCCGTAATGGTGGTAGCAATGGCGGCCATGGGACCTGCCAAAGACTCAAGGTGCATCAAAGCATTAAGATTTTGCAGTTCCATCGCTCTGAAAACCTTTAACAAATCCTGAGGATCTTCAAAGTACAACTTAGGTGGTTCAGCATTCGCGATGTCTTGCTCAAACAGTTCTGAAAAATATATACACAAACGTAGAACAATAAAATAAAAATCTTCTGTCTCCATTTACTGTGTACCTATCAACGAGTCCAGGGATGCCACCTCATCCGCCATTTTGTAACGACCAAAAAGATCATCTTCCTGCGACGAAACAAAACCACCCTGATTCCTATATGTCCAGTCATGCTGAATTCTCCAAGATAAAGGCGAGACTTGGTACAAAAATTTCTGACACATCTTCACCATCCTCCACGCCTCTTCCCAGAAATAAACGTCCAACCTGACCTGACCATAAGCCTTGGACAATTGATTCCTCTTAGCACTGCACTCATTTGTGATCTTAGTTTGTTCCTCAGCTTTGCGTAGGACCTCCATGCTCTGTTCGTGATCTTTAGACAGGAATTCCTCAAACCCAGTTACATACTGTCGATACCTCCTCTTTGTCAGAGAACAAAATAAACACAATATAAATTCTCAGAGAAATATTTCCAATAGAAAAAAATCAAAGATCAACAGCATCCCTCCATACTTTTATCTTATCCAATCGCTTTTGCTCCTCATTAAATTGCTGATCTATACGTATACAGTCATCCCTCTCTTGTCCAGCAAGCAATCTAGTCCTGAGGACCTCTCTGATATCGTTAACATATTTTTTTAACGATGAACGATCCTTGATCACTCGTCCACGCAATTCCGTAAAATACTCAGGATCTATGTCTGTCATGGCGTTCGCTTTGTCCATATCCTTATGGATCTTTGCTTCATCCTCTTCAATCTCCACCTGCACCTGGATACACAAGGCACTAGGATTATCTTCAAGATATTCATCGCGCATGCTGTCTACAGATTTCTCAAAGATCACGGTAAGCGTATCCCGTGGAATTTCGCTCTCGCGTGACCGCGTCGCATTATTTTCGTTGAAGACTCACCTGCAGCCTTTGCAAGATGTCGTACGCGCGATGTGTCTGCTGACTCTGTCCTGTTTTGTACGTTGCTTTTTGGGGCTCGCGAAAAGCACGCTGCGTTCGAGCTTTGCAATATTGAGCATAACTGAACAAACTTGGATTTGGTGGAATTGCATATGGCGACTGCTCGGTATTAACGTCTCTTGGTTTTCCTCGATGCTCGTGTCCGCTCGTGAAGTAATAACGTGATCTAGATTAGAGATAAAAATAAGCCTGATATCAATTTGATTTCATAAGTAATTAGTAGAACGGGTAATGATAGATTTACTCGTGGAATTTCACGCAGGAAAATATGTAATAAAAATATAATACTTATCTATTAGGTCTTGCTTGAAATTTTGAAATTAATTCTTACAACGTTAAACGACCGGTAACTTTTATGGATGACAAATTGAAAATTACCTTGGGACATTTCGACGATGAAAAATGATCTCATTGATAGTCGGTGGTCGTATCGATTCCTTTTTCAATTTACCAGGAGGTCGAACCTTTCGAGAAATTTGTCTTACACGTGAAAAACTCGCTGGACGTGAATCGTCGCTCATTTTTCTCTAAATTTAGTACAATTTCTCGCGAATCCCTTTAGCCCTGAAATTTGAGTTTTAAATCAGCCAAACTTTGATGCAACACAATTGATCATAAATCAAAAAAAATTCTGCATCTTAATACGTCAAGAGAGTACATCAAACCATCTAGTTTACATGTGATACGTCAAAATATATTTTTTCTATCCTGTACTTAGATTCAACACGTAAAGGAGGTCGAGTGAAATTACAAATATATTCAGTTTTAATATTCTATTTAAATAAGCTCACAGACCGAAAGTCATGCCAGAAAGAATTTCTAATTTCAAAATCGACATTGCTCCTGATTTGACACGCCTGTTCCTCGTCTTAAGAAGTTCCCCTGACAGCATCCAAGTTTGGCAGGGACCCCAATTTCTAATATCAAATTCGAAATCGTGCTAGACGCCTGCGTACTTCAACTTGTCCTTGCTTGCCAGAGGCCATCTTTCTTCTTTCTAACCTCTCCATTCTCTGCGTCACATCGGCATACGTAGAGATACGCACAGAGAACGAAGATCATACACTCCGTGGCTACTGGTGGCTACGTATATGGGACGTCGGAAAGTTTGGGCGGGTTGGGCCCCCTCGGGCTGCTTTCTCTGGGTCCTCCGATTACACGTACTTGTCTTTTATAAATAACGCGTTATCTTTGCTCGGCCGCCATTTTATCCTTACCGTACAGATACACGTGCACTCTCGTAAGTTCCTCAGCTATTCCGATTCGCATCCGACCTTCTTTTCCTTCCTGATGCAATATCGCCATTAGATTAATTTATTGAAAGGACGTATAAAAATAAATTAACCAAAAATTGCCAACGTCGTAAACGCGCATTACGGACATTTTAACTGAATTACGACGTTATATAATAGCCGGTGTAATAAAGTTCGTCAGATTTATGGGAATATTAAGTCTGCTGGAGCAGTATAAATTTTGCGATTTTTTTGGGGGTGAAATTAAATATTTCTTCAATTTTACACGTATCACCTTTGTACTTCCTGAGATTTTCGAATTCGTCATGGAATCGTTCACAGGCTTTTACCGTTGAGGTTAGTCATTGCCATGGTATACCTACTATTAAGGCGCATCGCTATAGGGCTTGCGACACTTTTGGATCGCGCGACTAAATTAGTCGGGTATTTCCCCGTTAGTCTCTCTCTTTCTCTTGTCTTTCCTGTTTTCTGTATTTTCTCGATTTTCAAACGGGAACTGCGCGTTGCTCCAGTGACGTCATTCACACGCCGTACGGAACGAACAAAGGATAATTATTTACACGTACAATTTTTATTGTTAGACTCCACTATCGTTCCCATTCTTTTTCTTTATTCTATGCTTGATATAATGACTCCTCAGCTGTTATACGATCTTTAAGAGCGTCTATCAATGTCGCAATGAAATTGATAGCAATGCGGATTTATAGTGTCCATAATAATAACAGTACCGACTAATCAGACTGAAGATAAAGGTGCGTTTACATCAAAAGCATTCATATATATATATAGAGAAATATATATATATGTTATATCTGTATATCGTATATATATGTTCGTCACAGGTAATTTATGCTACCTAGAATTTCTGTAAACTGTACAGTTTATGTTCCTAACAATTTTTTTTTCATACTTTCAAAATGGAAAGCAGCTCTACGCGGTTTACCAAGAAATTTCGAAAGTCCTTGCCGATAAATCGAACGAGATCGTTAAAGTCGAGCGTAAACGGAAAGTGCGCGAAAATTGATGTGTAAATAAATAATAAAACTAAGAACGTAGAAAAGTATCGTTTAATGGATCAGAGATGGCGGCTGTCACATTGATCTTCTTTATTCTAGAATAATGCTCGTAACTTTTTTACCAGCTTCAGGATGCATATAATATCTGAGGAAGTATTCGAGAAAGGCCAATGGGCGACCCTCTTGCAAACATCTGGCCAAATGGGCCACCACCGATTGTACCACACATGCACTCGTTTAACAAGCGTCTAAGAAGCGTCGCGACGCGTTCATACGGGTGCGCCTTGAGGAAGACGTGCATCTTTCCTCCCTCGTGTTCCACGTGGTTTCACGGATCTTTCCAACCGGATTGGCGGGTCAATAAATATAAAAAATAATCTCAGGATCCAAGCCGATTAACACGTGTTGGAAAATACGTGAGACTGCCGTCGTTTCTGAATGAATAACTAGGTTCACGTGTGGTGTGTATATATATATATAAACTGAAATTACCATAGTATCTTCTTCAATCTCGTTCCTTCTTTATTTTTGACAAACGAGAAACATCTGGTTCGACTATTTTTACTTGTTTGGCAAAAAAATATCCCATAGACGGTAATAGGGAGCACTTTGTTTCTTTCAGAAAATCTGCGAGTCTCGATTTACGGCCATGGCAATGAATTGATAGACGTGGCAACGTCGTTTTGAAAAATTTTTAACGGATTTTATGATAGCAAAATGTTTTGTGTCTATAGTAACTTAATGGTAACTGTACAGATTCTTAGTATTGTAGGCTTTAAACGATGTAAGCTGTGGCATAGTTAACACGGACAGATGAATAGTACTAATACTGTTACAGCATTTCTCCGCCTCGAGTCATACATATATTGTACATATGTATAGTTACGCTCATATGCAACTACATAAGTGCCTATATATGGCACATAAGCCTGGACCCAGGTCGCATATTGCTGCCGTGATGACACGCTGACAGAGATTTAGGATGGGCGTTTAAAGAGCCGGAAAGTGGTTTCCGGTTTACGCGTGACAATATATTTTTTTTATTTCTCTCGAGTAGACAGGGATAAACCACATCCTCGAGTTACTTATAAATCTTTCTATCAGCAGGATGTTGTTTTTTTTTTGAGAAGCCATAAATATCAATGGTACGATGTAAACCGTAGAAAAGTCTAAATGACAATTTTATGCGCTACTCCATTGCGGTTCTCGCATTCGTACAGCTTGAAAGTTGCTGACGAATCGAAGAATCTGCGAAACGCAAGTCGAGCACAGTTGGCAGGCATTGTGAACAATGGTAAAAAAAGTTCATGTTTAAAAGGAACAATAGAACTGATTTATTAGAAAGAAAGAGACGGTTTTTAGTCTTGGAATATTTTTCAATTTCGTTAGAAAGTAGAAATTGAAATCGTGCTGTTTGAATTGCGCGCTATTTATATTTAGTCAATACAACTACCGTATACTGCTTTGCTGAAATTATATAAAGGCTATGGACGAAGATGAAAATTTTTAAGAATAATGGTTTATTTTAAAACACAGTTTACTCGAACTAACCGTTGCAGGAGATCTTGACGCATCTTTAAAGTGTAAACTTAAGAGTTTCTGTTTTCAACGTAAACGTCCCAAAGACGAGGGTGAGGTGTGAAATAAATGGAGCACGTTGCTTACTCACCCTGGAGTTTCAGTCCTGCGGTATAATTGATCCTAACCAAAACTATCCTCGAAAAATCAAAGACGACGTTAACCAAACGGATGCGTCACTTTAATAAGGTTAATAGGATTCTTTAATCGCTTGATACTTCGGTCGAACAATACTGCTATTGACTTTAGTATTGCCTTGACTCATTGAACATTTTTATGTCAGTTTTTAATTACACTGTAAGAAACTGCGAACAATCGTACTATTTGATATTACAAATTATGAGTTAAGCTTTTCTAGACGATTGTAACCTATTAACACGGTAATGGCGACTGACTTGTGTTTCCATGGCTTACGGTTGTTTTCCCAACCTGATGTACATGACAGGTTTGTTATATATTTTTCTGCTCTAGGCAACGTATTTTGTTTGACATGCGCTTTGTGTTTGATCATGGTTACGTGCATTTTAATTAGATTCTGTTAAAAAATAATAAGAAATATAAGAACAGAACAGAAAGAAGCGTATTTTATGAAAAACGAATATACGATTAAAGTCTTTTAATCAATAAGATTGTTCATTGAAAATTCGTTGCTTGAAAACTAACTGGAATTATACATGTTTGCACACTGTATTCTGACCTAGTAGATCCACTCTACGAAAATCTGTTGCGTTGCAAACTGTATAACCTTTATTAGAAACTATAGTAACTATTCATTAGTAATATCATGTTCGTATGTTTGTACAGTATCAGTTGATATTTGAAAATTATTGTAGACGCCTGTGGAGTGAGACCCATTTATCTTTCGTGTTGGGGCGTAGAGCAAGTTGCATACGTGTAGGCGCTCCGAATTCTCATTCACTGAAAATGGCCATTATCAGTACTCCGCGTTTCATTAATTTCCCTGGGGTGTCATTTCAGCGATAAAAAATAAGTGAGCAAGTTTTGCGTCATGAATAATATTGCAGGGCCTATAGATAAATACCGTTGAAGTTATTGCCTCGAGTCTGGAGCCATTGAGGTTCTTGCTCCCCATTATGAAAGCTGAGATAAAGCGTAAATTTTTTCATTGTATTTTTTTGGAATCTTTCTCCCTATACATTTTTCAAGCAACTACATTATAATTTAAATAGTATCATTGTGCATCTAATATATATTCTTGTGTATATCAAGTCATTTCGTACTAATTGTAGTATTCGAACAACTTTTATGTTCTACTTGACCTTTGTCTACGTAACAGCACTTACAGTAAAATATTGAAAGATAATTATGCATAATATTATTGTCTAAAGCACTATAGTGCCTTAGATATATCTAACAATGGAATTTCCACTAATGACCCATGCGTCAAGTTCTAGCACATTATTATCAAGAATATCCTTGGAAATTCATTGAAGAATCCTCCATGTTTCAAATCGTTTAATTGTTCTTAATTTTGTATAAATTTGATATTAGTTCAGCACTTCCGGTTTCGATAGAGCGCATATGCAATATCTAGAATATTCAGTATTTTACTTGCAAATGTATTTTGTGGGTAAAAATTGCGGACGAACCGCTGAACCTATGGGGTTAAAGCTTACAAGAAGTATCAAGTTCCGGATGTGTATGGTACAGTAATATTGAAAGATGTCTAGTATTTCCGGTTTCAAAATAGCACATGCTGTAGACAGGCAATACTAACTCATAAATAAAATGATTAAATGAATTTCTTTGGAAACAGGAAACGGAGCCAGGTTTTTGTAGGCGCTTATCTACATACTGTACCAACTAATAAAATCCGTTTAATTTTTGAGTCTGAAGTTCACTTTAGTTGTGGCAATAGTCCTGAACAATCCTGTACAATAAAGTAATTCAAAGTTAACAAATAAGGGATGATCAGTTAATATTTATTAAGAACCAGTTTCAAACGTTATACTTATTACTCAGTTAACACACCTGTCGAAAGACCATCTTAAAGACGACTTCAAGATGTCTTCGGACTAAATGACGTCTCAAAGTCTTCTTTAAAAATACTCACCACGTATCCACAAGATATAATGTATTTTATTTCTAACTTTTGTAACACGCTATCGCGTAAACGGGCGTGCAATTAATATTCATAAGCCAAGAAAGTACCATCGAATATATTTTCTGATCTTTAGCCCAGACAACACCTACTGTCCAAAAGTCGTCTTTAAGACGTCTGATGCGAAAGAAGTTGTCTTTCAGGCATCTCGAACATGACTTCAGGATTTATGGGCTGTTTGGATTGCAAGCTGTCTCATCACCCGAAACATCTACTTTCGCAAATACATTTAATTGTTCAGCTGATTCTCTATTTTTCATGACCTTAACTCGTAAGTCGTAAGACGTACAATCAGTTCTCTCCAAGGAAAATTGTTCAGACTTTTCTGTCACAAAAGATACAGCTTGACCCTGTAACAGAAACACAGTGACAATTTTAAAGAACAATTACATTTTCAGAAGACAACAAAATCTTTCCATACCCTTTTAATCGGACATTTTTGTCCGCCTGTCAGTATCTGTTGTATGACGGTTGTCGCCGCATACAGAAGCTCACCCTCGTACTCGTCTACTTTACAGAATTCAATTCCAGTATCCTCATCCGCAACATTCCCAGTGCTGGACATTCTCACAACACTGTTAAACTGTGGAAGAATCATTAAAATTGTATGTAATTCATCCTAGGCTTCTTGCGGTTCTATTTTATAATACTTTAAAATAGTATTTACCCCGAGTATACTCGGGGTAACGCTTAAAAGGGTTTTAAAACCAGTAACTACTTCGTATTATGTTTATATGTCGTATAGTAATATTTATGTCTATTTGCTTACATATAAGGTTCCGTATTTTGTTTGATCTCTAAAATAGATAGGAGATTCGGCAGAATCGCTATCCGCCTTTATAAATACTTGGTTGGATTCCAGGACGTGGGTAATGTTCGAGAGTGCTACCTTGTACTGGTACATCTGAGTGAGAAGAAAAATGTATAATAATCGATTAGATAAGTTATGGTTACATCAAAGAAAAAGTGTATCTGTACTCCGATGAAGTTTCAATTATAATCTTTCAATTTAGATGTTTATCGCGAGACTCGGATTGTATTTTATTGCAATTCATTTTTATGCGTGTCAAATAAGATCATGCATCCAGCGTAATGTTATTCCGTATGTAGGATATGTGGTATGCATTGTATTCGTTGCGAAAACTTTTTGCTTTGCATATTTATCCTTGGGTAATTAGTACTTTGTTCTATGGAGCTTTGAAATGTCGCGAAAGCTTTGGTTACTTCATTGTTTTACTTACGTCAGCAGCTTTTATATTATTTGGTAAGCCAACAGCCAGGACCAGCAGAATCAAATGATGCATTTCGTTCATTATGATGGCACTGTAATTTTTTGCGAAGTTGTCGCGAGGTGGTTTCAACTGACAATAATGAAATTTTGCACGTTTCTTAGCTTCTTATACGAATTTGCATACGTTAATTACCCATTTAGTTTAATTAATGTTATTGACGTTACTTAACGTTCACGTTAATATCCTAAATAGCAACTGATATCTATGAAATAGCTAAAAGTGGAAGCAAACGGTCAATTAATCCCTTAGCTGTGTACGACGCATATATGCGCGAAAAAAAGTCGTGCCTTTAGTGTGTAATGACGCATTTTAAAAAATGTAAAACGTTATCCACATAATTACCAGTAAAAGCCACTTAAGTCACTCATATTGCTATAACATATAGGGAATATTTTTTGTAATAATCCACTGGAATGTAACTTGGATATCCCTTAAAGATGTCCATTGAACATCGTAAATGAGGACATTTGGATATCTTATGGACGTCCACTGTAGGTCTGTGAGACATTTGAAGACATCCAATGGATATCTTAAAAATCCCAGTCAGACATCCATAAGAGTTCTTTTGGACGTCTTTGTGCTACGTGGGAAGTAACTGAATGATAACAAATAATAAGGGAAGATCAATGAATATTTGTTAAAAATCAATTTCAAGCGTTACACCTATTAGCCATTATTCGTATTTTTATTCTACCTAAAACCATTCACCATGTATCCATAAGATATAATTTATTTTATTCGTAACATTTTTCTAACACACTATCGCGTAAACGGGTATGCAATTAATATTCATAAGCCAAGAAAGTACCATCGAATATATTTTCTGATCTTTAGCCCAGACAACACCTACTGTCCAAAAGTCGTCTTTAAGACGTCTGATGCGAAAGAAGTTGTCTTTCAGGCATCTCCAACATGCCTTCAGAATTTATGGGCTGTTTGGATTGCAAGCTGTCTCGTCACCCGAAACATCTATTTTCGCAAATACACTTAATTGTACAGGTGCTCCTCTAGCCGTCATGGCATTAACTTGTAAGTCGTAAGTCGTACAATCAGTTCTGGCCAATGAAAATTGTTCAGACCCTTCTGTCGCAAGAGATACAACAACACCCTGTAACAGAAACACAGTGACAATTTTAATGAACAATTATATTTTCACAGTACAACAAAATCTTCTCATACCGCTTTAATAGGACATTCTCGTCCGCCTGTCAGTATTTGTTGTACGACGCCTGTCGCCACATAAAGAAGTTCATCATTGTTTAGGACTGGATCACAGAATGGAATTTCAGTATTCTCATCCACTAGATGCGCGGTGCTGGATGTTGTCAGAGTACTATCGAACTGTGAAAGAATCATTAAAATTGTACGTAAACTCATCCTAACCTCCTTGCGATTCCATTTTAAAACATTTCAAAATAATATTTACCCCGAGTATACTCGGGGCAACGCTTAAAAGGGGTTTAAAACCAGTGACTACTTCGTATTATGTTTATATGTTGTATAATAATATTTATCTCTAGTTGCTTACAATAAGGTATCCGTATAATATTTCTTCTCCGAAGAAGATAAGAGGTTCGGCAGTATTTCGATCCGAGAAAAATATGTCGATGGTTTCCAGGACGTAGGTAATGTTCGACAGTGATACCTTGTACTGGTACAACTGAGTGAGAAGAAAAATGTATATTAATCGCTTAGATAAGTTATGGTTACATTAAAGAAAAAGTGTATCCGTACTCCGATGAAGTTTCTATTATAATCATTCAATTTGGACGTTTATAATATTTTATTGCAATTCATTTTTATTTTTATCAATTAAGATTGTTACGTAAGAATGAGAACCTGTATCCTTAATTAACCTTCTTCTTTTGTTAACTCAATTCCCTGTTACGTATATCGATAGATTCGTCGATCTACATCGAATGCCTAAAATAAATTTCCACTGGTGACTCGTTGATCTCGATACCCATAATTCGCACTTCGTTGACAGGACATCCTAGCTTACGTATTTTATTGCGTCATTCCTTCAGATCAGCGGCGACACCATAGCGTTATTATTCGTAGTAAATCGTTTTCTCAGAACTAGTGACAAGAGACAGGTAGGCCAGTATCTAGGCCATAGGACTAAAAATTTGGGAGACATCAATCAGTTACGGATCAGCAGTCATAGGGGTTAGTCGCGGGTCAGAAGTCAGTTGGGATGACACAGTAAATTTTATCCGAGTAAGGATCTAATTTCAAATTCTAACTCCGAACGTCGAGAATAAGTCCAGAATCCAAATCTATACCAAGTCTTTTGCCACTACTTCCAAGTCCGAAATCTTATCTCGTCTTCTTGTATCATCATTGAGAATATTCTCAATAAACGTAAATTGCTTTTATTTTATTTTTAATTGCAAGCACTGTGTTGATTTTATTGTGATCCGTACTCATCCGATTCCTAAAATCTTTTACGATTCCTCAATCTTTCATCTGCAAGGTGGATCCTCAATTCGATTTCTATTCTATCCGAAATCCTTGGAAGATAGCGTTATTTCAAGATCAATTTTATCATTCTTTAGTAAAATCTAATCCTATCGAGTCGTCTTATAATTCCAATTGTTCAACCATCAGATTTCTGAACAAAATAATTATCGTATCTCGCTCAGTGCTTATTTTGGTATTTTGCAATTATTCTCAATTGTTTCTCTTGAGTCTAGAATTTAATTGTCATATTGAACCTTAAGGTATAACGTTGTCCTTGACAAGGGTCTAGAACCTTTGAAGATCGTCATACGTCTTGAATTCTCACCGTCCGTCGGTAACTGCTCGTCTATTATCCACAACGTTGCATGACTCTCAACGTCTCAGGGTGCAAGTAACGGGCCGATCCCGGGTAAAATTGCGCAAGGTTAGACCCTAAACAGGCCACTTAAAAATCGGTAGAGTAGATTCATTCGGTTTCCCACTTTCTACTTTATCGATAGTTTTAAATCGTCATTCGGACGTTACAAGATCATGCGACTGGTGAAGTGTTATTCCGTATGTAGGATATGTGGTATGCATTGTATTCGTTGCGAAAACTTTTTGCTTTGCATATTTATCCTTGGGTAATTAGTACTTTGTTCTATGGAGCTTTGAAATGTCGCGAAAGCTTTGGTTACTTCATTGTTTTACTTACGTCAGCAGCTTTTATATTATTTGGTAAGCCAACCGCCAGGACCAGCAGAATCAAATGATGCATTGCGTTCATTATGATGGCACTGTAATTCTTTGTGAAGTTGTCGCGAGATTGTTTCGACTGACAATAATGAAATTTTGCACGTTTCTTAGCTTCTTATACGAATTTATATACGTTAATTACCCATTTAGATTAATTAATGACTTTTACGTTACTTAACTTTCACCTTAATATCCCAGGTAGCAACTGATATCTATGAAATAGGTAAAAGTGGAAGCAAACGGTCACTTAAGATAATATATAATTAGTAATATTGTTAAGATATTGTACGGCGAATTAATTTATAATATCGAATGCGTAATGTTACGTGATGTACGTTCAATGATGCTTACTCGATATCCAAGTGCTGATATGTTTACAATATTTCTTTAAGAGAATTTCTATTTGTTATTTTTTTCCATGATTTCTAATATAGTTAGAAAGTCGTATTATGCGTAACGTGAACTTTGTGGAACAATAAGCTTCAGCAAGGGGTGCAATTCGCTGTTGTACAAGATAGCCGAGTATAGATCATGTGTGATCTATATCGCTTGTGTCAAAGTGCACAAAATCTTGCTGCATGGCTCGAGCGGTCGTGCCTCCAGGCAAATCAGTTTGTCCCAATATTTAAATGGGTGTCGTATAAAAGATGATAACGAAAATGATAATCAGTTGCACTTTTGAAGACAGAGAGGCAATACTAACTCATAAATAAAACGATTAAATGAATTTCTTCCGAAACAGGAAACGGAGCCAGGTATTTGTAGGCGCTTATCTACATACTGTACCAACTAATAAAATCCGTTTAATTTTTGAATCTGAAGTTCACTTCAGTCGTGGCAATAGTCCTGAACAATCCTGTACAATAAAGTAATTCAAGGTTAACAAATAAGGGATGATCAGTTAATATTTATTAAGAACCAGTTTCAAACGTTACACTTATTACTCAGTTAACACACCTGTCGAAAGACCATCTTAAAGACGACTTCAAGATGCCTTCGGACTAAATGACGTCTCAAAGTCGTCTTTAAAAATACTCATCACGTATCCACAAGATATAATGTATTTTATTTCTAACTTTTGTATTTTCTGATCTTTAGCCCAGACAACACCTACTGTCCAAAAGTCGTCTTTAAGACGTCTGATGCGAAAGAAGTTGTCTTCCAGGCATCTCTAACATGACTGCAGGATTTATCAACTGTTTGGATTGCAAGCTGTCTCATCACCCGAAACATCTACTTTCGCAAATACAGTTAACTGTACAGCTGGTTCTCTATTTTTCATGACATTAACTCGTAAGTCGTAAGTCGTACAATCAGTTCTGGCCAAGGAAAATTGTTCAGACTTTTCTGTCACAAAAGATACAGTAAGACCCTGTAACGGAAACACAGTGACAATTTCAATGAACAATTACATTTTCAGAAGACAACAAAATCTTTCCATACCCTGTCAATCGGACATTTATGTCCGCCTGTCAGTATCTGTTGTATGACGGTTGTCGCCGCATACAGAAGCTCACCCTCGTACTCGTCTACTTTACAGAATTCAATTCCATTATCCTCATCCGCAACATTCCCGGTGTTGGATATTGTCACAATACTGTTAAACTGTGGAAGAATCATTAAAATTATATGTAATTCATCCTAGCCTCCTTGCGGTTCTATTTTAAAGTATAAAGTAAACGCTCAAAAGGGGTTTAAAACCAGTGACTATTTCGTATTGTTTATATGTTGTATAATAATATTTATGTCTATTTGCTTACATATAAGGATCCAAATTTTGTTTTATCTATAAAAAAGATATAAGGTTCGGCAGAATCGTCATTCAAGTAAAATACGTCGGTGGATTCCAGGACGTGGGTAATGTTCGAGAGTGCTACCTTGTACTGGTACAACTGAGTGAGAAGAAAAATGTATATTAATCGATTAGATAAGTTATGGTTACATTAAAGAAAAAGTGTACCTGTACTCTGATGAAGTTTCAATTATAATCTTTCAATTTAGACGTTTATTATATTTTATTCTAATTCATTCTTATGTGTATCAATTAAGATCATGTATCATGGGAAATGTTATACTGTATATAGAATATGTGGTATGCATTGTATATGTTGCAAAAACTTTTAATTTTTTTTAATTAAGTTTTAATTGTGCTGTTTTACGAACCACATAGCACAAACGTCCTGAGGATGTCTTGAGGATGTCCAGTAGACGTATAGACGTACTGTGGATGTTTTACAGACATTCTGTGCTACGTGGGAACATTCAAGCGTGTAGAAATTCCAAACAATTTACAGCTATCAGCATCCTAAATGAGATTTATAGCACAGGGCTTTGTAATGTCATAATAAGGGTATTTCTTTCTACCAGGTGCAAAGTGTAGCTCTGAGCGACGGCAACTCTGTACATTGCATTTGGTGGTCGTAGAAATATTTGCCAATCGAAGACGTACCAGGCTACACCTTATACTCGGTGCAAGAAAATTCTGCCAGTCGAAAACGCTATAATTTTTCATCAATTTGCGACAGTCTTTGCTATAGAGTTTCGTATTTCGTAAAAGTTTCATGGATTTTCTCACAGATGTCAGCACATGTGTATTTCTAATGTATAGGCTTCATGGATTTTTCATATAGCGCCCTCACTTTTCACGAAAAATTGTTGTACTGTTTACGTACTTGAAATATTATCTGCAATGGTAACTACTTTGATACTCGGTGCGCGTTTTCAAATGGCACGTTTTGCGTCCACGAGAGAATCGGATTGTTATATTAATTATTTCTTGGGAATAAAATGGCTAAACTCAGTTCTTATTACACACTGTGCCCATTAATCGATCAACAGAATTTGTTGGGTGTTGAAAAAGATTCGGATTCTGGCTGCGCCATTGTTACCCTTGGCAGAAATATTGTTATACGATATAAGGTTAGATATCTTTATATTCTGTAATTATTTTATTTTTATTTTCAATTCAGATCATTCTATTTTGGTATGTGTATTTTCTCCTTTTGTTTTTATTAATTCTATTCCAGCTTTTAGTTAATTGTTTTATATTGGATTCACAGTTAATGTATGTTGGAATGAGCTCCATTATTGTAAATAATCATATGATTAATTGTTAGTGTATTGTCTTTTGGATAACGCTTTTATTTTGTTTTCTTTTTTTTCAGTTACAAGATTTAAAGCAAGTTAGTAGTTGGACAAGCAAGGAGCGTTTAACTACACAGGTCATATATGACCAAACAGAAAGTCGTTATGCTGCAGTATTCAATGAGAATCATGTTCGTGTTTGGTCTGATGAGGAAACGGATCTTGAAAAAGTTAAGAGACATAAATTTAATACTCCGTTTCACACAATACTTTCTTTAGAAGGATGTCCACCAGTTTTAGTTACACAAAACGGTGCAACAGCCTCCTTAGAATGGGCATTGCGAAATAAGAAATCATGGACTAGTCCAGGTGTTTTAAGAGAAAATGAAAAAATAGCACAGTGCCAATTAGTTGGTGTAAATAATGGAACATACCTCTGTGCATTGACAAAAACAAAAGCGGAACATGTGTACAATTATGTGACTGTCGGTCTAAAAGGAAGCACATACCAGGAAGATCCTGATCAAATAACAAGAATAGAACTAAAACGAACTTCAGAAGACCTCATGGGCCACGTTGTTATGCAAGATAAAAATAATGCTTATCTATTAACTTTGTGTAAGTAGCCTTATTTAAAAAATATGAAGAGCGGTGTGTGAAACTTTTTTTTTAAATTACAATCGTAACTTTAGGGTCTCATGGAAGATTATACAGGTATACGCTAACAGGATCATCCTCAACTCCACCTCCTGGTACATTAGTAAGTGTCGTCACAACTGTCAATACAAAGCATCCTGTTGTGATGACAGCTTTAAATGAAACCACTGTAGCAGCCTATGGTGCTGATGAGTTAGAAGAAGGTGCTGTCCTAATGATATACAACGTGCAGTTCAAACTTGCACAGGCTGTTCAAAAATTGAAATTATACACAAAGGATGCCAAGCTGTGGAAAGTCGAAGACAAATTACTATTAGCAGCCAATAGACACTTGGCAGTAGCTCCATATAGACTTGCTCCACAGAAGATAGAAAGCCTACTAGGATCGTCCTTGAGATTTAAAAATGACGTTAAAGAGAAGGATGAGGATAGTGAGGTTATGGTAGTCCAGGAATCTGTGGTAGCAAAGTGGGACGATCATCCAGAGGATGCTGTGGCATTTTCGTTTAAAAGATTACCTGCAACCTTACCCAAACAGGCTTCGACTCTTCTTAATGAAGGATTGAGCGATGCTGCCATTCAGCAAATAATAATTCCCCAGCTTATCGAAAGCAAGGATATTCATACGATTATTTGGTGTCTTGATAATTTCAAGGATATACCAGAGAAGCTATTGGTGGATCTGTTAGCGTTCTGTTTGAAAGAACCAGATGAGACTTTTGTACCTTCAAGGAATGGACTGAGTAAAATAGAGGTCAAAAAGTCGATATCTTCGAGAAGGAGCATTTTCCTAGACAAGATCCTTAATACGAGCTACTCTGATATTTGTTTATTATCCTACCTGAAGACCGGACTGGGTTTTAAAGAAGTATTGACACTACTACATTATTTAATTGAAAATCTCGATAACGAAACAGATGAAAAACACTCGTCTCTACTCTGTGAAAAACAGTTAATTATCTGGGCGACTTTACTCCTTGATTCTCACTATCAACATTATCTTTTATCACGGGACCCAAAGGTCTTAGCTTTGTTTAACAAATTAGAATCCATCTTAGAAGCACGTGTAAGTAGATATTTAGCAAATGGAGGTATAATATTATAATTAGTTAACATCTTTCTTATTAGTTTCAGCTAATTGAAGATTTACAAAATATTAGACCGATGCTAGAAAGGATAGCACGTGGCAAACCCCTGAAACCTACGCCAAAGGACTTCAATAAATTCTATTCCATCGAAGAAGTCAAGTTGTACTGAGACTCCGAAAATTCTCGCTTTGACTTCTGGCGAGAATTGTTAAAAAATTTTTTAAAACACCCAGCTAAACAATTCTACCATTGTACAGAAATAAACAAATATATTTTATTTCTTATTAAAGTGAATATTACGTATTGGATACTTTTACTTGCCAGTTTAAATTTCTGAGCAAGACGTCAAAGCTCTGTATAAAAAGCCACTGTTAGTTGTCTAATTGTTTATTTATTATTTACACAATTACATGAATTGCAGCTGAACACGAGCCATTACCACGTCGAAGAAATAACGGGTTTTCGCGTTCCTGACTCCTGTGATAAATATGCGGATTTTTTTTTAGTTTTAGTACTAAGGATGTCGGAATGTTAGATTCTAAGATCTAACTCAGTTGATCGACGTATGGGACAGTTGAAAGGTCGCCAATGGCCGCCATCGATGGTTTGCCACTAAGCTTACCAAGTACCTAGAAAGCAGAGAGAAAGTGAATCTTTAAAATAATCAAGAAAAAGAAAATCTAAACATTCGAAACCTATTCCCCATAAATTATACTTACGCTCTTAACATCAGACGCAGAAACCTTGTCGACTTCAGCAGCAATGGCGACGGCCGACGCTGTGCGTCCTTTGAGTAAAACATGTTGACCTATTCCTTCTAGCTGTGAAGAAGGATCCTCAGCGGCGTACAAAATCGACGCCTTGAGCGCCGTCTTTCCGCGAGTAATATCGGCGTCGGTCAGATTGGGAGACTTCAGCCATTTGTACGCAGCAGTTGTGAGCTGAAAGATTGAACAAATTTTTTTTCTAAACACAATTTTGATAAGGATCTAGGTGACATTAAGATATTATTTCATTGCTTCTGCTTATTTTTTTTTCCACATTACATACCGATCCAGCAACGTTGCGAGGTGCGGAGAGTACGAAACCAAAGAGGCCAGAGTCGGAGTAGCTAGCATTGAACGCAGTAACAGCAAAAGGATCAGAACCGGCTGCAGATGCGACGCTTTTGATCAGTGGGGCACTGCTGGATCCCCATTTGACGTAAGGACCGGTACCAGCAGCATACTGAAGAACAGCTAATGCAAGAGCATCTTTCTCCTTATCAAGTCCAGCACCCTCTACTGCCACAGCTACACTGGCTAGCGATGAGTTACGTTCCTTCCGCAATTCACCACCCAAATATTTGGAGGGTTCGGAGTTGCTGTCGCGACCAGAGACCTGCAGATTTTCTGCAAAGCTGGTGAGTTCGTTCAGGGAAATGCCGGAACCGACTACAGCGCATCTGCCTCCGGAGAACCAGGTGCTGACAAAGTGCTGAAGCTGTTAGAAAAGCAATAGATTTAGTATTTATTCTTGGATTACATATAATGGACTTAATCATGTTTCCTTACAGTCTCGGTGCTGATCTTGCCGATTTGACGCTTTGGACAGTAGAGAGAATATCCAAGACCTTTGCGGTAGGCGGCCTTGTGGAGCAGTTCAATGACCCGGGTGGTTTCTGGGATGCTGGATAACTCATAGCGTAGCCTTGCAGATTGGTCGGAGATTTCCCATGGTTTGAAAACCTGACGCGTCGCCACGTCTTCCAAGAATGTCAGAGCTTGACCACTGTAGGTTATTAATAGTAATTTAATGTTAGGATAGAGATCGCATGATTACTGGTGTATTCCTTGAGTAATTAATAACTTACAGATGGTCACGAGTGACTTGCAACGTGTAGGCGATACTCTCGCGGTCAGCCACAGCAGTTAGGCTTCCTCCTATCTGCTGAATGTTCCTGGTGATGCCAAAAGCGGTAGCGCGGCTTGTCGTCAGGCCTGCAGCAATTCGGAGCAAATGGGAAACACCTTGCGTGTCATAGGTTTCATTGCGAGAACCAGCTCTGTAGAAAATAGACACGAAGAATGTATTATAGTCACAAAGTAATGTTTTGATAAATCTTATATAATTTATAGCAGCAAGTTTTTTTACATGACATATTAGTACATGAAATTAATGATTTTTTACTTGCAGTGCAACTTATATCATACCATCTTGAATCTAACTAAGCTGTTAGAATTTTTTCGTTACCTGAAAATTACAGAGACCTGAGCAATCGGACTATTGTTGTCAATGGCAGCAACAGTAACCTTGTTTCCTAATACCTGAGAATCAGGTGTCGGATTCACAGCACTTTGAGCTGCAGCTGCAGCAGCATAGTGCCTTACCTAAAGACAGAAATTTCAAAAGTATAAATTTGCGAATGAGTTATATCACTAGTATTAGATTTATCAACTGCTGTACACTGTCACACTAAATTTCATTCGAAAAGGTCATTGACAGCCTTGCCCTACCTAGTCACCGACTCCAATTCTGTCACATATTTCACAGATAGATTCCTAACACAAAATGCTACTTTTTGTTATTCCACTCAAAGGCAAATGTTGGTCATTATAACATTTTAAATAATATCCTTGGAAAATATATATTCCCAAAAGAGTCAATCAAGTGGTATATACGACAATCAATGGATTTGAGCCTTTACATAACACCCCACCAAAAGCGATTCCAAAACTCGATTACAGCTGCACGCATCTCCAAAAATCTTAATATATTTCTTATTAGTCAAAGTGTATCAGGAAAATTGAGCTCACCGTAGCATTACGCAAAAGAGGGGCCCGCACCACCGACGAAGCCATTTTTCGTGCTTTCCAGGGAAATCTTGGACCACGAAGACCCTGTGTAAAGAGGTCTGCTACGGCAAAGCAAAACGGTCACTAGATGGCACCACGTCATACCTCAGTTCAAAAATTGCCCGGGAAAATTTCAATTTAAACCCTTTTTTAAGGAATATTTGAACAATATAAGGGAGAACAGGTAAAAGTATATATATTAAAGATATTAATGTGTAAAATGAAAGAACACATTTTGGGAGAGAATATTATTTTGGTCTCTTTAATCACTGCTTGCATTCTATCGGTATCACTTACAATTAATAAACCTGATATAAATATATCCTGTGCCGCATTTTGTACTCATAAATATTATTCCTTTGAGTTTTTGTTTCACTTTTTTTTCTCCTTCATCGTCTTCAGAATATCGTAAATCTTCAAGTATACTTTTTACTTTTCTTCTCTTTTTTTTTCCGTTATCGTTAAATCTAGCGTCAAATATGCACAATATACAGAATATAATTAATTAAACCGAGGTTCACGTTCAACATTTAAGCCTAAATAAATAAAAACAGATAATATCACACTGAAATGGATGAACAGAGTTATTTCCATGATAGTAATGAATAAAACAAAGATTCATTCAAAACAAGGAGGATCTTCCAATAGTCAGAAAATTGCCTCGAAAGAACTTTCTTAAAAAAACTATACAACGTGCAAGTAAAGTCAAAAGTGCATTTCGATAATCTAAACTTAAGGAATACATTAATAGAAATGTATAAAAATCAAAAGTAATATTAACTGTCAAATAAATACAATAATATATTCTAGAATTCAATAATAACTGAAGTCCGAAAGACGCGTTGGACGCGCAAAAAAAACAAATCGAAAAATGAATTATCAGAATAAGCCCCTTATAACAATTAAAAATTGTATACATAACAACGAGCGCCTCGCAATTTGGCACAAATGTTACAATTATTTTAGATCTTTGGTTTCAATAGATGGCGGATGGGTATAAATCCGATGAGAACTTGGAAGCTATACTTAAAACGCTAGCAGACTTTGCAAATGAGCAACAATTACATGGTCGCATTAATAAATTCACGATTAAAATGATTCTACAATTAAATCCTCTTAATCGATGTCCAACAACAATTAGACTTGAATCAGCCATTCGCAACTTCAATGAAATTCTTAAGCTGTATTTACAGTTTAATACTTGGCATCGATAGCTCATTCGCAAAGTCCACTGTATGACTTGACAAAATGCATTAAATAGCTAAATGTAATTGCTACATTCATTCAAGAAACTGCGTATCCTCATAATGACTAGAATTGTAAATGAACATTGGTGACCCGTCCATAGGTCATCATGCATAATATATTTACTCTTATAAGCTACCGTTAGGCATCCTGATTTGGAATTATCTCATAATCTACAGGATCCCGGGTAGCAATATTCATTCGATTAAAATAATATAAAGCATCAGAGTGTTTTTGTGTGTTCATAATTCAAAGTTTAACCGAATATTTACGTACAGACGTATATTGTCCTGTTTATTCTTAAAAAGTAGCCAGAGACCTTTTGTATCTTTATATTTAAGTCGAAAGACAGTAAATAAATCATCGTTCTCTTGTTTCTCGCGTGAATTTCATTCTTGTCTTACTTGTTGTCCTTTTTAAATTTTAAATATACATATACATTCAGTGTCTCGCTAGTGCAATGATTTATGATCACAGAACAGCTATCACTCCCTGTACGTTGAAATAATTTAGATTTTCTGCCAGAAATACTTATTACTTTGTTTCATTTCTTTTCTATCGATAATTTCTTACGTTATTTTGATTCCTTATGTCGTAATACACTTTGCTATCCGGGATTTTTATAATTGTGTAATACAGGAAATTCGGGCTGTTGTCACGTTACGTGGAGTATTAGCTATGGTTTTTTTTTTTAAGGGTATCATCGAAATGACGTATCCGAAATAGAAGAATATAGGCTAGAAAGCTAAGTAACAACTTTTCTCCTAAGGGATTATCACGGTTGTGGCCATTGGATTATGACGGTTTTTAATCTATTCGTTTAAAATCTGCCTGTCGTATCTGACACGAGTACAGTGCAGTTACTGTGTATTTACGTAAAACGTGAAATAAAGTAACAAATGTATTCTTAAAAGAGCTCCAAGAAGAAGTTAATAGCTGCTAAGAGTAAACTTAATTAATTAATGTATATTGTAATTTAAAAGGTGTTTAAAATCTGGAAGAGTGAGAATTGTACTTGGTATCAATGGATCGTATTAGATTAATAATCTTGCTACTATTACACGTTTCAAACCATTCAAGGTTAATGGGAAATATTATGAGTCCTAACCGAGTAAGATTTAAAAATTGTGCACATAATATTATCCGTGTCACTTGACACAGGTGAAATTGAACTTCTAGTTTGAACGATACTTTTAAGTACACTGTGAAATAAAAGATAGGATTTAAATAAAATTGCATATAAAATTAAATTATCTTGTGCAAGTAAAAGAAGGTACTCCTGACAAAGGCTTTGATCAAGTTTCATATGTGCACAAGAATCATAGAGAGCTTGCAAATGCTTACTTAAATATCATACGTATTAATTCAGCATCTTTGAAATATCCAGTATAAAAACTGTATCGAGCAATAAATGACATCTATACATTCTCATCGACCCATTACGGCAATAAGGAAGTAAGTAAATCAATAAAAGATTCTAAAAAGAACTGCACAATTCTCCCTTCTTTGTCCTGATGGCATTTTCCCGCGCTTGAATCACTTAACTCACAAATATACAAATGACTTTAAAATAATAACGATTAACTGGAACTTAATTGCCACTTAGTTTCTAATAATACCCAGAATAATGATGGTAACCAGGTCTCGGAGGATGATAGGGTGCTGGGCTTACGGGATAGGTCGGATTGTATCCTGGAAGCGGCGGCGGTGGGGGTGGAGACAATATTCGACCCTCGACAGTGTCGGGAACAACATGTGGCGTCGAGGATCCTGGAGGTTGAGGACTAGCTATCATACGTGCACCAGTGCCGTGTAGATGATGTGACCTGGAGAGACTTAAATCAACACTGTGCCTTCCACCAGGTGTGAGATCCAAACTGACTACCCTCAGAACGTCACTATGAGGATAGGGTGGCGGTGGTGGAGGTGGTGACATAGAGTACCCACCAGTTCTACTCAGGTCAACACTTTGTCTTTCAGTAATCTCATACAAATGATGATGATGGTACCTCGTATTCTGCACTTGAGCACCAAAACTATGATGAAATCCTCTCGCAGACATATCCAGACCTTGGAGTTCACCACTGTTCAATACCAGAGGCTCGAAATTGGACCGTTCTCTGGTGAAGTCTGATTCCAGAGAATCATACTTGTACGACGTGGAGAGATCAAGCTGAAGGGCCTTCTCCTTGACGGATAAGCTCAGATTCTGTGCCACGGAGTCACCCTCGTCGCTGGAAAGATTATCCGTAGGAACCTGATGATGATGATGAACGTCTTGATAACGTGGGTTTGGTGTAGCTGCAGGAGACACTAGATCCTCTTGTTGGACATGAATGTAACTGCTAGGTGAGGATACTCGAGGTAGATCCTCGTGATGTAAGTACTGTTCAATGTTATGTGTCCTGGCGGCATTTATATAATCTACAGGACGATGAAGATGGTAGTCCATGTGCAAGTGGGTAGGTGGTGAATGTCTATTATCCGGCGTCGGTGCAGGAGATATTAATTCTTCTTGCTGTTGTATGTATGAATCGAGATGACCTTCTGGTGATCTCTGTGGCATTGGGGATTGTAACTGCGTTGATATTGAATACAGGTTAGTATCCCGGTCATTATCCTCAAGCATGGGACTACTAACTGCGCCTATATCTCTTTCTGCAGCATCCAGGGCGGCTTCTACCAGTAAACTTGCATTGGAGCTTTCTGTCCTCCTGTAGACGTTCAGTCCCAGTTTACTCTCGTCGATGAGACTCTGAGCAGGTGTTGGCGTTGACTTTTCCTCCTCGTCCTTTCTACTCTCTTCAAACTCATAAACATCTGCTGGAGCTGGCGGAACCTGTAGTTGACTCGTTGATATATCCGAAGGCACAGGCGGATTAAATTCGCCCATCCACTTTTTACTGCCTTTACTTTGTAACCTTGATGTCCCATAAAGATCCACGTCGGTACGAACAGTCTCCAGGGTGGATTCCATTGATGTTGGTACCGGTATGATGGCTTGTGGTGGTGGTGGTGGTGAAGGATGATTTTCATGATCCACTTTACAATTGCTAGTAGCATTTGAATTATTTGGAAACTCAATGATACTTGGATGATTCGAATTAACTGATGTTTCGGTCTTCAAACTGTTTTCTGAACTACAGTCGTCCAATGACGGGAGACTATTGCTGTTGTCCTGATGGAAATAAAAAAATATGGACTAACAATTTGAAATGCTTGTCAAATTATCTGTAACATATTATGATCTGTACGCACCTGCGAGTTTCTTCTGTTTAACCGGGGTGTCTTCCCACGTCCAACGTCTTCCACAAGACCTCCACTGTACGCATCGAAAGTATACGCAACGGATCTTTCAATCTTGGGCATCATTTCCTCCGTGAGACCGTGTACCTTTTTATAATGAAACTGCAGGCACTGTTTCGTCGTAAAAGCTGCCTTGCAGCCGCTCTCCTTACACCTAGAGAAGAAATAGAGATTCAGTTAATCAGTATGAAACAAACTATTGGACATATGGTAGAGGATATTTACTTGAATGGCTTAACTCCACTGTGAGTCAACATATGTATCTTCAAGTTACTTTTGTTCTGAAACATTTTGCCACATCGATCACAAGTGGCTGCACCTACGACGTCCTTGTGATGAACTTCCTTCATGTGTCGTTGAAGAGCGGCACGTGACCCCAGGAGTTTCAAGCACAACTTACACTGAAATTCTCGTAGTACTTCAGACATATCTGTAAGATTAATTGGTACAAATATTTGTTAATATTTCGTTTTATTGATTCATTAAATCCTGTGTCTTACCACTGTGCATCCTCTTGATGTGTACTTTCAGCTTTTGCGGCTGACAAAATTTCCTACCGCAAAAATCACACAGCGGTCGAGATCGCTGTGGATTCTGTGCGCAACCATACGTCCTGTGCATCTCAAGGTAATTCAGTCTTAAAAAGAATTTTTTACAATACTGACATTGGTAAGCGCCTCGACCTGCATGCAGCTCTGCTGCGTGCTTCATAATGTTATCTTTACCCAAAACAGCTGCACCGCATACCTTGAACAAGAATAATATATGTGGCGATAAGATCTGTTATATAAATGTAAACTTGAACATTTCTTTTTTAAAGATATTGTTGTTGCAGCAAAGTTCACCAAACAGATTCTATATTTTAATAATTCATTACCTTGCAGTGGTATTTTCGAATGGTAAGGCTGTAATTGGTGTCATGAAAAATACAGCAATGAAGGCGATAATATATAGGATGCATGAAATTTAAGTTGCATCCTCCACAATCTGTAAAAAAAAATAGAATTATAAGTCTTGGAATTTATACAGTCGTCAATGAAATAGAATAAAACTAGACTTACTTGTTTTGTCTATTTTGTTCTTTCGAGTCCATGCAGAAGACTGTGACTCAGCCCAATAAGTTAACTCCATTCCGCAGGAGATTTTCTGTGTTGTAACTAAATACAATTCACCATGTTTTGTTACAACTGCTACGCTTCCTTCTTTTCTTGTTTCTGCTGGTCTCATATAACGAATCCAATTGCTCCTTAATGGATTGGTAGTGCTTAGATACGAAGTTTTGCCATTATTGTCTATCTGTAAGATGATAGAAATGTTATTAGTCCGTAATTACAGTATGGATAGAAATTAGGGAATTGTTTATTTAGGATATTCATACCTCCCATATGTGCCTCATTGAAAAATCATCCGGAATATCCATTTCCTTCACTGGTTTTCCCACTAAAGGCCCAAGTTTTGCGAACTTTGGTACAATACTCTTTGCATAAATACCAAGACCATGTTCAGAGTTCGCTGTCTTTAATTCAAAGCAATCAGGTAGAGAATCTCGTGCGTAAAGTGGTCGATCTGAATCAAGAACTAATTGTTTTTCTTCACTTTCCACTTTAACTTTCGGTTTATACTGTTCCATAGATAGAGACTCCTCATCGGATTCAAAACCATCATCAGAAGTTCTCCCATATCCTTCTGACATAGGATCTTCAGAATTAGCAGCCCTTGATATATCTGTATTATCTTTGTACCTGTCCAACCACTTTTCATAGGTTATAGAATCCGGAATTGTGTAGTGTGGCACTGTGAGAGGACATGCATCTCGAAGGTGTGTATCCATACAATCTTGACAGAATTTTATCTTAATGGCGAATCTCTGTGGTTCACTTAAAACACCTTCCTGGTTCAGATCGTTGGGTAACACATCGGGCACTATGGAAATTGAATCATTTGTTGTTGGGGTTGATGCACGTGTTTCTTCTTGGATGACAATACCATCTTGCGGTGCCTTGCGAACATCATGATGCTTCTTGTTCTTATGTTCACTGGTATGTTTGTGCTTCTTCTTGCGATGCTTGTGCGTAAATTCATTAGTTGTTCCTTCGGATGACTCCTTGACGGCTGTAGTGTCATCAGTGTCATGTCTGAAGCGTTTTCGCTTCTTCCGTACCTTCCTATCATCAGCCTCCTTTGATGTTTCCACTTCCTCTCTGAAGCTTTCAGAACCTGTGACCGCGTCATCATCGTCATTCTCGTTGCAACAGTCTGAAGTTTTATTTTCAGCACTGTGAGTATCAGTAGGCTGTGCATCGTTGGAATTTTCTGCAGATACTTTGTCTCCTATAGTCTCTATTACAGTTTCCTGGTTCAAGCACTTCACGACGGAACTTCGTATACTGTCCTCATATTCATTTACTGTGTCAGGCTTCTGAACTTCCTCGTTATTTCTTTCTTCACAGGCTGCATCCTGGTCCTCCACAGTCTCAGTACTGTCGCTTTTTTTCTTATTTACATCCTCTATATATTTTACAGTATCTATCTTCTCAGTCTTCGACGTGGTGGACTCCGTCTCCTTCGCAGAGACCCTCAGATGTTCTAATAATTTCGATTTGGTGTTTACACTGTTCTCACGAATTTTGTTATCCTCATCCTTATCAGAGACTTTCGCCTCGTCTCCAGATGGAGTCGCCGCGTCAGCCTCATTAACCTCTGCTGGAGCAGCATCCTCTAGGTTCTTTGAGTGCCTTCTCTTCTTACGCTTCTCCCTATGATGCTTCGCTTTGCTCTTGTGGTGTTTGGTCCTTGTACTCCGCCTAACAGGTATCTTTGCAACATCCTCGACGGTATCCGATTGTACAGCCTCCAATGCATCCGTAGAAGATGCAACAGGGTCCGGTGTTGTGGAAACATGTTGCTTCCTTGGACTACGACGTAGAGGCTCCTCTACATCTGGTACAGTCTCTTCAGTCGTGACCGCTTCCGACTCATTTTCCTCATCCCGGTTCGCCTTCCATTCATTAGTACTACTGCACTTATCATCTTGTCTATAAAATTGAAATTTCATTATAAAAACATCTGAAAAATAATTCTTGCATACACCACATAAACCATTATTCACAATTGCATTATTAAATCACAACATTATTTAAATAGTCAACATAAACAAATTTGAATGAAAAATGAATTTGAAATATAAATCATCAATGATATCTAGTATAATTTCCCATTAAGTATAATGAAAACAAAGTATAGCATAGAAATTCAATTCAAAAACTAACAATGCTAGACGGGAAATCCCGCGTTTTCATACACCTATCGATTAGGACCTCCCGCCGCGCGCCGGGCAAGATGGCGATAATACAAAAACATCAAATGACAGTAGAGGCGAAGTCCCGTGTAAGTGACAGCTATTCCATGTGGACGATGACGAGGCCTAAATAAATGACAAAGGGTCATTCAAATACGAAACATACCTGGCGACAGACTCGGCTAAGTTGAGTAAATATTCGGCGAGATCCTCGTCGGTTTTCAGTCCTAGACGCTTTTTAAGGGAAAGCCAGCGTCTACCATTCGCAACACCAATATGAACGTTACGAAAGTGCTTCACTTTGACTTCAGGAGCCACAACGGGATCGCACCCGTGAGACCGTCTTGCTGTTCCTGATTCTCTCACATGCCTTGTACTTTTCTTGGGCATTACTTACATCCTAAGTCCGCCGATATTAAAGCGGCGGAATCGAAGGGACCGAGAGACGCGCACCGATATTATCCTATCCTCTTTATGCTCACCACCCGACCATCACCACCCACTTCGCCGCCCTCGCCTCCTCGTGCACCCCGCGTCATCAGAATATCCTGTTTTATCGATCCAGGCTTTGCCTTCCAACACGCCCTCAGCCTCCCAAATTTTACCCAGGCTTCACTACTCCCCGTCCCTCTATTATGCTTTATTTCGTAGACAGGAATATTGTATACATAGTACATACATTCAGTCACCGTTCACATGCATTCTGTCTGTAGCGATAATATTTAAGTCCTGTTCGCAAATATTTCTTCGTTGACAGATTAACTAGAGCGGACGAGAGACATTGGATTTTGATATAAATAGCGTGTTTAATTAATTAATTTCTCTTGGTAAGCTTCGTAATACATTCTCAGATCATTGTATAACTTGTTTATGTAGCTACTGAATATTTTTATATTATTATATTAGGCACGGTGTTTGATGAATTGCAGGCGAGTTAAAATGGCGCTTTTTTTTTATTGGTAAAAAAAAATTCAGTTGTGTGTACCTGACTTTACAAATTTGATTTTGTCGCAAGGTGGCGGCACTGTCGACTGAAATGAGAGGGGGAAAAAAGATCTTGTGGAAATTCGACTTTACGTCGACTGCTACTTCTTCGACGGAGCCATATTGGTCTCTCGTGGATTGTTGGATTGGGTCACGCGAAAATGTCACGTCGAACTCTGACTGCTATAAATTGGGCCGCTCTAGCTGAGAGGGTGCCTGAAACCGAAAAGGCCGCCCTGGCTGCCTTCAAAGCCAAATCTGATCAATATCTTCGCCGGTACGTTTAGAGTAATTTATACTGATCATTTTCAGAAAATCTGTGATTATTATGTAATGTCATTTTAAACTGTATCGTAATGGAAATTGGTATATAATATCTGTATATGGTAAAGTTTTTTAAATTCTTATTATTCGTGTGATCATTTGGGTTGTCAGTATATAGAACTTTTGTAGACTGGTTGCTGAAGTTACTTGTGCATCTTGTAAAGTGCTAATAAATGCTCCCACATGACTGTGTAATTGTATAATTTGTGGATTCTATTTTTTAATTTATTTTTATAATTCAGTGCTCAAGAAAACCCGCCAGAAGCGCCAAAAATTGACTGGTCTTTTTACCAGAAGAATATCCCTATCGCTGGAATGGTTGAGAAGTTTAGAAAGGAATACGAATCATTGTCAATTCCGTATCCTGCGGATAATTATACCAAACTGGTAGATGCACAGGCTGTCCAAATTGTAAGATTCATTTATATTGTGTACACATTTATTAAAACAATTTGTATTCTTATACATATTGTTTATGTGATGCTTCGAGAGTATTGGTATAATACAAAAATGTTTATAATGATCTTTCCTTATTACAGGAAGAAAACATTAAAAAATTCGTTGAGGAATCGAATCAACGTATCAAAACATTCAATGAAGAAATTTCTCACATAAAGTCTCTGCTTTCATTTGGTCAAATGACAATGGAAGATTACAAGGATGCATTTCCTGAACAGGCTTTGGACCCTGTTAACAATCCAACATTCTGGCCTCATGATCCAGAATCTCAGCTTTCGGCAATTGCAAATATGCCTGATGAGAAACATTAATCAAACTATTCACTGCGCCTGCTGTAGTCCGTTGTTACTTTAACTGTAAAGCATCTTTGGCATAAATGGATCATTTCGGAGTGAGCGATGTAATTGTTATCTTGTATCTAACGATTCACGATACAGTCTCATTTTTATTATGAGAGAGTAAATTACTTCGTCGTCCGAACGTCTACTCGGGCCTCTTGTATCTAGATCACTACTGTTCATTAAATGATTATAATTTTAAAGTCACACCAGTGTAAATAAGATCCTCCTATTTTTTTTAGATGATTACAAGTCACTTTACATTTTAGTCTTACAAATATAATTCAAATTCACAATTTCATGGATATAGGTATGATTATTAATGGTATTAAATATTTGGTTTTACGAACGATTATATATAAGAAGAGTTAATTAATCTTTCGGATCAGCAATACCACCAAGAGTAATTGCAAACGTGGCCTCGTTCTCTGGCATATCAGGACTGTCGTAAATCTTAGCAATTCTACATTCTCCTCTGCCTTTCCTCAAGGATATCCTCGTCGTGGAAGCATGTGCTATAATATTTCCACCAATTGGTTTCTTTGGATCTACTTGAAACGACATGGTGGCACCAGGATCAGCTGTCATCTGATTAGTTATAAAAACAGCTACGTTATATTCCTCTGAGATTTTTTGCAAGCGTGACATCATTTGAGACAGCTTCTGTTGTCGCTCCGACAATTCTCCTCTGCCACTGAAATCTACTCTAAAAAGAGCCATTATCGAATCCACTATCAACTATAACAGAAAAAGCAAAATGATAAAGCTATTACTCAAGTGTAATATGCGATTAGCTTGAAAGTTGACAAAATTTACAGGATATAAAACTAAATATTTGAGACTACATTAATAACAGGAACGTTACAAGTTTAAATATTCCAGCTTCTTCATGAAATTTTGCTGCAACATAATCAAGAAGTTCCTGTTGATGTTCGCTGGTATATGCCCTAGCATATAATATGTTATCAAGCGCTGCATCTTCATCCAATCCAAATCTAGTTGCAATTGCTCGAAGTCGTTCAGGTCGACTATATAATGCTTCATAAGGAAATAATATGTCGATAACTGATAAATACGGATTTTCTATCCTATAAGTATGAACAATTTAAGGATACAAGGTATGTTCTGTGTCGATATATATTACTTTGCCACCAGTGTATCCTCCAGCTCTGGGTATTTGTGCTGTGATACAAAGGGTGTGTGATAATTGTGTCTTTCCAGTACGGAATTCGCCAAAAACTTCGGTTATGGCCATCGATTCTACACCGCCACCCAATACTTTACTACGATATCAAGAGAGGAAGAAACGAATCTTGAAATATTTTCATAATACAAGTAACAAAAGTGTTGCTCATTGCTGTATTTAAATTTAAATATTCTATACTCAAGTTCTTGACTTCCGGTAGACACATAAAATATACATTTCCGCATATCATTCACTTCGCAAGCCGTCATAAAACCACAATGTACTATTTTACTGCAAGCTTCTTTAATCTTATCGACCTTGGCGTCAGAAAAGCCTTTAATGGCGCAAAGTCGTTTTTTCGTGTGCATCTGAATCCCTTTGATGGTACATATCCCAACAGATTTTAATTTCTTAATATCGGCCACATTCTAAACAGAACAATTACTTATTTCTAATAGATTGTTCAGTGAGATTAAAGATTAACGTAGAGTACTGTTAAAACCAATTACAATCCCATGACTTTGGAGCATTTCCACATCCTGAAATGTTTCCTCTTCGCTCTCTTCAGCTGAACGAATTTGTGACACGTCACCCATTCTTGTTGTTAACAGATTTCTATTTCTAATGGAATTTCTCTATTTTGAGCACTTCCTCGTAGGTGGAAGTTCCTTTTCTTTTAGAATGTTGAGCGGTTTAGAACGCAGGCGGTTTAAATTATTTGAAAGAGCGTGTAAACTCATTTTTGCGATTTGATTGGCTGATTCTCACTAAAGATACCGAAGAAGGGGTATTAAGGCTGGTTTATGGTACAATTTATGATTATTCATAAAAAGTAGTTATTTCATTGGTCAAAATCATAATGAAATGTTGTGTCTGGTCAGGTAATATTTGCCATTATTATAAATATATCTTAACCTAACTGTAACTAGATTTTTCATTATCTCTTTAGACCAATGAACGTGTAGGTTTTCTTTAAGGGCCACAGCAGGCCATACGCTGATTGGCTGTTGAATATAGGGCGATATTTAATGGGACTAGAAACTAATCATAAGGGATCCAGCAGCGTCATCGACAACCTACGTGCTGTGCACTGTCCGACGTAGGAAATAACTGTGGCAATCAGCCGTGGAACTTTTTTCAATGCAGAGTGCGTTCGCTAGGACACACGTTGTGCGCCGTTTCAGCTTATGCTTCTTTTTTTGATTGATCGATTGCAGAACATTTAAGTAAATTCGACGGAAAAGACTTTCGCACGGTAAAGGTAATGTTGCGATTAAAATTGATCATCAGTTACGGCTTAACGGATTTCTCCACGTATTTGGAAATCACATCAAGAAGGTGGAATTTGTGGTTCCTCTCGGTTCCTGTGTTGGATTTTCTATGAAGCTGCGGACGTGTTTCGTGCAGCACTTTTGTACATTCTCATTGCTGTTCATCCTTATGCCAAAGATTATATTACTCTGGGCTTGTAACTGTTTCTCGTACAATTACGTTTTGTGGCATCACGTTTGTTAAAGCTGGAAGTGAAGCTCTCTATGCTCTAGGTCGTTTAATTTTGACGAGGGTGACACACCAGAGGCTAAAAATGCTTTTAAGTTTACATTGTGTTACTTAATTACACGTTTCCAAGCTCCTTCTTTGGGTGAATCTTGTTAAATCATTAAAGTTTGTGTTTTACTAAGTCTGTGAGTGTGTTTAAAGTGAATTGCAGGGTTATTCCATCATTGAACAGGACTGAAATAATTTATGGTTACATAGCGAAGGGTTGCTAAAGTTTGCTCAAACATGAATTTACTCAATTCTAAAATTGTTCGAGGAGACTAATGATTTATGAGAACTGAAAATCCTTTAGAATTAATTTATTACTTCAAATTTTGTGTAACGTAGTAATTATATTTACATATAGCAGATGGTTCAGATATACACGTATTTAATGTACTATGCCGATGTTAATTATGAAGTCTATCTAGATTATTTTGGAGCAACATTATATTATGATGCTTTTACTCTATCTATTGATATTTAAGGTGATCACAACTAAGTAACCTGAGGTTACGCCTTTAAAGTGTGGGTCATGCCGACCACCCGTAGAGTGATGTGATGAATAACTGTGGGAACGCAAATACTAGCACGAAGCTATGTGGAACTAAGAGCTCGGAGATTCAGGAGGAGCCTGCCACAAACAATTTTATAGGCAATTCTGATAAGGGCGAAGGGGACACATTGACAGGCTATTGCGTAAATGATTTCAATATTCCGCAAGGCACCTTGGTCATTTGCCAAAGAAATTCCAGCAATTACTCGTCCGATCACGGCGTGTCGAGATTTAAATCAAGGTACGCATGACTCTTATTGTTATTTTTAATATATCTTTAATAACTTTTTACATAAGTATGCTACTACCTAATATTTCAGTGCAATAGAAATGTCTAATTGTTGCATATTATAATTTCATAACAATTCATACTTGACACGGTATTTTAAACAATCATTCTTCTGTCATGCTATGTCATTCATATTTCACATAATGTTGTAACTGATGATAATCGCATTTTATATCGTCAGTTCATTATTAGAGTTAGATTTTATTTATTAACATATTTTCTGTAAAGATTTGCTGTTTTACCTTGAATTTCACAATGTTACACAATAAATCGTAATCGGCCCTCGTACAATATCAATGCATAAGTATACCACTGCTAAACACTACAGGTTATGCAGTTCAATTTAACGCGCTATTACGACATACTAGAAATAGTTTATTACTTAGTATATAAATAAATTGAGATTTATTATTTGTCACGAAATATGCTTCTCTTTCAGGACTAGCGGTGGACCGCGCAATGATTATCGAATGGCTCGTGGTGGAAGTACCGGAGACCGCGGCCGAGGCGGCTCAAGGGGTAGAGCCTTCAAGAAGACGTCTGTCGAAAGGGACACAAATTCAGAGACAAGCTATCACGCTATGCCTCGACCCAAGTTTCAAGAATCGCTGAAAAATCAAGAGAATTCGCAGAGCAAATATTACGATGATAAAAAAATAAATGGTAACGTAATCTGAATCATGATGACTTGCACTTCTTAAGCGGATGAATTCATCCAATAGTCTATTCGAAAGATTAATCTGTCTTACAGAGGATTCAAGAATATCTAAACTCCTGAGACGACTTAGTCGGGACGATGACTACGATCACTTTATGGGACTTTGCAAGCAATTGCAGGAGGTCATAATGGCGCCTGAAAATCAGAGATACGTTAGACGGAGTATAGAAGTTATATGCGATACTTTATTGGACACTTTACGTTCTGGACCTGGCCCAGACGCAAAACAACAAGCAGCTAAGTGCCTGGGTCGTGTTGGATATGTTGTCGATCATGACTTTAAAAGGTAAATGAAAAACTATTCCTTATTGACTAATGAAGTGAACACTTGGAAACTTCCATTGCGTAATGTCAAACGTCACGATAGTAAAAAAGTATTTAGATACTGAAATACTTGCTTTGCATGATGTAAATTGTAAATAGTTCCTTTCAATGCTCAGATTTATGGAATGGATATTTGGTAAATACACTTCGGAACGCAAAGACGACGTCAAATGTCTTTTAATGAAATCATTCGTCGAGACATTTAGACTGGATGCGGAAGCGCCAAAATTGAAGGAATATTCGGTGGTAAGTGGTCAAAAATAATTGGAACATTTGTATTACAATCTGCCGAAAGAAAAGTATTCTTTCAAAATTAATTTTGGTTCGAATTGTATTATTTATTGAGATACTTGGTAACGGCATTTTCAGCCCATGATGTCACAACTACAGTCCACGCTGGAAAACGTTGACAGACCAGATCTCTTAATGGCCACCGTAGACGCGATACTGTTAATTATCGACTCCTACCCTGAAACATTTTCGAACCACTTCCGCGACACAGTCGACATCCTCGTCGGCTGGCATATAGACTCCACGCAGCAGAAACACGTGGTTGCTTATGCAAGTCGAAGTTTACAAAAGCTACGGAACTTCTGGATCGCTGATCTGCAGTTCACTTTGACGCTCTTAGGGCAATTTCTAGAAGACATGGAAAGCTACGACGAGGAGTTGACGTTACCGGGTTCTGGAAGAAGCTCTCCTGGCGAAGATGTATCACCAAGTCCACGTGAATGCATTCTACGTATTACATCTTTAATATCAGTCTTCAATACAGTGACGAAGAGCATCGCCGAGCACTTGAATCCAAATTTAACACCAAACGTGCAGTGGTCATTCTTAACGGATTGCTTATCGAAGATGCTCCGCACTGTAGTCAAGGCCGTCGAGCTCGACGACGGCAATGAGACCTGGACAAACTTTGGCCTCTCTCACGAGAACACAGAGAGCCTCACCAGATTTATGAAAGGTATGAATCTGTCCCAGAAGAATATAGAAATGCTACTGAAGAATCTCAACAAGGATGACACCAACGAGGAGAGCCTCATCAGGATGATAAAGTCGTTGAACATTGGCAAAAGGAATGACAGGAAGAACTCAAAGATCGGCTCCGAGAAGGATATCTCCTCCAAGGAGAAGGAACAGTCCTTGATAAATCTATTGAAGTCCATGGACCTGAAGGGAAAGAAGAGTCAGGATCTCTCGGAGGAGAAGGAGGAGCTCATCGTCGTAGCCAACGAGTGCGCATTTCTTCTCTTAGGTCATCTTCAGAGTCGTGTTACCAAGAATCATGATCTTCTCTACAAGTTTATCGATCTTCAGCTTCAGAAGGTTGACATCTTCGGGGACGATACGATAGTCTCCACCCTGAGTACCATCGCCAAGGTCATCAAGGAAGTATCAGCTAATTTACCACTGGAACTGGTTCACAAACTTCTTGGACAGAACTCAATGCTTCTCAAACTACGTTTCCGGAATTCCGTAGCTATTCAGAATGCCAGTCTTGGAGTATACCACAGCCTCCTGAGCCTGAAGAATATTCCTCTGCTTCAGGAAGCCTATCGGTATATCCTGGCTGATCTGGAGATCGCTTACAGGCTTATCGTTAACGACATAAATCCTCTAGTTACTGATAACCCGTTAGCCGACGTCAAATACAAAAAGGGTCACGCTGAGATCGTTGTGATCTTCTTGCTACGTGCTTTATCCGACATCGGTAAGTATCACTATGTCAGGATGACGTTTACGAGGATCGTTAAACCTAGGGAATTTTCAGCAAATGCGAGCAACTCGATTATTGGTATGTGGGCGCTGAAACCGAGCATCCTGGAACTACTGGCAGTTAAATTGAAACCCTATGACCAGGCTTTATCCAAGGCTAGTCCGCTTCTACAATATAGTATTCTATATTTACTCTATGCACACTGTTCAAGGTGAGTCCATTACTTTGAAAAATAGAGAAATTTCTTTTAAAGTCTTAATGAATACTTTCATTTTTTTTTTAGATACAATCACTTCGTACCGAGTTCCAGCCTGATAACTAGTACAAATTCCTGCCGTCCAATCGACATATTTCCAGGAACACTGGACGTGCCCACCACGTCTCCAACTAGTGGCCACTTGTCGATTATTTTAAATCTTATTGCGAAAACGTACAAAAAGGAAACTCCTGATCAAACTCTACTCCTGCTGGCGAATTGGGTACAGGAGATATTCAACCAGGCTGAAAATTATATTGGAATCTTGAATAAAACTGAAGAATGCCAGAATATCCTGGTTAGCCTACTCGCTTGTGGTGCTACGACCAATCACGAGATAGCACTGGCTGTTTGCAACAACTTAAAGATTTTAATGAGTGCGAAGAATGTCACTTGGCCTGAGCAAATCTATGCAGACATTGTTGACCTCGCCATATTGCATTTGACATCGTATGACAAGAATGTGCGTGAAAAGTACAGTCAGCTTCTCATGAACGTACCGCTTAATATTGTGATTCCAAAACTGAACAAAGAGTGTCTTATATCGGAGACAAAGGTTAGCAAGAAAGAGTTAAAATTACTCAAAACCTTTATATAGTCCTAGAGTGGAAATTTACTTATTTTTTTATTCCTAGAAACTTCAAGAGATCAAGAATTACTCAAGAGAGTCTCTGATCCTGGCGGAAAGACTTCACATGCGTGGAAATAACAATGGCGAAATGCAGGCTCATCATTTCAAAACTCATATGGGATTTTTAATGAGAGAGAACGAACTAGACGTGTCTGCCCTTGCGGAATTATTTACATTGTGCTGGCCGACCGTGTAAGTATTCATTGGATGAATTACAAGATCAGATAGTTCATAGTGGACTTTTTTTTTACCAGATCTGAAAATGAGAGTATTGCAAAAATGTACGAAATGGCTTTGGCCAATCGATGCTTCCTCTTCTTCTGGGGCACTTTGGAAGCTGCGCAACATTGTGTCATTAACAAACTACGTACATCATTAGGAAAGCCGCAGGAAACCTTTACGACCTTTGAGAGTGCGTTGAAAACGCTAGCACGTGAGATCTCATACAATTCCGAGACTGCTGTTAAGAAAGAGGGATGTAGATTGGATTATCTATTGGATGAATATACGCGTGTAAGACTCTTTATAGAGTTCCTGGAACATCTTGAGAGGGTTATTCATAATGCTGCAGAGGGATGCGCGATGGCGTTACTACCCTTGTCAAAACCAGTCAGAACATTTTTCCATACGAATCGATCCACCTGCAAGGAGTGGCTCAATCGTATAAGACTCGCCCTTTGCGTTGTTTCTCTCCATGCAGGATTGGCCACGAATGCTGTGAGGAATGGACAGCGTCTTCTGGAAGACTTGAGCAATGCTGATAATACCCAGGGTGCCGAATTCGAAAGAGCCGCTCTACTTACAGCCAAGGCACTGGTCATGCTGGGCGAGGCTGAAGCACTCCAGGGTCTTTACGTTTACACTAAGGAGAAGGACCGCAAGTTCGTGTGGCTTAAAGCCGCCATGGAACACGCTGCAGGTCGCTACGAGTCTGCTGCAGAGAGTTACAAACAGATTATAGAGGAATTAGTATCCACGAAGACAGAGGATGAATCCAAACTTATGAAATTTGACGGCGAGATACAAGCCACTGTGTTTTGTATGCAGTACCTGATTAAGTGTTACAGGGCTGTAGGCGATTGGACACAACTTGAATCTTGGAAAAGGCAGGAAACGGAAATACTAAAGCAAGAAAAAAATATTCTTCTCAAGAAACAAATACTAGAGAACATAGTCCCGCAACAAGCAAAGTGTTTGGCTAAATTTGAAGAGGGCGAACTGACCACCTTTGAGGAATTAAGCAACTGGGCTTTGTTCGACGAGGAGGACAAGACTAATTGGAGTTGCACAAAGTCGATGATCGCATGTTCAAATACTTTGACAAATATTGCCCTAAAAGTGCACCGTAATGATTATAATGATTCGTATAGCGAAGACATAGAACGTTGTAGAAAAATTGCTGCCAAAGCGACAGAGGAAGGATTGCGAAATTTACCATCTGAATATCTAAACGAATCTGTACTTATACAGTATTGCGCAACTGGTCTTTCCAATTTACTTACTGGCAAGGCTAACAACGTGTTTGATCTCTACCGGGCGGACAAGATTAACTACCTAGACTCTGGTGTCCTTACTCAAATTCTATGGTGGTCCGAGTACTTTGCTAAAGCGAATAACATCTGCTCCAATGAGGTGGCCAGTCTGAGACTGCATGTTGTCAGAAATGCAAGAAAGGAAGGGAATTTCAATCTGGCTAAACGTGAAATAACAAAATACTTCAAGACCGAGCAAGACTTGTTCCATATTAATGACAATGAGAATTGTACCTTCTCGGATATTGTGGCTAACATGCTTAACACTCCTATTCGTGTTAAGTGGTCGAAAAACAATATGAGAGCATTTAGGGAAACGTCAAAACTTCTTTACAGTATGGAGAATGTCGAGGATGCTTTGAAAGTGTGTAGCGTGACAGCCCTGGGAATTTCACAGACCATAGTAAACGGTGAGCAGACTGCGGAACTGCGTGAGACTGGTACGAAACTACTCCTTACACTTGGCAAGTGGATTCAGCAAGATGCTAAGATCAACGATAATTCACAAATGGAAGAATTGCTGAGATTTGAAGCTCTGCATAACGATGGACTTATGGATAAATTATTTGGGGAAACTACAGATCTAATCCCTTTATCAGACATGGTGATAGGCAAACTCATGCAACTCGGTGTTAATCAATGTCCAGATTTACCACCAGCCTGGTCCAATTTTGCTGCTTGGTGTTACAAATGGGGCAGAAAGATTGTTGATAATTCAAACTCTGGTCAATTGACTGATACAGATCGTATGAATATTCAGTCTCTACTGCCAATGGACATACCGGAAAGTGATCTAAATGCCATTTTCTCTATTCTCAGTCAGAACAAAACTATTCCTGAGGACGAGGGTGACATAGACACGAACGATGTGAATACGTCAGAGATGATAGAAAATCAATTGAGAAATGTATCTACACTGAGTTGTGCTAGTAACGAACACCTGGGGATGCTAGTGGATATCTGGAGACAAGCTCAGAAGAGAATCTATTCTTATTACGAGCTTTCAGCTAATGCTTACTTCAAGTATCTGCAATTAGCTAACAAAGAAACAAACGATTGCGCTACGATTACAGCTACACTCAGATTACTGCGTTTGATCGTGAAGCATGCACTGGAATTGCAAAACGTCCTAGAGGCAGGACTGTCTGCAACTCCAACTGGACCCTGGAAGGAGATCATACCGCAATTGTTTTCACGCTTGAGTCATCCTGAATCCTACGTTCGTACAAGAGTGGCAGAGCTTCTATGTCGTATTGCTGAAAATTCGCCGCACTTGATCACGTTTCCTGCTGTAGTAGGTGCGGAATCCGGACATAAGAGAAGCTTCGAGAATCCGGCATACGTGAAGCCGGAGAACGACGGCTCTCAGAACGATCTGGACTTTTTAGAAGAAGATAACAACGAGAGCAACCAACCAGATGAAAGTCAGTGCTTCTTAGACAATTGCTTCCTGCAACTGTCTGACTGTCTTTTAAGCAGAATTCAAGATTCTGTAGAACACGTCAGAGTCCTCGTGAGGGAATTGCGTAGAATCACTTTACTCTGGGATGAATTGTGGTTAGCAACTCTATTTCAGCACCATACTGAAATTTCGAAAAGATTCGAGCAACTGGAACTCGAGATTCAAAGAGTATTGGATAACGTGTGGATAACTCCCGAAGAGAAGGAGAAGCTCATCGCTGAGAAACATAGAATCATTATTAAACCTATAATTTTCATCCTGGAGAACTTACTGGCGATTACTTCCGTACCTGCGGAAACTCCTCACGAGAAGAATTTCCAAGATAAATTTGGTCCTTGCATCGACGAGGTCATAAACAGATTGAAAAATCCAAAAAATCCAGCTAAGCCTCAGCAAAGTAGTTTACCATTGAAACAATTGGAAGCAAAATTAGCACAGAGGATTCATAAACGTGGCACCTATAACTTAGCTATGTCGGACATAAGTCCTGTTTTGGCGAATATGAAGGACACACGTATAGCTATGCCTGGAGTTAATTCTACTGATAACAAAGTTATCACTATCAAATCTGTGGATAATAACGTACAGATTTTACCGACTAAGACCAAACCGAAGAAGTTAGTTTTTCATGGCTCAGATGGACACGTTTACACGTACCTGTTTAAAGGTTTGGAGGATTTGCACTTGGACGAGAGGATTATGCAGTTCCTGAGCATCTGTAATACTATGATGTCCAAGAATAATGACACCAAGAAAATCTACAGGGCACGTCATTATTCAGTGATACCACTAGGTCCCAGATCTGGCCTCATTCAATGGGTAGATGGCGTCACGCCACTCTTTGCTCTGTATAAACGATGGCAGCAAAGAGAATCTACCATGGCTTCTAAGGGTGGTAATTCCTCGTGCTTACGACCATCTGAATTATTCTACAATAAATTAGCGCCATTGTTGAAAGAGAGAGGTATTGCTTTAGAAAACAGGAAGGAATGGCCACTTCCGGTTCTCAAGCAAGTCCTGGCTGAGCTAATGGCAGAGACACCGAAGGATTTACTAGCAAAGTGAGTGTCATGTTGCTTAATAAATCTTAAGTCAAGGTACAGTGTTGCATTTGGTAAAATGAAATGAATCTTCTGTTTTCTGGGTATTTAGGGAAATTTGGTGCAACAGCATCAATGCAGGAAGCTGGTGGCAGGCAACGAAGAATTATTCCTACTCCGTCGCAGTGATGTCCATAATTGGGTACATCATAGGACTTGGTGATCGTCATTTGGATAACGTTCTGGTTGATCTCAATACCGGCGAAGTCGTACACATCGATTACAACGTCTGCTTTGAGAAGGGCAAGACATTACGTGTACCTGAGAAAGTTCCATTCAGAATGACACCGAATATCAAGACTGCACTAGGTGTGACAGGTGTCGAGGTAAGTAATTTGTCTAAAATTCACTATTGATATGTGGATGTAAATATGTGAATTCTTTTTTGAAGGATCACTTAGAAATCGATTTTAATTTAATGCTTACACATATATTTTGATTACATTACAAGTAAGTACTGATATACAGTTTACATCGGAGTCACCTCCAGTGCCTCCTCACTTTCAAACGTATAATTATCACAAATAGTTGATAAGCCACCATTCTGGTTTGGCCGAAGATCGCCCTCCCTTTTATTATTCTCAAGTCTATTAAGTTCCTTCTGCTTCTGTAAGTAACTCTTCAAGCTGGAATCGAATTCGCTGCGATTTGGTGACTGGAAGTGTAGCAGCTTTTGAAAGGCTTTTCGAAACTTCGTATTTTTCCACGCATAGATCATTGGATTCATCCCACTATTGGCCATCGCCAATGAAAACATAGATTTGTACACAACAGGAGAAGCTTTCTTATGCCAGTCGAAAGCTCTGCTACAAGCCACAATAAGATACGGTAGCCAGCATATAGAGAAACAACCTAGCACCAGTAAAACCACCTGCGAAAACAAACTTATTAATTCCCCATCAGCTTATTCGCATCACTGAAACACATTGGAACCACCATTACCTGAACACTTTTCCAGTCGCTTGGTCCATCACTATATATTCCATTATGTCTCAAACGTCGAGCATGTGTGCTTGCCTCCTTCCAGATTTGCCAATACAAAACGAACATGGTCACCCAAATAAAGCAGAGCATAGGAGTCAATATGGCAACAGTGTAATACCTAGAAGATACAAAAAATTAATTAGTAAACCAATAACCATATCATAAAAATACTACATCAACAAACTACGATGACATGCATCTGAAGAATCGATCATTAAAGGAAATCATTTATATTGAATCTGGTTACTATAAGCCAGTCATATGATAAGCCCGATTGATAATACTACCTTGGTAACACAGTGTCCATCTCACATGCGCTCGCAGTATCAAAACAGTTCCAATATATTGGCACAGTAGCAATGGTGATGGCATTGATCCATCCAAGAAATATCAAGACTAATGCTGCCTTTCTGGTCATATACGTACTATACTTCAAAGGATGCACAATGGCGATATATCTATCAACAGCAATGGCGATCAGATTGTATATACTGGCGCAACATGCCAAACTGATCAATACAAATCTCATGATACATGTTACTCGTATTGTGCCTAGTAATTCGGTCACGTAAAATGCCAGATGATAGGGCAACGTGAGACCCACCATGAAGTCTGAGATCGCCAGACTAAGTACAAAGTAATTCGACGTGACATTTCTCAATCTACGGCTAAGTCTCACTGCCAGGATGGTCAATATATTGCCACAAATAATTATTACAAAGAGTAGGCCGTCCACGAACGCCCAAAACATGTAGCAGTCTGCCAAACTATACACTATCGTAGTAACGTTCTCGATTTGACAGTAAGGCTGCGTTGTTACCATTATTCTGAAAGGAAAAAAATAATGGTAAAACTTTATACCTTTAAACGTTAGACAACTACTCGCGAGAAGCACGCATAAAGAATTTTGAAAAATGAGAATTATTATCCTACTTTCTACTCGCGTTTTAATCCAGTGACTCTTCCTAACGGGAAACTATCCTTTAGCGCCTTGCTTGTTCTACGCGACGTTTAATGTCAAAGTTCCATGTTAATATCTTCCTGCTTCTCGTTATAGTGTAATCATCCACGTGAAGGTCCAAACTCTGAGGGTACAATCTGTTGCCTCATCATTTTATACAAACTTGCTCCGAAACGGGTTTTGGCTACGTTTAACTAGCAGTCTTTATTTAGTTAGGGAATAACGAATTCTACTATAGTATAGGTATGTATAAGTTTTTTTTAACGAGAATTGCTCTATAGTTTCTTGTTTCTCATTATAGAGCGAAGGAAGTAATAGCTTCAGAAAAGATAAATAGGTATATGGGGTAGAGAGCTATATTGACTGTGTTCTTTAAATCAAATTTTATAATTATATATATATATATGACAGGGAACGTGGGTATTGGATGAGTAGTGTAAAACAATATAATCGATATTCGCTGATGCGAAAAGGTTCGTGTGGTCTTATCAGTTGAAAAGTTCCCCGAAAAATGTTTTGACAAGAGCCAACCGTTATTAGATAACAATTTTCACCTTTCCCTTTCCGTTACTAATGAAATATGATGTCATTTATGATACCATCACTGCCATGAACTGCTGTTGGCTAGTGGAAGTGACATTTCATGCGCTGATTTCGATGTAGTGTGGTTTTTGTTAAATTTACATTCTTTATACACTTTTTTTTCCTTTTAAACTCTATAAATAATTTATGCTAGTACGGATTGTTTATTATTACATCAAGTGGGATAACAAATGTGCTGTGTCTTAACGTGAATTTACATTTTAGCCGTTGCTGAGAACTATTCACGAAATTTAAATTGCGTGCTACTACGTAATTATTACTTACGTCATACTGTTTTATTTACTTGTAGCTCCACACTATGTCAGTTGAAAACCTTTGGCGGTATTATTTTGTATTTTACAAATATTCAACAATCCATTCAGGCAGAATATCATCCTGAAGTACAGCGCAGCCTCTTCGTCCGGTACAGTTGTTGTACTTGGTACAACTGTCAAATCTTCTCTTGGATTAGCAATTATACCTTGACAGCGTTAATCGCATTGAATATATCCCACAGGCATAGGTCATTCGTCATAACTTCTTTAAAACCAGTACCAAATTCAAATACAATAAATACTTCATTGATAAATCAATGTTAATACTGCATAGGCAATTGTGTTTTATACGTTACAGTTGAATTAAAAATTTTAATTAATCAATCTGTCTGTACCAAGAAACTGTCAATGGTTTGCAGACTGTATAATGTGAAGCGACCAAGCCAGACCGGATGAAGGAAGTGAATAAACCGCGTTATGAAGTTTTCTCAATTCCCGCGCATGACTTTAACCACAACACTGGAGAACGTGAGCTTTCCCGCCAGCATACAAAGGCATACTGACCTAACTGAAGATAATACCGGAAGTAGAAGTCACTGAGGATCCAGTTTAAGAGTGGGGTCGCTGTATTCTTTATCCATTCCACCTGTCAGATACCCACACGATCATAAATCTGCTGCGTCCGATATGCCATCCATTAAACTTAAAAAGGTTGGCCCACTGCCCTGGAATATCTGTCCAACAATATGGATGAGCAAGCCCTTTCCGCTTTTTAGTATAATGGACACAAGGTGGAAATACAAATCTACGTTTAGTCAGTTAATATAGTACAGGAATGACCCTTGGAGGAAAAGGCAGATATGCTAAATTATGTTAACTCATTACCTTGAGGAGGTACTGTTTATTGTGTGCATAGTTAAAATTCAGAAAAATTCACTTATATTTCAACCGTGCGTTACCTCTTTATAATTTATAAGGAGTAAACACTTGGCTTGGCGTTCCCCTGATGGGAAAATTCAATATTTCTCTTCTGTTTGGAATAATGATCACGCGACCTGATTAATCTACTGTTTGGGAGTTTATCCGATACCTTTATAAGGGTGGGCTGCTCGCGCAACAACATTTTTATTGCGTATTCGAAGCTCTCCTGGAGCAATATAGTCGATAGGGATAATTTATAGTGTTTCAAAATAGCCTACCCATATTAATGTGCTATCACTTATCCCCTTGAGCTGTATAAAATTAAGTGCTTGTTACGCCTGGTGTGCCTATCCTCTGAATTGGCAATACAGCGGAGCTTTGATAAATTTATCATCACTATGTAATTCCAAAAGTTATCTATCAGTAACTATTTTGCATCCTGATACAGTACAACGTTTCGACGATTAACGTCTAGTTAAGTTTGAAACCTAGTGATTATGAATTCTTGAATTAATATGAGTAACCAGCTTGCTGGTTATAATATTAAAATTTCTATAACAGATGCAGAAAATCCAGATGGACGCATGGCGCTTAGAAAGTATTATTAATTAGCTAAAACGTATGCACGATGGACACGTCGTAATCTCTCTGCATAAAAGCTCGTTTGTTAATTAGTCGTGACGGATATTGACACTAGTGTAAAATTGTAGGATAGAGAAGCTGAGTGGTTCCACAGTGGCGTTTAACAACCATCGATCAAATTGACGTGTTAAGCTGGCGCCGAGAGCCTCTGCGTAAAATATGGTTACGGTGCACAATTCGTACATGCTTTTGTTTTAATATGTTTTCAGATGATCCCAAAGTTTTTAAAAGCACTGGGCTTTAACACTGGGAACTAGACCTTCCGCGAAGGCCTTGAATCTTTATATTTTAATGATAATTTAATTGTATAAGGATCACGACTTGTAATTTATTCTTATAATTTTCAGGGTATATTCAGACTAACTTGTGAGCACACACTGAGGGTAATGCGTCGCGGTCGTGAAACTCTTCTAACTCTATTGGAAGCCTTTGTATACGATCCTCTTGTCGACTGGAGAGCTGGTGCGGAGAATAGCATCGCGAGCTATGGAGCTTGCCAAGCTCGAGCTCGATGCACTGGTGTTGGCAGAAAGGAACTTGAAAAGGAAGTAGCCAGGGCGATGTTTGCCGTGAGAACTGTGGAGATGCGAGCGGAATGGCTGGCCAATAGGTTTGTCCAATTTTTCAGCGTTATAAATATTTATAATTGTTTTTCATTAATTTGATATTGGATTTTGTGTATATAGGGACGAATTGGGAGAGGCGTTCCCATCCTTGTGTCAGCAGTTGACTAGATGGATGGAAGCTACCGAAGCTTTGCAGCTATGTCAAGATCTACTTCAGGATAGACATCAGCAACTGGCGCTGGTGAAGGAGGCACAAGCTATGGGACGTAGTCATGCATTGTATACAGTTGTCAAGAGATATAATACTTTCAAAAGAGCCCGAGACGCCCATGAAAAGGCTAAAGCAGGTTTAAAGGAAAAGATAGAGGAATGCGAAAAGCAGATCAGTATGCATAACGTAGGTGGAAGCGATCGTTTTAATTTTCTTCTATGTATAAGCAAATTTATGTGATAATCAATAGTTTCCATTCTGTCCTTATCAGATTGCCCTAACGGCTGTCAGAGGACCGCAGCTTGGCCAATGGTTAGCCGAAGTGGGTACACCAACGACTCAGGATGATCACTTAGTCTTCGACCTGGTCAAGGAATTCCTACAGAATGCAGGACAAAGTCAGATGATCGTACAGTGCGAACAGTCAGAAAATGAATTAACACAATTAGCCACGCAGCAATCGGTACTCATACGCAGTTGTCTAGATCTTCTCAGTCAATATTCAGCAATCTGCAGTCTCTATCCAATCAGCACAATGTCGCAGCATCGTTCAGTTGTCTATCACGCATGGGCGAATAAATTATTAGCAACAGGAACAGTCGAAGCCTGTCACGAGGTGATGTCTCAGTTTGAGGCAAATTTTGATCCAATGACTACGAACAATCCTCAGGTTCAGCAGGTCGTTACGTTTTCATACCAACTGCAAGGCATCTTGGCTGAGTCTAACGAGAAGCTCAAGAAGTCGTACGAGAGGATGGTCATGGAAGGATTACCAGAGAGTTTAAGCAGAATTGAAAAATCGTACACGGAGTCGCGTATGCAGATAACCAATTTCCTCAGACGGGAGAAAGGAGCAGAGAGGGCGCTGGAGTGTGTTAATATCACAGCACTTTGTGCTTTGAATAAAAGATATCTTATGATGGAGGGTGCTGCTAAGTGCGCTGGAGACTGTCTGGTGGACTTGACATCTCGTGAAGGTGATTGGTTCCTTGATGAAATGAGACTCATGTCATCACTCGTGGCTGAACTGGTCACTCTCATACCGGAAAATCATAAATCGAATAACGATGCTAAAATACCTGTAGTGCTGAAGTGTCTCAAGAGTGCCGATTGCATTTACAAGGGACTCCAGGAATTAAACTACAATTTTCATACCATCATTCTGCCTGAAGCTATGAAGACAATTATCACGGAGGAACCTACTGTCATGAGAATGGTCAGTGAACTGGACGAGATTATCGTCTCCATTGGCTTCCCACTGAACGAGATACTCGCACAGCTAGAGATGCATCTTAGATTTACCGTTATGGAAATGGAAAGTCCACATGCTATTGTACAAAGTCTTGTTGCTAATATTAGACTACGATTCGAAGCGTTACTATCTAGACCTGCTGATGTTCAGGAACTGAACCAGGATGAGACGTTAACACCTGGACAGATGCTTCTTATGGGTTTCAATGGACTTTTTGAGAAGCTGCAAATGGAAGGGAATGCTCTTGTAGCTACCCTGAGCACTCTGGATATTCCATCAAGCTGGAAGAAGATTGATCAGATACGCGAAGCTAAGGAACTTGCCGCTCCAATATTTAACGAAGCTGCTCGTAATGTCCTGGAAGATATATTCTTGATCAAGAGACTTCATACTATACAGGCATTCTTCGTGATGTGTCACGATATTGCCACAGCCTTCAAGGCTGGAGTAGCTAATGTATATGATGACGACAGACTGAACAAACCAGTCAGGGTGTTCACTGCGGATTATGTTTCGAGGCAGCTACTAGGAGTCACTTCTCAGACCCTGGGCATTGCTCTTTGCTTCCTATTACAAAGAATGGGATTAAATGTTACGTCAGAAATCGAGCAGAGGGATATCGGCGCAGAGAGCAAAGTCTCCCTCGAGGAGTTGTGTAGGAAAATCGTGGACCTCTGCACCAAGAGAGGATTATTCTCTGGTACAATATTGACCCAGGCAAGCGCTTTGAGTAGCGCTCTCGAGGCGTCCTGGAGAAGGAAACAAAGTGCCAGGATGGCGCAGCAGAGTGTCGAGATAGCTAGAGCAAGCGTTCAGAGACTTCAACTTCAGCTGACAGCGCATTATTGGTTACACGAAGATAGTTTACTACTTCGTTCCAATTTAAATCTCATGAATCCTCTAAGTACGTAAAATATGAAATATTCCATAAAGATTGCCACGTACTGTTGTTAAGTGTTTGACCAATATTTATCTTCCAGATCGACCAACGTTCATGCTGGAATTGCGTAAAACTGCAGCCGCACTTTCAGGCCTACAATCACGAGTCTGTGACGCAAGGGAACAACAACAAAATCTTGTGGCCAGTGCTGGGCAGCGTTTAAAATGGGCAGCTGGTGCAAATCCAGCCCTCGGAGAGGTCATGTCCGCGTTCGATAACGCCGTGACCACTTCTTGCGAGAAACTTACCCGACAGCATAATCTAGCGGCCATCGTCGTAAACACATGCAACGCCATCTTGCATTACGAGGCGCTAAGAACTCGAACGTCCGAGAGCGTGACGAATGACACGAATTTCTTAAAATTACTTAAACACTGGGAAGAGAGTTGCATGCTGACGGCCAACCTCACAATCACCGTCACAATGACGGAAGAGAGTCTGGTGGAGTTGCTGCAGCTGGAAAACAACGTGGACGCCAATTGGCTGCGACAGGCTGAAAAACTGATCTCAGACGCAATTGTCGACACGCAGAAAAAGCTCCAAGAGAAACAGGAGGCCCTGGTACAGGCCCAAGACTGTCTCCGAGAACGTGTTTCGAATCTTCAGAGTATAATCGCCGAGCATCACCGACTGATGACGGACGTTCGCGGATTGCTACGGACTATGGCTAAGCAAGAGAATATAGTGGGTCTGCACGAATTCTTAGGATCGTATCGTTCCTTCACGGAGAGGATCTCAATGGCGGTGAAGGAATTAGAATCCGAGAATTTAGATACAGCCAGAGCACTCGCAGTCAAATCTGACCTGGAGAAGTTGATGGTGCAAGCACCTGCCTTGTACGACGAGCTCCTGGAGTTTGCTAATGAGCAGCGTAGTAGTCCGTCAAAGTCCAAAGAGTGTCTGTTCAAGAAGAAGGCGAAGCTAGTAAGACAGGACAGTGTGTGCCTCAGTCCCAAGAAAGGAGTACCACTTGTTAGAGATCCAACTACTGGAAAAGGTAAGAAAGTGAAAAAATCAAATGGAAGTAATAATAATATTCTGATCCTTCTTCTTTTCCTTTTGGCTTCCTCCTCCTAGAGGAGATGTGCCAATAATATCTTGATATTAATTAATTACTACGTCTATAGCTGTGCAAGAGAGGAATGCATACGCCTTGAACGTGTGGCGCCGCGTGCGGATGAAACTGGAAGGTCGCGATCCGAATCCGGCGCGCAAGTATACGACGGCCGAGCAAGTGGAGTACGTGATCCGAGAGGCCCAGAGCTCGGACAACCTGGCCCTTCTATACGAAGGTTGGACTCCGTGGGTCTGAACGAATGGGAACCGGCGCTAGCGCGCCGCTGGTTTAACTCTCGTCTGACGCGGTACAAAAATTCGTACCATCTACTGCCCTACGTCGTAGTGGTAATTCCACTGTCCGATCGGGTGCGAGATACCTTCTTCTGGGAGAAACAACCTATATAAATACGGTTCAGGGCTAACCGTGCTTATACGTCGAAAATCTCGCGAAGCTAACTGAACGGGTCCTCGGGCACTGATTCTATGATTATCTCAAAACGAAGTAGCGTGCGACTCTTGGCGCCATTTTTCTTTCTTCTTATCATCTGAACAGACATACATTTGTCACGGTCACGCTATCTCCCTTGTTCTTATAATTTCTCCGAATTACTTGCTTCTCACTCTTTAAACTTCTTGTCTTTCTCTTCTATTCTTTCTCAATTTTCATTATTCTAATAGACAAGGGCGAGATATACAGATCGTAATGAAAGAAAAGAAACTTGAGCTCCATTCAAATGAGTCAAGAGCTGTTCTATTTGAGAGACCTATTGCGCCTGGAACGATGGCAAATGTTCTCTTGTATGGAGGAATAAGGTACATGCGAATGCGTAGCCATGAAAAGAAGCCTTTAAGAGACTATGAAGGATCATGCAAGGATATTGTTTTATATTGCATGGAGATTAAAGAGATGAGGGACGTGTAGTCCTGGTCTAGCATAATGGATGATTGGATAGACCATAGGATGGTTTAAATGAATGGAGAATAAAAGGCGCGAAAGTACGATTGTTTTCTGTGACAGAATTTATTGCGTAATTCTAAACGAGTCGCCAGATTATGAAGAAAATCAAGAAAGGCCGAATAATAAGATTCGACTAAGGAAGAACCATATGTGTGCTATTTGAGTACTACGTTAGTCATATGAGATCGTAAGACTTTATTCCACGTAACCGGGAGGAGCTAATTTTTTTGAGAAAAACATAGAATCTGCCACGTGTTTATTTTAGTAAGATAGTTATGAGAAGTTTACGATAAGTGCTGATCAGCTGAATGCTGATTGTTCCAACTTCAGCCGAAGATGATGATCATGGTGATCATGATGATTATGATGATGATGGGGAATGATGATGATGATAATGTTGACGGAGATGGGAATGACGATCATGTCCGATGAGGGACGATTAGCGTAAATCGCTAAACATGTTATCGTATTCAGGTATATGCCTGATAATATTAATTGCTGGGGTCGCATTGTTGATTCGCGAGATAAATGTTACATGGATAATTTCGAAATTGATCCAGATTTATCAAGTGCCGATCAGTTGATATTTCCAAATTGTCGCTTTTTGAAATGCTGATATTGAATTCTGGTATTTGGTATTACGTAATCGCAAAAAGAGTTCTAGACTTTTTTTTTTACGTGGGAGAGACTCGAGATGCAACTACAAAACTAAAACCAAAATTTTATATTGTGATAACAATTGATTCATGAGTTTACAGGTTGATGTGAAATTATTTATTCTGGTTCCAATGACGTCTTAGGCGCATTCTAAAAGCAAACTACCAAAATACCAAATTTACCAATATAAATATCTTCTTTATAAAAGTGATTCGTTTAACAATAATGCAGATCAGTGAAATCATGAAGATCATGGATGTTATAAAGCTTACGAAAAAGTCTGTTAATAAGATTTTTAGGAATTTTCTCATGCGATCCTTATACATACACTACAAGTCTTGCGTAAGAATGAATTTGTTATTTAGATAAATTCATATATTAATTGCAAAGTGAATCAGCAGAGAAGACCCCTCAATTAGCCGCCGCTGTCTTACATGAGCGATAAGTCGCAAAGATCACAGAGGATAAGCAATGGCGGTAGCTTGATATAAGCTAAAACACAATTTAGTATAATTTCTATTCTACACGATCTACCTGTAATCCGAAGACTTGCCGGTTAATTTCATTTCAAAATTTTCTAATTGGCTCCTTTACTTTAATATTATTATGTAAGTAGAGTGTAGAGCTGCTGGTTTGATCGGTCGAAAGTTGGGCCTACGGCCCAACTATTCTTTGACTTTCGGGTCTACTAAGAGCGCGAGGCAATCCGCAATAGCTGTAAGTCTGTAACGACCTAATTTTAATTTTAACTTTGTGTTTACGCCGCGAAAAAGAAACGTTTATTTGCAAGTCTGAGAAATTCGCAAGGTTTATAAAAACACTGTTTACAAAAAAAAAAGTGAAATCAGGAATAATGGCACCTCCTTTAACGTATCGACGCGCAATGCCAAATTTTCGCGTTCAAATAACTCTGCCAGACGGTTATTGCAAAAAGAAGTACAACAGGAAATATTAAAGAAACGAGACCTCAAAAGTTACTACGTCACTCAAAGAAATTTGTTTAAAAATACAATGATTCGCGCATCCCATTAAATTTTCATGAGTAATTTACACTGGCAGAATTATAATACAATATTTTCGTTGCCAATTCAACAAGTGGCTGAAACGATACGTCATTTCCTTTTTTCTTCCTTTTTTTTTCTTATTAATATAAACGTTATATTGTCGAAAATCTGATATGATCATGAATATCATAAATGTTAAACTCTACAGGTGCTTTTTGCTTGAATTTATTTCAAGACCGTAACACTTTACGTCCTTCACTTCCTGTATTTGTGATCCAGCCAATGAGATCAGCTCAGGTTAAATGATGCTTGGGAATGATATATCTAGGAGAATGAATTCCTTTCAAATATATTTAATTAACGGTATATTACAGTAATTAGATATTATAATACATTCCATATCACATTGTCCCATTCATCTCCCAGCAAAGCGTATTTTGCAACGCCTGTCAATAACTGGCGGGATGCTGTGCACATTCGCTTGATTAATCCAAATTGTTATTTCGTTTTAACAATGTTTCTATTAATCGAGATCTTTTTAAATCTACCATACATATTGTAATGTATGTATACTTCGACAGAAAATTCTACTTGACAGTGTATTTGGCGATAATCAATTCTATATTGGATTTTAGGAAGTTTCTTAATCGTTACAAAGTACTTCAGTCGACTTCTAATCATTATTAATCACTTTTACTTGAACTTTTACTCATAGAACGCACTGAGTGCGCTGATTAATTGAAAAAGGAAAAACCAATCACCGTTCTCAGTATAAATTTCCACTTCCTTCACGATTCTCGTTGAACGATAACTCACACGTATGCACTTTCCACTTATTTACAGGATTGTTCTTTCAATTAAATTTTGAAAGTTTAGCTCTTGTTAAAAATTGTTCATTAATATTATAGGTCGCTTTTGACTTTTTTTTCGACCTCGATTAGTACTACGTTTCTTTATGTAAATAAGCTTACTGCTATCAACCGAAAACATAATACCATATGAGATTGAGGAGTATTTTTCAAAAGTTATTGGACAAACAAATGTTTTGAAAAAATTAGCCGATTGTTCTATGAAACAAAAAGAACTGTTAAACACGGAACGCCAGACAAGACAAATGCGTTGGATAGAAGGAAATCAAAATGAATCCTTTAAAAATGATCTATGCAGTAAAATCATGATTTTTATAAGAAATATTAGAATTGTTTAATTATTTTATACGGTAAATTTCGTGCTTCTTATCACACTTTAGCACTGCGATTCACTGAATCCTTAGCGACGAAATAAAATATTGATTTACAGAATTTTCATTCGACAATTTAAATCGTTACACTGGCTCCCGCCTTCTCCATCGTCGGATAAAATTTGTACACAATAAATAATATATACCTTGACTTTCAGCCATACTCGATTATCATCCTTCAGCAGGTGTCTCTCTGAGAAACCCCATTATTGGAATATTTCTCACACTCTTTCGTGCACGTGTAAAATACAATGTAAAAGTACTCCAAGATCCAGAAGATACTTCGATGAAACTCTAAGCATCCCTTTTAAGTAACTGATCGATCTGACTTTTATACATGTCTTTGATATCCTGTAGATCTAATCGTAGCTCCTGATTCTCCTCTACCTTCTCTCCATACATTTGCAACAAAGCATCGTACTTTGTTTGAATGTCATTTAAATTCTCATTCAAGGTTTCAACTTCCGACACTTTTGCAGTCAGTTCCTCAACTTTCAACGCCAGCGTCGACAGTTCCATGTTGAGAGTATCCCTTTCGACGTTGCGACGCGACAATTCCCATTGGAGTTGCTGCACTTCACCTAAATCATCAAACAATCCTCCAGCAATTGTTGACAAGGCATTGTTTATCAATGAGTAACCTAAGATCCATGAATTTATATGGAAATGTACGAACCGTCACGCTGTTTTAGTTGTGCTTGCAGATTCTCAAACATTGAAGTACTTGTTGATCCTGATCTGATGCTGTCGTACACATTGGGAAATCTTCCAGAACTACTGTCGAAGACTGAATCATTAAACTGTAATAAAATATAATGTATATGTTTTGTTTTATAATCAAATTAATTAAATATATAATTTTAATGATTAATATACTCACAGCTGGCCATACACTATTTGTACTTCCTATAGAATCCCTTCCAATGCTCAGCGTAGGACTGAGTCTTAATTCCTCTTCGACACTTTGTTGCTGCTCCAGCATGGCATTATTTTTTCTTTTCTCAGCATCGGTTGCTGCTCGTTCCATGGAAAGTTTGTTCTCCAAAGAATTAATCTCGCGTTTTAGTTCCTTTATTTTATTGGAATGTGACTGCTCGAGTGTTTCTATCATCTGCCGTTGCCTGTGAATATTCATGCAATTAATTATGTATACATTTATAATTCATTTACTTCTATTAGTTTTCAACGTAACTACTCAATCCCTTACATTTTATTTTCTTCGGCAATCTTATCACTCTCCTGTTTAATTTGCTCGTACAAAGCTTGTAGTTTTACACGCTCTGCCTCCTTGGCGTTAAACTTTGATTCCAGAACAGACACTTTGGATTTTAAACTGACATTTTCTTCTTTTAACGAACGGTCCATCTCAACTAGACTGTCTAATTTTGTCTGTAGCTCGATTATCTTCTCGGACATTGTTTTCTCTTGCTTCATGAATGCTGTTGACTTGTGAGATAAACTGGCTTGCAATTGTTCCAATTGTCTTAGCAATGGTTTTGTAGCCATTGATACTGACTGGGATAATTCCTCGCTACGAGCTTCAGCGGCTTCTAAACGTTTCAACAATTCATTGTTCTCTTGCTTTAAAGATTCTTCACGCCTAAGTCATTAAAGATTCATTATAAGGATAGTAAATACAAACAGATATATTGAATTGTTAAACCTAAGAGTGATCCAATATTGAAAAGATAAAAGTATATGCACTTACTTAATGTGCGCTTCCTTAGCCTGACGTAATTTCATCTTCAAGTCTTCAACCTGAGCTGAAAGTTGACAAGACTGACCAGCATTGTCGACAGCCTCTTTCAATTCTTCTTCAACTGTAGTCAGATGGTCCTTTGTATCCGCAAGCTCCCTGTAATTTGGTATTACCATTATTTTCAATAAAGGTTAATTAAAATTGAAATTGCTAAATATAAAAGACATATTTATACTCACTCTTTAGCCGCGTCCAAACTTCTCTTGTACGTATCCATTTTCTGTAAAGCATCGTCTAATCTTTCTTGCAAGCTCAGTATCTCTTTTTCTTGCTTTTTTGTTTTAGCTGTTAGTGTATGCACTGCTTCAATCTGACTTCGCTCCACTTCTTCCTTGGCATAGAGTGACCGCTTCAACCTATCCAATTCCAAACTCTGTTCCTCTATTTGTTCCCTGAAGAAAAGATGTACGTAATTGCTATAATTCCTTTCGAAAAGAAAAACTCTACACATAAATAATAAATAAAAGCACTCATACTTCTGGTTCTTAATAGTAACATCATTCTCTTTCTCCTTAAGTCGCAACTTCTTAATGATATTACTATGCTGAAGTTGCTGCTTGCTTAACTTTTCACCCTCCTCGCGCAACTCCCGGATGATCTCATCCTTCTCCGCATTTATTGTAGACATTTCCTGAGAGGAGAGACGAGTAGCTGCCTCTTGCTTTAACTGTTCCAGGTGTTTTCTCAGGGTATCCCGTTCACGTATCGCCTGTTGGAACTTACGTTCCAGTGCGGATAGTCGTTGCGTGTATTCATCCGTTATTTGTGTCAGTTCTTGATTTTGTTCAGCACATTTTTCAATGCTATCCAGTTTTCTAGCATATAATTATAATTAATAATTTTAATAAATTATCGCAGTCCAATGAAAATTAATCAATTACAGAACAGTAAATCTTCCTAATAATTATTTTTAGGGTTGACTTACTTTTTAAGATTATTGTTTTGCTCGTGCAATTCCATATTCATGCGACTGACGTCAATCAACTTCGACTCGCGAGCTTCCAAAATCTCCGTCATCTCCTGGATGCGTTTCAGCAATTTTTCTATTTCCAAATTAGCGTCATCCGAGCCTACGCTGATTTCACTGAGCTCACGCGAATGGCCTCTCGTCTTGTTTAGAGTTTTTGTAAGAAGATCACTACTCTTGTTCAACTGCAATTTCGCTGGGCTTTGTCGTGACTGAGTGGAACTCGAATCGCCATTTGGACTGTATAAAATAATTATCAAATTTCATTAGATATTTTCTATAGAATAAATCCTAGCATGCTAAATATACAAAACACTTGTAAAAATGTAGATGATCATTTTAAGTCTTGTTTAGTATAAGCTCATACCTATACCTGGATATTATTTCAATATCGCTCGACGTTGTAGTTTCTAATTCATCGCCACTTGTATGTCCACTTGTTTGATCAGATCCAATTTTTACCAAATCCGAACGGCTATAATTATAAAGTAATAAATAATAAAATTAATGAACATAAAATTATGCTTACTACTACATGAGGAGATTTTAAGTTATACCTTTCTGAGGATATTGGTGAATTTTCTCTAGGCACTTCCATACATTGTCTTTCTAAATCAGTAATTTCACCCTTTTCAACCATCGCATCTGCCAGCATATTTTTCACGTACGAACTAGCAGTTAACGGTGTTTCTGCAATTTTTGTTTCAGCCTCACAAATCAAGGTCGCATTATCCTCTGAGCTACTCTCAATTAATGTGCCCTCGCAACTGGAATCAGTCAGCATCAAATATTGATCTTGAGCATCGATCGTTTCAGCCTTTTGTAATTGGTTCTCACTCTCGCGGAAGGTTTCCGGATCTGGTGGCTCAATAGTGGAGCATTTGAGCTGATCGAAAGGATCTACTTCCGGTACCTTGTTAACACTTTCAAGATTCTCCGTTTTGCGAATTGGCTGTGTTGTTATTGGTTCCAGCGGCAAATGCAGATTATGCTTCTCCTTTAGAGAATCTAAGCTAAGATTCAGCTTATTATCTGTGCTAGATTTCATTAATATTTGTCTACTGTCTGGACAAGAATCGTGCATCTTCAAGTTCCTGTCAACGAAGTCCATTTTTGTTTTTGTTGGATCCAACTGCTGGAATGTCTCCATTATAGTCATTACTGTACTCTCCGAAGCAGAGGTGTATGAATCTTCAGCTAGGCTCACTTCGTCAGACTCATCAATGTCAGGTATAACCTCGACACTCTCTGGGGATACCTTATTACTTTCTACTTCAGAGAAGTCTCTCTTAGTAGGCGATACTGGAGATATACTGGATGATAGTATGCTGATATTATCAGGACAGGGACTGATATTCAGAGTCTTAGCTTCCTCAAGAGGCGATTCGTAGGGCGAGATGTCTGAACATGAAGCGATATTTCGTTCTTCATTGTCTTCTGGTAGCAGTTCATTCTTAGGATCCACGAATGGAGTAACAGATTCACCTCTGTCAGGATTAGGGCTGACGTCAAATTGTTTTTGATCCATTGGTGAGATGAATGGACTACTGTCACTCTTCCAGTCACCTAGGACCTCAACAGAACTTGGTGATGTTACCAGACTATCTGGTAGGACTTCTACAGACTCTGAATTCACTTTCAGACCCATCGCAGAAGAGCTTATAGAATTGCTTACAGAGTTAATATCAGATTCTGGAGTAGTCGTACAATCTGTACCAGTGCTGGACCGGGAGCCTAGAACTTCAACACTCTCAGAACTCTTCTTGTCGCTCTCTGATGATATTACAGATATTCGGTTTAATGTATGATTTGCACTTAATTCTCGTCGTTTAATGTCGTTTATTTTGCTGTCATTCGCATAACCGGTTTCGTCGTTACTTCGACGTCTTTCAAAGCCCTCATGCTCTTCGGTGCTCTCAAAAAGATCACATTTCTCTAGACTGTTCGCCTTCTTCACAGGACTACTTCTTCGTTCGAGACTTCGTGACTTGCTCGCGGTTTGCTTTCTGTCGAAAGATAGTACATCGCTTGAAGTAATTGTATCAGAGCTGCATAATTCTTTTGGAACATCTTGTATAGGATAACCTAAAGAATCCTTTGAAATTTTCACTGATGCTATAGGTTCATTTAGAACATCTGTAGGTTCAGTCTCAGTTATGGACTTGGATGTACTACAGCTTTGATTCAATAAACTCTCAGGAACAGAAATCGATGTTACGATTTGTGATGTTTCTAAATCCTCACTGGACGTTTCTTGCAAGGATTTTGAGTGTTTGATTGTCCTTGACGAGTCTTCTTCAAGTTTTGGGTTATCGAAGAAGGATCCTGTAAAACTACCCCATATGCTTGTTTGCTGTTTTTGATTAAAAGGTTTTTCTTTCGCATCTTGCTGTTCTTGTTCGCTCTTAAGGCCCCACGTTGCAAAAAAGTCTGTAGTGTCAGCTGACGATGCCTGTATCACTTTCTGCTCCTCTTCTTTAATATCCAATGCTTTGTCTATTGTTTTCTGTGCTTCCTTAAGCGCAGACTTGGCCAGGCTGGCGAATCCTGCTGCATCGAACCAGCTCATCGTTCCTCATATCTGAAAACCATTAACCTTCAATGTATGCTATCTTCAACATCTTTAATAATGCTTGTCTACTATGAAAGTATTGAAACGAATCATATACAAAGTGCATATGGTAATTTTGCTAGTATCCAATAAAATATTTCAATCATTAATTTATGTTCTACCTGCACAGTCACATTATAAATAAAATTTTAATCTTCAATTAGTCCCAGTTTAGTTTCATTAAAGTCCAGTATTGATTAATAAGCAAAATAGTACAAGTCAGACAAGTAGGAGGTTAAGTTATGCATAATACATAACAACAAGTAAACATTATCACATCCAATTCCATTTATTTTTTTAAATTTCTTCACTAATAAAAGACAAAAATGACTTTTGCACGGTGTTGAAAAAAAACGTCAAAGTAATTATGAGAGAAAACAGTTGACAGTTCTTGTGTACGTAACCTTAGGGTGGGGAATCGTTGTGAGATGGCAGCAAAATATAAAGATTAGCGTAGAAAACATTCAAAAATCTCAATCATTAAATCACCATTACCCGAAGGCCACGTCAATTCATCAGTCTCTCGACACTGACTTTAACGCGACAATTATTTCCTGGTTAATAGGACTATTTATGAAAACACAATTTTAGCAGTCGACATTTTGGCTCGGATCAGTCAGCGTTGTCAACAGTTGCACGCAAAAAGTGATGATAAAGAAATTGCACGTAAAGACTTGCAAATTGCGATAAAAATGATCCGGCTGATCATTGTAAACCTTAACTTTTTATATAATTATTTTTGCCATTATTTAGTAGGAACAATGCAATCATCATCGTTCAGCCTCAACTATGTCCTGGATCTGCTAAAACGAAAAGTAAGTGTAATATATATATATATGGATTCCGAAAATATATAATGCGCCTTGGAAACACTAAAAAAAATAATATATTTATTATTATATAAATTATAGTGTACGAGAGGAATTTAATTATTTTAATAATTAATTGCTTTTGCAATAATACATTTATATGGATATCCACAAATGAAATAATGTAGTAACGAAAACTTTTTATATGCTTTCTAACTTATTTATAAATATTGGTTATATAATTACACAATAATATAATATTATTAATACATTATAAAATTGTCTTGATTTGCTCTATAGTATAGCAAAAATATATTCATACTAAATGCATACAATGCATACGGATTTGCATTGTTCTACTAGTCGTACAACGGAGTAGATTTGCAAAAAATAATAAGTCGAGCGCAATATCGCGGACAATGAAAAATCTCTAAAATAAGTGAGTTATTAAGAAAATGCTATGCGAATTCAAATTAGTCAACATTGTTAATACAAGTGGGTAACTTTTTTTTTTGGAAAGTGGGTCAACATTTTTCTTTTTGTTAAGTCTAAGTTTCTACATCGCGTAGCTGGCACGTAACATAACCTCTATTACAGTAAATATACCTATATCGGAGTAACGTTTTCGATCATACATTAGCCATATATATTGTTTTACAATATAACTATGATAAATATTTGAAATTTCTCACTCATTCGGTTTGATGAAAAAAATAGTAAATTTGTGGCCTTATTCGCAATAGCTCCAGTGGCGCAATTGGTTAGCGCACGGTACTTATAAGACAGTGTTCGTGAGCAATGCCGGGGTTGTGAGTTCGAGCCTCACCTGGAGCATATTTTTTTGCTATTCCCAAATTTGGCAAATTTATTATCAACAAGAAACCAATAAAGACTTGCAAAAATGGTATTATCAAAATCAACGAATACGCAACCGAAAACAATATATTAATCGCTCAGTCCCAGCAAATTGCCCAGTGCTATACGTCAAATATAGAAATTCACTTTTGAAAAATGGTATAACTATTTTTACCACGAACTTAAAAAATAATTATAATACTCGCGCATTTTACTAATGATTCCACAATTAATCTTTACGCGTAAAATAACAGCAAAGTTTCCTCGAACGAATTATTCTCGTAATTCTATTGTCATGAATTTTCAATCAGTGCTTATTAAACGAAGTAAAATCATGGAAGAAATAAGAACTCTCCAATAACGCACAAAGAGCTTTTACACACGAAATACCCCCTTGATTCTCTTTAGTCATGATTACACAGTCCCTGCATAATCCAAAAAGGGAGTGGACTGCCTGTACAAGTACATCGCGTGAGCTAATTTGCTGAGGTAAATAAACTCTCGGTACGCCACAATTATTTTCCCCGTTAATGCGCCAGGGCTGAGTACGTGCTCTCTCCTTTAAGCGTCGATGAGCATATAGGTCAGTGACTGCAGAGAAGAATGAATTTTCAAACCAAACTGCATTACGAAGCTGATCATCCACTTGGTACATTTTGACTGAGAATATCCATTCCCATTTCTAAAAAATCAAATCAAACAGAAGACTTAAAGTTTCAACTGTACTCGTATCTCTGTTACGTCAATAAAAAAACAAAGTAAACCATTTAAAACAGACATCCAACATAATTGAATGCACCATCTGCCAACTGCATTCCAACATTCCTGATGCATATGAACCTGATGGCGGCCATTTTGTCGTTATTGATATATCGATTATTCCACACAATTATCATGTACATTCACCGCGAAATGCAGGGAATGATGAAGGACTGTACCTGGATATGATCCATCCTATTACTAGATGCTAAAATCGTAAGTCGAATGTATATCTGTATACACGTAACATGGCGGTATTGTTTGTTAGGTTATGTCTACAACGGAACTTGATTCGGAGCATTGTTTACGAGAATGATGAAGAGAATTTCAGAGAAAGACTAACATTTCCTGGTGCATTATTACTACCAGCAGCAGCTGTACGTCAAATGCATTCGGTTCGATATCCAGGAAGAGAATAATGACGCCGGATGTGATAGCGTGTCCCGATGTTTGTCGCTATTTTCAAACTGTGATAGGTAAACGTGTTCTCATTTGAATATCGACTTTGCGGTTATCATACAACGTTAAATGATATCTTCTGCTCTCTCGGCTGTATTTAACTTTCGATATCAAAATTAAAATACTCTTATATCCGTCTAGATATAACAACTGGTAGAAATTAAAACATCCGGTATGCTTGGAAGCTATTAAAGTATTGTATATACATAGGTACGGATATCATCCCTTAGCTGCCAATGAACATTTAGGTCAGAGATTGCTCCAGGAGATGAGAAATATTTCTGCAGCAGGCATGCTATTAACGGACGTTCACAAAAGACTTGATATAAACCACTACGGCATTCTTATAGCAGCGTTATCGAATTTCTATTTTTATGTATCAACGTCCAGATGGATTTTTTATCCTTCTCTTTTCATACTGCTGGATAAGATCTGTTTCGATGATCTTGTTGTTATAGATAGTTGTAGTGCATTGGATTATCATTACACCAGATGACAATAATACTCTTTCTACAAGAGCTGTTACTTTTATTGGAACTCGTGTGCTTACATAGGTGGTACAGTGCTTTATGTTACAGTAGATCTTATAGGTTATAGAGTATCGTAGGTTACGAGGAATGAGTGACGTGGGTCAGATCAGGTTTTGCGACATGGAATTCTACATTATACGAACCTACTGGTCCTCGCGTCAAAGTGCAAAGTGTAGTAGTGCTGTGAGTACGCATCTTTATATACAGCCCAACTCATTTTATGTTGGTTTACATTCTTTAATAGAAAGTGAAGGTATGGCGACTTTAAGTACAGTGAAACGTAGTACAGAATTAGTATAGAAATCATGAACAGTAAATAAATGATCATGGGAACTATCAGGTATTTGCATGATAATATCTCAATTTCATATTTTTAATTCAAACGTCATCAATGCAGTTTACTCACTGTCCTTTTTAAATAGTAACTTCCAATGCGCGACTCAATAAAAAATCAAACCGGACATTTTTAACTTCAAACCGTGCAGTGTTGTGCAGCGATACTAGGTATAAGATACTTTTCGAATTTCGTATCTATGTAACGACAATTCAATGCACGTATAGGTGCGACGACTTAAAATTTCAAGTAGCCTTTGTTCTTTGATTTTGAACAGCTCTGTAGTGTCGGATCAATTATTATAGGTTAGATTGGATATGCAGTACGCAGAGTGCATAATAAATTAATAAGTGCAATTATATATACCGTATAATCTATAGCTTAAGAACCCTTTCTCGTTTACCTTAAAATCAATAAAATATAAAGTCTCGCGAGAGCAATCGCTTCTTTTCTAGAAAAGAAAGTAAGTACCCTTTGAGCCCGATCCTAATATGACGGATTACAGGATATTAAATTGTCGCATTCACAATGGACGAACATTGCATAGGTACTACTAGTTTACATAAGTGACTGGACGCTTATCAATTTTCGAAAAATAGATACGCGACGCTTATCTTTCGGAAATCCATCTAGTCGTATCAACCATACGGAGTTTCTATGTAAGTATCCTCGGCGAGTATCCGGCGACAGGGTGTCCTAGTTATTGCACAACACTGACTGCACGAATTACAAGAATCCAAGGATAGAATCTAATAGGATTCATTCCGCAGAATTTCTTTTATCTCTTATCGCCAGCGACATACAGGTAATCATTCCGCGTTGCGTTGGTACATCAGTTGGCAGCGAATTTGGTTAACTCTCATTATAACCTCGACAGCTACGATTTTCTCCACGCAATTAATCTACGTGCCATTTGCAAAATTATAATCGCCCCTGCTAACAGTCAATCCGACCTACGCCATAATGGTATTAACATTATAATTGCCTACGTACAATTTCCCATTATGGATCATCTTCAACGTGTCAATCCAATCCGTCATTTTGTACGTCTCTTCGCCCGAATATAATTTCAATCCTCGCACTTTCTTTCTTCAATAATCGGAAACGCCATTTACACTGGTACTTCGCCACTTGCATAAATCCCATCCATATTGATGCATCTATAAATGCATATAACGACTCGCCATTTCCATAATAAAAAATTCAATAAATTCGGCGTCCACGAGATTCAAACTTCCCGCGTCTAATGTTGTGGCGATCCACATCAGCTATATTTGTGTCGCAAATTGTCGCCGATTGCGCACCGGATCGGAAGCTTCGAATAACATTTCCTCGCATTGTCGCACAATTATTACCCAATAGATTGCAGAGTCGTCTCTTTTATTTGAATTATCTGCCGCCAATTATTCTGCACTCACAAACCGGAACACTTGCAGGTACTCATGTAATATTCTGATTAATGCATCTATCAAAATTACATAGCACGCTTTTTTTTATTTTTCACTAGCTTTCCATGTAAAACAATTTTACAACACGAGGAACAACGCGTGAGTGGATTTACATAATTTAACATGAATGATGGATAACAGAGACGCTCTGCATCTAACATTAATAATTCGCGCTCATATTATGTCACTAGCCAAGTTTCAACCGCAGCCGAGTTGACAGTTGAAACACGTGTTTGGCATATCTATATATATATATATATATATTAGTAAACTATAGGTATACATTCAATGTATTTCAACTGTCGTTCGACTCCGGTGAAAACAGCCTTTGTGAGTGTTAATGAAAGTTTACGTCAGTTAACTACCGTATGTACTTATGTATAATTATACTATGTATATATATATATATTTATGTAAAGTATACAGTCTCTAGGTGCGCGGAATATGTATCCCCCTTTATTAAAAGGAACCCTTATAGTAGATGCAGCCGGGATGCCACGAAGAATTTCAACAGCTAATTCGATGAAAACTATATAATATGTGTTTATGTATATCTATATACCAATTTCATATCAACGTTACACTCGCATGACGTAACTCTTGAGACAAGACAAACAAAAATCAAGTCCACTTCGTCAACAGGAACGAGGGAAGTTTGCAGCGTTTCGTGGCACGGCAGTTGATCGAGCGACAACGCGACGCCGACGTCGCGACGCTGCTGGGACGACTTTGCACTCGCGTATTTCCATTATCACAGTCAAGTATAACGTTGCAAAGTCTGGATGATTTTTTTTTAATGTTCGATATAACCAGTTGCTGCTTCGTGCATCCGCGGATTCGGGCCCTTTCGATAACCCGCGCATTTTCAAATTGCTATTTTGAATTTTTCACTCTTCTTTTATTTTTTGAAAACTCTGAGGTTTCGGCCCATTGATGGATCAAGGATTTTTTGTTGCTTTCATATACTTTCCACGAGCGAACACCTTTTTTTTAAAGTCCATTCGTATTTCTATGCAACGACGAATTCTTGCGAATTTCTCGAACTTCTCCAGCCTCTAATATATATATGTGCCCTATAATACATACAGACTATTCCGCAATTTTTTTCTTTGTACAGTATACAGTGTACCTTGCTATCCTTGATCGATCATGGGCGAATTTAGAATTGGTAGGCGCATTCTTCAGGTATATGATTTTATACATACATCGCGAAAAAAAACCCTGAAAACTCATATCAATGTAGATCATAATTAATACTTTCCCGTAATCTAGCATCTACGCTTACGTACATATATAAAAGAAAGAACGTTACAACCGGATGAAAATAGTCGTCTGTGCAAAATGGAGGAATGACAACGTTTGTACAAAGCTCGCGCGTAATAAGCCTTTAGGAGGCGGCGTACCGATTTAGGATACGCGAAGTTTTTTTTAATTTTCCCGCTCAATTTAAATTTCGATTATACTTTAGAATTCGCTGTTCTTTATCCGTGCGAGATGATATACGTGCGAAAGTTGTGATGAGCTTTTTTTTCAACAATTCTACGTCCCTATGGAATGTCGTGAAAAGAGATGCAAGGTCGATACTTGAATGAACGAACAAAAAGAGTGTCGCGTTGTATCACAGAGACACTCATCTTCATCCTCCTGACACTGGCACCTGGGGAAAGTTTAAAGTTAAGTTAGTGGACGGTAAAGTACAGAGTGGTATCGCTAGACTGTCGTCTCCCGGTCAACGTGGATGTACTCCACGAAACCGGGGGGCTGCTGTCAGGATGCGGCACCCAGGAGAGTCTCTTCCGTCGGCGCTCGTCTTGGTTTATTGCATTTCTTCTTTCCTTTGCAGTGAAGTCTTCTTGCGCGTGCCCTGGACCTATAATGGAAGACCATACAATTATCTTGACAACTGAATGGGATTATTGCTATCAAGAAGAAGAAGAAGAAGAAACTAGTATTGTAAATATATATTCGTTGATGAAAACGAGTCGAGCTATGAAGCTTTTCAATGGATGAATATTTGTATACACTAGAAGGAGTATAAAATTGATGAAGGTTCACCTGCCGATAAGAATAACAAGGAGGCACGCAAAGGCAGTGACAATTCCAGCAACACCAGCAACAACTAGCCACATTGTAGGCGGTAGAAGACCAAGTAATCTTGCACCGTTTCCACATTGTGCTTCGTCGTGACCTGACGGACAGTGTATCCTCCCGTCGCACCAGAGACTTGCAGCTATGCAAGCACCAAGCTCAGGACACCTGTGTGGACAGTCTCCATTTGTAACAGTCTCATTTTCTACGCCTCTTTCTGGAAGACGCAATTGCCTGCGCAGGGCAGAACGACTCTTAGAAATCTCCAGCCAGGATGCCGCAGCCTGGCCTGGCTCTCTGGCGACAAAATCCAGAAGGAGTGCTGGCGGTTTTGGAGGTCCTGGCCATTTGCCTTCGGCGCCGCCAAGCCACTCCTCGGAGAAGACGTGAACAGCAAATTCTCGGGCACCGGGTTCGGCTGGACAAATCACCTTGAGCAGCTTCGACGCCCACGCGGAGTATAAAAGGATTCTATTTGTGGTAGGGCACTTGGGGATGTCTGATGATTCTGTTACGGGTGGTGGTTCCAGGGGCAGGAACCATCCCCAGGTTAATACGAAGAGTGATCTATTCTCTCTGGCCTCTATCAACCAGGGTAAACCCTCGCAGTAAATGTCTGGCCGTGATAGAGGCGGTTCCACGAATCTTAACTCGCCACCTTTTGCATTAAAAGGAATTTGGTTAGTATATGTATAAGCCAAGAGAAGATGATGGATCTTAGGAAACACTGAACACACCTTCTCCTCGAACACGCTGCTTTCTCGGACACTCCGGCGCACGAATTAACTCAAAACTTGCATAAAAGAATAGGGTTTCAAAATCCTCGTGTGGAGCCTGTTGATCCACCAGGAATATAATCTCCAGGGCTCGTCCAGCAGATATATGAGTCAAGGGTAGGTAAGAGGTGTTGTCGCACAAGCAAGCCCGAGGAAGTTTAACATCACGCCAGGGTGCTTCGAAGAGGATTAGGTGCGCCTCCCTGGAGTTGATGTCAGTTATACATCTAGGTCTACCCGTATGAGGATCAGGTTCGCTGGTACAGCTTGTTTGTTCCCCGAGGCTGACGTTGTGCAGAGTTAGCCTAATTCGCTCTCCGGATCCAGCTTCGATTCGGTATTTACACTCCAACCTGGAGGCACCTCCTCTGCCGAAGAGTCGAACATCCCGTGGTGATGTCACTTCCCCACTTCGCACTCTACGCCAGATCCTACTGCATGCTCCATCACCCCAAGCTTCGCCGCCTTGGAGGGTCGAGACGAATTCATACCGTGCCTGGAATAGGAGCGCTACTTCGTCGTGTTCGATGAGGCAAAGAACTAAGGAGGATAAAAAAATAAAAAGGTAGAATGAAAAGAAAAAATTCTACATTAATCGCTTCTATGTGAACTGGAACTGTTAATGGAATCCTATAACTTGATAGAAGTTACCTGAAAGTTCACGGTGTGCAGAGTAGTGCCTAGGATTGTTTCCATGCGTAAAGTCAAACTTGGTGTTACGGTGAAGTAACTCTCATCGTTGGAGCATGGTCTGGTCATTCTTGTGGCGTTTCTTAAAGCCGCGTGAGCACAGAGTTTAGGAGTTTCATCGCACAGCGTAACCATAGGCAACCCGGTCGTAGGTGCTCCATCCCAAAAGGAGACTTTAACAGCACACCCTGAATCCACTTGAGTAGTGGCGTTATTTTCAAGAGCTCCGGTCAGGTCCCTCTGAGAATAGGATGAGAAATAGATCCAAACACGATCTCCAGTGACTCCTTTGATATTCCAGGTACAGCTAGATCCTGGTGGTAGAGCATGTAGAGGAGCGCGTAGTATGCCACTCCTCTTGGCAGTTTCATTGACAAAGAAATGACAGCCCTGGGGACCTCTTGCGTAGTCCAGTCCATCCGAATCCACGTAAACGACCTGGACGTCAAGTTCAATCCGCAGCGCCGATGCTCCTAAGGGCATCGCCATTGGTGAACTACGAAATTCCACAAGCATAGTGGATCCTCTGGCTGTAATCCGGGGTAGTGGTCCCCCGCAGTAAATAAGAAGAATCGGATCCTCTAGACGTGGTCCATCCCGGAATATCAGTCTGTCCCTATAAAAGGGGCAGTCCTGCCATACGCTTAGCGTGGAATTATTGATGGCTAAACCAGCAGGTGCCGTGGGACTTGCCCTGACGGATATCATCGCGTGCTTGCACGTAGGTACTTCCTTCTGCCTTAAAGTGATTAGACAGCTGGCGTTCCTGGGATATTCTCCAGGGTAGTTAGGACTCTGCACACGGCATTGCTTTTGATGACACTCATAGAAGTTTCTTGAACAGTATGTTCCAGGTACCGGTGATCCTCTCTCGATCGGCATTTCCGGTTTACCAAGACGTGCGATCGCCTCGTTGCGCGACACGAATCGATAACGTAGTCTGAATTTGAAGGGTACGGATGGCGGTGCGTGGAAGAGACGAATAGATGCAGTGACTGTACTGGTCTCGCTGTAGTAAGAAGCTCTACCTTCTCCAGCTCCGCACCAGAAACCCCCGGTGAAGGGTCTTCCGAGTTCGGCAAGCTGAAGCGATCCTTCGGGGCATCCTAGGATAAACTCCTCGGCGGTGGAGTCCAGTCGTCCTATACTAAATGCATCCCAGAGTAACTGGACCAACTCCCCGTGGCCGTGACCTCCGGCGGTGAATGTCAAGTGGCAAAAAAATGGAAGACGCCCTTCGACCGGACGTGGCAATTCCAATTTGTAAGTTCGGCCTTCTTGCCCGTGATAGGTGCGGTTACAGGGTGTGCACAGTGCTGGCTCGTCACTTCCGTCTCCGCAATCATCTCGACCGTTGCAATATGCGTCCAATGGGACGCAGTGTCCATCCCGACATGTTAATTCGGCTAAACCACATGTACCACCACCTGCTGCACTCGTTGCTTTTAATAAGGCTACCAGAACAGTGAGAACGACTAGTCGATACCTTCCCTGACCACCCCCAGCATCGGCTATCTCCTAAAAGACATGGGAGCACAGTGCTCTAGTTTTAAAAAATCTTTGAAATACGCCAAACAACGTAAAAGCAACAAATAATAAATTTAACCGCAGTAATTGTTATAGCTTTAAAGTGAAATCGAAGTATTTTAATAGAGTATAATTAAGGGTGTCTTTTTAATTTAATTTCTTTAATTAATAAGTAATCATAAACGATATAGCCAGATGAGATGACTTAGGATCTGCATTCTTATGCAAAGTGTGAAATAAGGAATTCTTTTTGTATTTTATCTTCAGTTCCTTTAAGCATCTCCTGCGAATCTCTATTTAGCACAGGACATTCTGTAAGAATTTTTATTCTCTTAAGATTTTTATGCACGACTTTATGCAACTCATCGTTAACGCTTTCTGGCGAGAGACACGTGCAATATAGGATGTATGATCTATGTCATGAAAGATGATAAGTGCTACCCCAGAGCACGAAAGAAAGTTCTTTCGTTCAGAGAGCTTTTGTGATAGAAGATTTTAAGTGGATACCCTTGAGACTTTCAAGAACCTAATTGGAAGCTTCAATTATGATTCATAACGGACAAAAAAGCCGGCCTTAGCACTTTTGAAAGAAAATTAGCACTAGCAGAGTTTCCGGTAAAAATTAATCATATGGAAATCGATAATTAACAATTAAAAATCTTACTAAAAACAGAATAATGGTTACTTTGAAACTTGAATTTTTCTTTCAATATATATTTATTTTCGTCTCCCTTTTTTTAATATCAGCATAAACGTTTAATCTAATAACTTCAAATTCTAGGGAACTCATCAGAAGCTTAGTATTTATACATAAATCAATTAAATTACCTCTAAAATGCTCTGCATTGACTAAAGGAATTTCTAATTAGATTCTAATGCTCTCTCATCACGCTGAATCCGAGATCGATACGTTAGAACTAGAATCGCAGTGGAATATTCCCTAGATGCAATTATTACAAAGTGCAAGAAAATCGTACACCAGCATCCTAATTCATGTAATCTTCAAGAGTACGATCGCAAGAGAATTTAAAAAGAACATTAACAATTTTTCATAAACAAGTCAAGTTTTCAACATTACAACTCGAAAACAGTACGACGGAATGTCTTGACAAGACAAATAACTCAACAAAGGCCGTCTTAATTAACATGATCGGGTTGTCCATGAAACTCGAGATTATCCCCATGCCCAAGACCCTCGTCAAAGAGACAGACACCCATTCTCCAAGGAATTATAAAAGAAAGAGTACAGCCAAGAAGAGAAAGACATGCAATAACCCACAGGACTACATTCTATATCACTAAGAATATAAAAAAGCAACGTTACCATAATCGTTGAACAGTGGGTCACGCATCACAGTCTTTAAAGAAGTCACAATAGGTCGAGATAGCTGAAGGCATCTCGCGTAAGTCGAGGTAGAATCTTCAGGAGGTCGAGAGAAAAACTCAGCAGGAGCAGCATAAAGATATTAACGTGTGTAGCAGATCAAGCCAGGAGTAGTAGTAACGTAGAGTGAACCGGCACCAAGAACAAGGAGTAGACTGACGTCAAGTATAACAGTAGTAACCGTAGTAGAAGCAGCACCAGGAGCAATAACAGCAGTAGCAACAACAACGAGTAGTAGTATCAGCAGCAGCAGCAATAGCACGAGCGGCAGCACCACGCGGGCTACAATACGGTTTTGCAGCCACTCGCTACCCTGGATTTGTGCAGAGTCGTTCGCGCAGCTTCGCGAAGCATGCTCGAGCCTTCCGCTGGGAAGTGTTTTCCGGGTCACGGGCGACACACGTCGTGTCACACGGGACGCAACACGCAACTGCAGATCGGGAGGGATTCACGCCGGTTGCACGTTGCTTGCACGTAGCCACGCAACCACCCACGCACTCTAGAAGGCAACTACGCATTTATCCACGCATCTATAGGCGTACAAGGCTTGGGATATAATCGAGGGCGACACCGCGACGCTTGGGGTGAGCTCGAGGGCCTGGCCGCTGGGCGTCTCGACGCCTCGATGCATCGATCGCTCCCATCTCTACACCCTCGACTCTTCCACCTACACTAGAGAGCCTCTTCTCTCTTGCTGTAAGCCGTCCTGAAAATTCACGATTCTACGATTGGCCTTCCCTTTCTCTACTCCTGCAGACTAGAATGTGTACATTTTATTCCTACCCTTTCCTCCTATTCTTTTACCTCTTTCCCCACGTCAAACGAGTCAGCCATCTTGCGGCTTTCCTTTGCTCCTGTCTTCGTGGTCGTGCATGTAAGCTTGTTGACGACGCCTCGCAAACGTTACACTTTGTGACATTTTACGTGGGAAACTTCAAGAGCTCAACTTTTCCTGGAGATTACGAGCCTAGACGTTTCCCAGCTCGTTCATTGAGATTTATGACTACGGGTATACTCCAATGTATGTAGGTTGAGTTGGCTAAAGGGTCCATCCTGACGATTAAGGTTGAAAGGTTGGGAATATTGAGGTTAGGGTCTTATGTTTCTATGAAAGGAACTCGGGAGTGGCTTATGAGGGGAAGGTGTGTCACTTACGAAGGCGTCTTGGCCACTTTGCGATTTACTTTTATCGCTGATACTCGGTTTGGCTTTTGAACCGAAGGGCTTCCTTGCGACGATTAAAGATGGATGGTAGTGCTGGAGATCGACGTGAGGCTATTGGCCCCGTGAATGGATGAATAGCCAGACGAGGATAGGGGCCAGCTTTTTACACGTTTTTCTTGAAAGCTTTATGAATTTCGGTCTGCTTCAGGCTTGAGCTTTTATTTTTCAAAGAGCAACTCGACCCAACGATTAACCAGTGGCGGCATTCGAGAGGCCTCCGACTACCGAAGATTGATCGACTGTCGAAAAAGGGAAGATGGAGATTTCTCGAAAAGTTTCTATCTGTTCGATCCTTTTTCTTTTATGGGTCTTAAGTTATTTAAAGTTACCCCGGCAGTAACTAATGTTATGAGGAGGCAATAAAAAACTAGCTATTATACAGTCTTGGCGCGAATTTTGTATTACTTTTAAAAATTTTCAAACATCACGCCATATTGCTATCGTAATTTCAAGAAACTTTTATGTCCCGTAAAAAAAGCTTAAGGCGCTATCGCGTTCTTGTTACTTCTGCATTATGCAATATTAAGATTTCACTTTGTCAAGATTTGTCCATTTTTTATGCAAACGATATTTAAATTTCACGTCGTTTCGCGCAACCAGTCGTGAGCAACTAAGTACAGGTACGCTGCACTTTTATCCAAATATTCACGTTTCAAACGTAAACAAATCTGTGCAAGAAGCTCAGTTCAATTTGGCAAGGAAAACCTGTTTTGAAATACGATCCCTGCGTACAAACTGCCTCCCCGGAAGAGTTTATTACATGTGCACAGAAGATTATGTAGGATTATGTAGTTAGCTACCTCGTGGCATCTTCGCAGACGGATTTAATGAACATTTCCAACCGTTGCCAAGTTAGTACGTAGCTTTATGGAACAGCAATTTAAGTGTTTCGACAATACATCCTTGCAGAGAACAGAAGCATAGGCACGCTTGAATATCCATTAACGTACATACAGTTACAGTCGTGCATTAAAAACGTTGAAAATGAAAGTGTATTATCCCACAAGAAATCGTTGATATCAAAAAGAAAAAGAATTCGTATTCGATCCTTTGTGAAATAACGTAAAAATTCATTTTTCATCGCCCATACAGTTAAACCGGAGATATTCAAATTTAAGTCGAAAGCAAACTTCGAAATTTCAATTTCACAATTTCCTTTGCGCTGACGAGTGCAAAGATTGCCGAGAATATTGCGCAGGTAAAATAGTGTACACAATTTTTTAAATAAAAAATATCTAAAAGATCCTGGAAGCTTTTCAACCTTTCTCAAGCACGCCCTTCGATATCGTCCCAGTCAAATTTTCCTGCGCTTCCTGATATCAAAGCTGCTTTTACCAAGTGCTGTTTGAAGAGCGCTTCGGATTGTCACGCTTCACGAAGCTCGGCAGTCCTTTCCGTGGTTTCCAGAGAAGCGGCACTTTAATTTACCCCGTAAAATCAGCGTTATAATATATACTGTCGTGCGCCTCCATTTGACTTCGCAGTAAAAGCCAGAAAAATGTCGGCATACTTCGACGCGGAAATGTTAGACGAAAAAAAGATATAAACTCGATACCCTTTCAAGTCTCGGTTCGTTTACATTTTTATTCTTTGTCTCTCGGTTTTTCAGTCGGAATAAAATTGTATCCCCGAGTGAACGAAGCTGTACACGATACGCGCGTAACTGATGCATTAGTTGCAACTGACTGTATAACTCGAGTGAAGATTTTTCAACGTACTGCACTGCCAACGGTACTGAAACTTCTTCAAATAACATTGAAACTTTTGGTAAAATTCGGAATATCTACCAGCTCATGCGAGAAATGAAATTGAAAATGGCTCTGGGTAAATGTGAATCATCGATCCGTCTACTATGTTTCTGGCTTTACTCGCCCTATGCGTGTATATGGAATATAGAGCGTGGGAACGATATTTTCATACAAAATTGCACTTTTTCGATGATCGACGAGAACGTAATACTCTGTCAAAAGGGACTAGTTATTTATGAATACTCTGTATTATTCACCACGCTTACAAACGTGCTGAATATCAATTCTATAAAAGTGAAAACATTTTCATTAATGAGCATCGGTTTAATTCTTTTCAAATCCCTGACAATGGCAACACAGTAATAGACAATATTACCGCCATATTGTTAAAAAAAGAATAATGGACTACGAGTATTTCACAGAATTTTCAAATATCATCTCTACAGAAAGCCCATACAAATAGCTGTAACGTAATCAGCTAAGAATCCAAAATAATATCTTCAAAGTGTGACACAATTATTATATTTAAAAAGACGTTCATTTTTATTACAAATCAAATCTTATCAATAAATACAGTGCGAACCTAAGCTCTACGAGAATCGAAATTCCACGTGAACTCACAATAGTTTACAGCTACAAAGAATTCAAAGAAAAAAAGAAATTTTTACGTAGCCTTACGTTCGATACTGTAGCAACAGAAAAAACTAAGTGTCCCAATGAAGCATAACACGTAAATTCTCCAGAAAGACTTTCTCAGCAAAGTAAATGCCAGTAAACCAATGCTCCATTTATACAAATTCGAATTAATATAATAACGTACAAATGCGTGCGTCGTAATTAGATACATGCATCTGCAACAAGATGCCAGAGGAAATAAGTTCGTCGATTAAATATACAGAGCGTACGAAAAGTTTCATCCAACCGGAGCGTGAAGAGAGGCCGCATGCTCTCCGAGGCATAACGTCACGTTACATTATGCAGAGAGAAGATACAGAATATATCAGTCAGTACTAGGAAGCAAGAGCAACCACGCCACAGCATCCTCCCAGAATTACAAATACCGACCGTGTGCTCTCGCGATGCTTTCATTTACCAGACATTCTAAAAGGACGTAGATACAATTTTCGAAGTGGCTTTACGTTACATAAAAATCCAGTTCGTTACCCGCGAGCGTAAATAAATGCACTAATATTTAATTATAAATTGCAAAGATATTAACAATCGTCCGATTGCTGGAGGACAGAAAAAAATTACAGATAATTATTCTTAACATTTTTCACTCAATCCAAATAATCGACAATCTTTTACGACGGATAGCCTATGTAATATCTTTAATTATATTATTTATATTTAACTTATATATTTGCCAAGAAGCTCATGGAGTACCATATTCGTAATCTTGCTTGGATTTATTATCTATATAGTTTTCTCTTGTACTCTTTGTTGGAACGTCGCCACGCATTTCTTTCTTTCTTTTGTTTCTTTAATTTCCGGCTTCGACCTCATTGCTTGGCCACGCATTTGAAAGCCGTCCATGGTACGTTTGAAATACTTGGAGGCATTGTTAACGTCTTCCAGGGACAGTTGTACCCTGGTGCATCGTACCAGGAACGTAGCGCTTTACATAAGTGTGATGCACTACGTCCTGCAGTTCGAAGCTTTTGATCTCAGGTGAAGCTTCGCGTAAAAGCTTTCCTTGGATGGGCGCATCCGGTATTCCGCAAAGGGAACTTGTGTCTCTTTTGGATTAAATATGAATTACTACAAAAGGCAAGTAAAAGTAATGAGGCGTGATATGCGTTACTAGTAATGTAAAAGAAGAAGGACGAAAAATGTCATTCAAAGGATATTTCTAAACGCTTACAATAAACGCCCTGAAACTTATGGATTTAAGATGTAAATTTCTCGGCATATTTTACGTTTTCAAGTACTACACGAAAAATGCCTGCGAAACGTAGGATAAGAAATGGCGATTATATTCAACGTTAAATTCTCGCGTTTTAATCCATTGGCTTATCCTGTCGCTGTTTGACAGACGACAGCAAAACCCTCTGTAAATGTTAATGCTCTCGTAAAGCGCGTTACTGTTTCTGTATAGGGCGTGAGGAGCGAGACGAATTACTGGGGCTGATTTTCATCGCAGCAATTCGTCTGGCTAACGAGATCGTTAATTATGCGTCTATCAGAATTGTTTACAGGTACGTGCAACGGCGTAGATATATTTTCGCACAACTACTACAACGGTTGCTTTGAAAATAGTGTGCATTTTGTTCGTTAAAAAATTTAGTATCGTCGCTACATGCAATCGCGCACGGTGTCTAGAGGAAAGTTTGTAAGGGGTAGACAAAGAAATTATTAACGCATGTATTCTACAATGAAAACAACGTTAAAGTAATAAAAATTCATTTTACTTTGTCATTCAAATTTTCTGGGACACTGAGTGTGCACACGATTTTCATACGAATGTATTACAATCTATTTTATACGTCGAGTATACAGGGTGGCTCAGATTAAAATAGTCACACTAGCTATATATCCTTTTGATCTAAACAGGGTAGACGGCTACTTTCATTTAAGCCAGCCGGTATACAACAAGCGAGTAATGCAAGATCGTACTGAATTCCTTTAACTGTAGTTTTTATTCGAAATGAAAGGTCGTGTGATAATAAATACATGTCCCATCAATGGAAATCTTACTTCGTACGTTCTTTGGCTCGCAAAAATGCGTAATTAATTGTTCTTTTAATTTATGAACGATTTCACGAACACCCCATAAGTCTAGCTTCATAGCTTGAACGAGCCCTGAGACATTTTAGAAGGCGTAACGGGTTCTAATGTCTTCCAGCTTCTTCGAGACTTCCGAAGGCGTCCTCTCCAGGTCGCCGGAGATGCTCTTCTGCTTGGCGGGTTCAATGGAGTTGAACTGTTCACAGAGGTCGCCGTCGATGACGTTCTTCACCGGATAATAATACGATCTAAAGGATAAATGATCCCTGCCGCAGAGTGGCGGATGTTCAGATCTCATGTGCATCTCCAGATGTTGGAAGAAGTCGTGATCCTCGTGACTGGTGAACGGTACAAGAACGCCGACGGTACCGCTTAGCGTTGTATAAACAAGACTCTCTGATCCGCCAGGAATTAAGGTAGCCTTCTGCAAGGACATGACAGTCTCGCCGATATGGAAGCAGGCAACTGTGTCTGCCTTTTGACTGGCGCCATTTAATAAACCTCTGTCCCACAGGGCTTTGTTTCCTGTTGGATCCTCGTCGACGTCATCGTTGATGCCACTGGCCAATCGAATCTGAATAACAAATAAATCAGTCATGAGTATATACAATTTTGTCCCATATATATGCTCTTGATTACCATAATGAGATGCAGATATATTTTCTCTATTTCCACGTTACTGTTTAACACTCACCACAGCTATGTTACCAAATTTATCCGCTGTCGCTACTGTATCGTAATCCAAGACGCAGGTGGTTGTTATCCATCTTGGATGAGTGTCATCGGCGAATACTATTAATTGATTTTCCTGCCTCTTGTATCTGACTGCGTAGACTGACTCCTGGACGTCGCTTACGTATATTCTCTGACCCACAGCATTGATAGATACTACTGCGTTGGGAATGTGCTTGTTCTCGCATTTACGCAAGAGCTTCTTCTTGCCCATGTCGTAAAGGCGCAGCATCCTGCCGACTCCTACCAACACACGACCCTGATAGGAACATATAGCTAATGGAACTTCGTCTAGGACAGTCTTGTGCATCAATTCGATACTCGTGCATTCTGCGTTCACTCTGTAAAGGATAAAGATTTCTAATTAAATAATCATCAATGACGAGGAAATTAATTATGATGCGGTTATGCGTGTCAGTACTGCAGGAATCTCATCAATAGTCAGAGAGTGTGATTTTGTCATCATACACAATTATGATTTTCGAATATACTTTATTAATTTTTGTATTAATTCGAAACTTACTTGTAAGTATAAAGAAAGCCGCCATTGCTTAGTCTTGGATTAAGTTGATACTCCTTTGCTACGCCGACAATTAAAAACTGTTGATCGCCCTGATTAGCAAACTTCACCAGGCCCAAGCTGCACATAAACAGAGTCGTGTTAAGGTTTATTGATTATACACTTAAAATCGTATTTCTTGTCTGACATAAGTATAGAATAAAATTTTTATGGAATGAGAATTTCGCTCACCATAAGGCAGCGTAGTTTTGTTCCAAACGATGCAACTCCAACGTCTGTCCAGTTGTGGGTGCTATGATCCTTATGAGCGAAGCCCACAATCCTGGACCTGCTCTGGGTGCTCCAAAGACAGCCTCGTTGGGTTCTTCGGATAAGAAAGCTTCAGCCAATTCACGTGCAACTGCAGCTTCCTCAGCGCCAGCAGCCTCCTGCATCTCTTCAGCCATTTGCAAGCGTCTCTGCTGTTTTGTCTCTTCTGTATAAGCATTGTGCTCGGTTTCAATGAGCAGCAGGTGCGCAGAATCCGTATGAATAGCAAACTTCCTGGGTGTGTACTCCAAGGGGAAGCTAACTTGATTGAAGACAGCTCCTAGCTTCTCCAGAGCCAAAATTCTAAGGGTGTTCGTGGAAATGGCTACGATACCCTCAGGACACTGTTCAGAACTGAACCCGGAGGCAAACTCGAGACTTTCATACGACAATGGCGTCAAGTGAAAACGATTTTGATAATAATAACTCAGCCAGGATCTGCTCGACATAGCTAGCACTGCCTGGTTCCCTTGCATTCTTATTCTGAATAGTTTTACAGGCCGTGAACCCAGGTACCTGGTCCTGGTGTCAGCGAGATCACCGGATATAGGATCCAATACTGTTCTGAGTAATACTCCGTTTTGTAAGCCTAAACAAGTAATTAATTTTCATTATTAGACTAAAATAATCCAAGACCCTATGTAATACTTATAATTAATCAGGATTAAGATGAACCTACCTATATTAAGATACAGACTGGATTGCTGCGGCGCCAGATCCTCTGAATTATCTGAATCCTTAGCACCCATCTCCACGATACACAGACTCTCAGCAGCAGCTGGCAATGCCTGCATACTCCTGGGAGCAAGACAGTCTGAAGGATCCAGCGAGATGATCCTGACAGTGTTATCCTGAAGACCAACAGCTAAGAACCAGGATCGCTGCTCTCCAACAGCCACGTTTCCAAGTGCCATGCACATTACTTCCGACGGCATTTTCTTCCTCTCCGTATATTCATTCAGTTGACCCGTCTAAAATCAAACAAATACTCCAATCACTAACTTCTAACTTTACAATTTAATTCAGCAAATTATCAAATTCGCATTTCGATAAGCCGCAATTGTTTGATAATCGTGTTCGCTATTGATTCACTTCAACCGATAATCATTACCGATCAAAGGCGACAATAGCTAATTAATTTTCGCATATCTTACATCCTCAACGACACGACAAACATCGCAGGGAGAACAAGTGATGCGGTTTATCGTAATTATTAAATAACTTCACGTTTACTCGACAACGAATAACACTCACGGGATCCATTTCAAAATACACCAGCTCCCCTCCAGTTAGTGCAATTACAACTTGACGCTGATTAACAGCACATTTGACAATGGTCTTCTTTCCAGGCGCCTTCCACTCATTAACACGTTTATCCGCTCGAATATGTCGAATGCCATCAGGATACACCTGAAACCAATCATCAAAAAAATCTAATAATTAACAATCAACCATAATAAATAATCGATTCAATACGATCAATAGTTTCTGACAATAATTCTGTCGTGGCTTTAATACCAGGAATATTTAGCAAGTTTCTTAAATACTCCAACGATGCGATAGCCTAAACATTAATTTAGCACTGTTATTGCGACCGACGCGTGGACGACCAGGCGCCGGAGATACCGTAGTGCATAATAGTTGATACTGTTAAATATTAATTACCTGAACAAGAGCATCCTCTCCAAGAGCAGAACAACTCAAAGTCGGCGTGGTACCAAGGAAACCGGAATCTGTCACTTCCTCGACAGTCTCGCCAATGCTAAGCACAAGAGTGGCATTCACGAAGGACACTATGATGTACGCATCATACTCCTCTGTAACCGAAATCAAAGGACTCGTCCAGATTATCAAAGAAAGTAATTAATAATGGAGCCTAAGATGGGGTCGGTAGTGAATTTATAGATAATTCCATGCGTCGCGTTCCTGTAAGTTTCTCCGTATGATGCGCGCAAAAGGGTCTTTATTCTCTTTTGTCTCTCTTTGAATTTTCTTTTCTTTTCTTTTCTTTTTTTTTCATCATGAAGCTGGACTATCTTTCCTCTTTTTATTCTTTTGAAACGCGTCGACTCTTCCTCGAGACGATCGTACAGAGTCCTTACCTTTCGGTCATTCAGCACCGCGTCAGTCAACCAATAGCGCGCAGGCAGCCTGAAAGAGAGAACTGGTGTTTGATAAGAGTGTATCAAGCCACCAGGTTCGTTATTATCATTTTCTTAACACTCGGCTTGCTTTCTTTTTGATCTTTATTTTATTTTTTTTTAGGCGTCTATTTCACGGTGAGTGAAAGACGTGCAACGCGGGACGAGAACTCGTCGTGTTATTGAAGCTTCAAGTGCAATTTTTGCCTCTGTGCGACTTTTAATGAGACGCGTCTCTCCATTTTGTATTTGGTTAAAAGATGGACTCTTTGAAAGTACCGTTATATAATCAATTGGGACGTATTAATGGTTTAATTGTGGATATTCTTGGAAATTCATTCATGGCGCATTATAGTCGTCGCCTGACATGAAACTCAAATGGACTTTAGTATTTGTTTAGAAAAATCTTTATCGTGGACAAACAATGATTTTTGTATAAAATTATATTATTAAAAAAATCTCATGTAGGACGACGACTATATATTCTTTCTATCATAGACTTACGTTACACTAGTAGTTTTCCATAACAATAGAATCCTTTCAGAATATTACGTAAAACTGTAAATGAAGTTCTACTTTTAACAAAAAGAAAAAGAAGAACGTACGCTAAAGTTTTGTTGGAACAATCGTACTACGATTTATAATCAAAGCCTAAAAAAAAATAAGGGAAATAAGTTTTATCAATGTTTCCTAGAATTGCCGGGTATTGCGGAAATTTTTTTGTTTGATTTTCCAAATACAGGATGTTATACAGGATCGTAGGGAAAAGGTGATGCTTAATAGAATGAACTGTGATTATTGGAAGGACGAGTATGTTGTGAACTAACCGTCTATTCTTCTTTTGACAGTCCAGACTGCATTCGGGTTTCCCGGAAGTTCACTGACCGCCATTTCGGAAACTTCAAGACCGTGTCGCAATACTCGTAACGTAGATCTAGGACCTCTTCCGCATGCCATGTATAATTGGGGTGTATCTTCATTGGCCAAATCAGCAACCTGATAAGAAAGGTAATCATTAAGTGAAAGAAAGTATTAATTGAAATTGTTTTTATCAATTTTAAATATTACTGATGGCACTGTCATTCTTTGAGTTCACTTCAATTTGCAATAACAAATTGAAGGCGACAAAGAGTATTTTCTCTTGCATCGTATCACAGAGAAAAGATCAAAATAAATCAGTCCTCTACTTGTAGATGCATTATTTTGTGGTAACAACAAGAAACTACAATTTATTAATTCTGTTACCTGGCACGTCATTATGGGAGACAAACTGTCCATCTCGTCTACTAACACCAAATTACGTAGTGGTCTTGGAGCGAAGAAGAATGTGTCCCCCTCTTCGAGAGGCATGGCAGAACTGAATTCTGGTTCATCGTCATCATCTCCAAGATGAGCGATTTGATAAAGGTAACTGAAAAAATAAGTGTAAACTAATAAGAACGGAGATAAGGAGTATCTCGTATCAACTATTACTTCATACAGAAGTAGAAACAATTATATTTATCTAGAAAGATAAGTGTACTCACTGGTTTCCAAATTCAGAAGCAACGAATAGAAAGCCAGTTTTCAGAACACACATGCTGGTTGCAACAGGTACAGTATCGAAGTACTTCAGTTTGATTTCAGTGACCATATCTTCATCCGTTTCTAATGTGATTTTGAAAATGTCTCCTTGCTCTGTTTGTGCCAGGAAGAAGAACATGCTCTTTGTCTTATGCGTCGCTGAACAGACGAATATCATTCCACGCTCAGGATCGTCCAAGTCATTTCTTCGCCTTGGAATTGGACAACGGATGTCATGCTGATCTCCAAGATTCTTGTACGTCAAATAGTTCTCAGAGCAGATAAGTACACCACTGGGTCCATCGTTTCCTCCAGGAACAGAAACGAGGAAATTTGCATGCTCCTCTAGAGGTTCACTATATTTGCGAACAACATGGTTCAAACCAAGATCTAGTTCGTATAAGGTTAAGGTTTGCTGTGTCTTGACTGCAGCATCACCCGTTGGATCACTGTCAGCTTCCTGAGAATTATAAGATTATTTTTTATAGAAGGTAACTAAAATGTACTTTATTTGGAATTAAAGTATTAGAACATACCTCATAGTCAATTTCAAGACATGCAAACATTGGATTCTCAAAACCCACATCGACACCCACAGTATGATATACCAGGGTGTTACTTTTGTGAGCTTCCAATGGTGAGGAAATTGTAAGTCGAGCTTCAGGATCTCTGTTTAGAATGTACACAAGCTTTTGTTTTTCTATGGCACCTGTAAGAACAAATATAGATTGTATTAAATAATTTTCCAATTCTTACTTCGGGACTTTTGTCGAAGCATAGGAGTACCATCAGTATCAGAATTTTTATAATCAGGGTTATCAGGTGAAACACGGACTGATAAATCATCACTTGGGACTCAATTATCAATAAAATTATCTGTTAAATAAGAAACCATAAATAATACATTACCAATCATAACAGCACGTCCTTTGGGATCGATAGCCAAATACTGGCCAGGAACAATCCTTCTGCATCCGCTTTTTCCAAAGGTTTCCTGATGTACTTTTTCAAAGACATTTTTTGCAGGAATATATTCCAAGATCACAATACGACCTGAGTCTGATCCCACAACGATATAATCCTTTGTTCCACCAGTAAGCCTAAAGGCCATCAATGATCTTATGATTCCAAAAACCTCTACAGTCAATAGCGTATGCACTTTTCCAGTATTTGGATCTGGCCTAAGAAGTTCCAAAGATTTTCCTCTGGAAACCAGGATCTCCTGCATCTTACTTCCTGAGAAGTTTCCATGCACAGCATGTGTGATGCTAGTGGCACGTTGCAGCGTCAAATTGTACAAATACATTTTTGATTATTTCACGTTCAAGTACTAAGCATAGAAACAGTCCTCTCCGTGTTTGCACACGGTTTAATCACACAGTCATCCTGTAAAACAATATTTCATGGTTCCTTACTCAGATTCAATAATGAATTAAACAAAATCACAATTAGGCTTGCAAATATTATTCCTTTCCAACAAACAAGGCTATAGCAATTCGATCAGAACATGAGAAACTCTAATTTATGTAATATCAATAAAGAAATTCCTTGGTACATACATAAATTCAACAATTACGAATACGTTTCGAAATTCACTATCAGGACTACGTGTATCGTCGTGTCCCTGTTTATCTGCATGCAATTGAGCGAGACATAACCATGCTCGCAACTCTGGCAGTGCATTTCGGAACGTACTCTACAAAACCAAACTATTCAGACTAAAGGTTTGTTTATTCTTAAGCAAATAATTTACTTTTTATTAAATAATAACTGTTCTAACAACACCAGACTTTTTAATTGAACAATTTCTCGTGGGCTTCCCAAAATGTCCACCTTATTCGTTGTTACCGGTCTTTTGTATTTATCATAACCATTGAATACCGAAATAAAAAAATTAACTTCCACATTTCCTGAATAACACTCATTTTATCTTATATTACCTGATTTGTTATTGAGTGCTGTAAAAATCCGCCGATGCTCGCGGATCTTTCACCAATCTTGTAAGCAGCAACAAAACGTCTCTCAAAGGCTTGCAAAGAGGAAATGGACCTTTCTGTTGCTAGCCCGGAAATAACTGCATGATCTCCTGGCGTCCTGGATGTGACGTGTTACAACGCTATTAGGGCTCATTCGTGTGTAACTCCATGGCGACGGTATAAAGCGACTGTTCTGTTGAAATTGAAACGAAAGAAACAAGAATTTTGCATTAAAATTACTATAAGAAGCAATCCATACAATTCTAATGTGCTGCCTTCATTAAATATATTTATAATTGCTCTCAATTAAATTCACGATACAAAAATAAATAGAAACGTTGTTTTCTGAATATCCGCCTCAATATTCGGACCAATCAGCGTTTCTGTAAAAGAAGCTAAGAACTCAGTCGGTAACAATGCGCTATCAATAATGCGAAAAATCTTCTTTACCATCTATTGATATTCCTTTGAATTATCTGTAATACTACCTAGCGTTAAAATAAATAAACAAACTGTTCCACTTTCTTCATTGTAAATTATTTAGAAAACCCTTAACATTTTCTATATGCAATTAATGTTACACAACGCATACAATATTTTCGTGAATCTTCAATCGTTCAATAATAAAAGTACAATTACTCAAGCTCTACAGTCCTTAATCCAAATCTATTAACATCCTCTTCCTTTTCATCCTTTATTATATTATATTTAATCTACTCGTATGACAACAATTAATAAAATCTAACCTACAAAGAATCTAAATTAAAACCCAGAGTGCACCACTGTCGTATTCCCATATACCACACCGCGACGGACAACGTGAAATTTGACATAAAACTTCAATCCCCAAAAACTTGAATGAACACGCTGCGCAAAGTACAAGAAATCAGAAGCTAATGATAAAATAAAGGTCAAGCATAAGTGATCCAAGAAAACGCTCTAATATTACAACACACAATTTGGCAATTCAAATTCCTCGAGGACGTTTGTTATTCCCAGTTACGCCTCTCCCCAGTGTCTACCCCGTGCGTTATCGATCTGAGAGGCACGCCGCCTGATAACAAGGTGTAAAATGTGTTTTCCTTTGACAAACCGATGCCTCTAAACGCTTGTTAACAAGGTGCGATACCAGACAGATGAATGTCAATCCAAACATCCGATGGAGCGAAGAGGCGCCGTTGGAGTCTGTCTAAACATTATCACAAGCAGCGGTGAGTATAGGTAGAATAAAGAAATGTATACTGTAGTAGAAATTCCACCGAGTACAGAATCCGTTAAACAAATTATTATACACATAACAGGATACACCGATGCAATGTATTATTATTTATTTTCGTCAACCGCCTCTGTAATACTGATTATTATAATTGCATAATAATTAATTAAAGTATACATCAAGGTTTACTTTTTCTTCATTTTTATTAACAATAAATGCCATACCTGTAGCTGTAAACTATTTGTTAGCTCGTGAATTATTTTCATAACGTGACTAGCATAGTATGAATTGTCGGTTGGAATTGCATATAGGAAGTTGCTAGTAACTGACAGTAACTCAGCGTATCGCGTAGTGTTTAGTCGCGCGAGAGATAACATTAGAATCGTGTAAGATTTTTAATATTATATTAGGTTAACGGATACATTGTGATTTAAATGAAAGTACTGAAAGCGACAGTGATTATATACAATTCAGAGAATCATGATAGATGTGTTAATTGACGTTGATTGCAGTCGTAAAATCTTTTTGTCAATCGGGAATAATGGTGACCGTAACAATTGCAGATGCAGGGGACACCTACACGTTGATATCCATAAGAAGATGGCCCCTGAAAAAGAAAATGACGTTCTAAACCGATCGTAGACGTCAATCTTATAAATTAGATATAAAATAAGTGATCGATAATAATTAATATTGATTTCACTGATTCGTGGGCATATCAACGCGATAGCTTAGCATTTGAATAAAGCAGATGATTCATGTATGCAGATACTTCAATGAGCGTCATTGAAAAGTGTGATTAAAGGGAGTCAATTTATAATTTACAGATGTCAATCAAGCATTAAACGCGTCTTCAGAAGTCGAAGTCTACGCGTGGACATCCGAGATGCAAGTTCCGGGGAATTACGGAAGATCTTGAGCCAGATAAGGCAGGATGGAGTTGCGGAAGTATTTTTGGACAAAGAGAGTAGTCGTGGTTAGCTGTCTATTGCTGATACTGGTATGGGTCATACTGAACGACAGCTCCTGCCTCCTAGGAGGTATATCACGACGAATGACACAGCAGAAAGTAAAGCCAGTATCGGCATCAAATAGCACATCAAATAGCCACGACATTGCGGACGTGAAGGTCGAAGAAATCCCATTAAACAATATCGCCAGTCTCGATCCAAGGATCACGAAGGTCCAAGTGGTACCATTATGGACGAACAATGAAACCCTCAAAGACGCCATAGACGTAGCGCCCAAGTATCACACACAGCGACAGCAGGGATTAATTCCAAGCCGTCAATTACCAAGCGCCTTAATAATCGGTGTGAAGAAAGGCGGCACAAGGGCGCTTTTAGAATTCCTACGTTTGCACCCGGACATCCAAGCAGCAGGTTCAGAGGTTCATTTCTTCGATCATCACTACGCCAAAGGCTTTCACTGGTACAGGTGAGTCAAAGTGTATACCCAATATAGTTGTGTTATAAAATCAATGATATTAGTAAAAGTATCGTTAATTATTTATAACAAAATTTTCTTTTTATTCTCCCAGGCACAGGATGCCGCCTACTCTAGACGGTCAGATCACCATGGAGAAGACGCCGTCTTATTTCGTAACGGCCGAAGCGCCAAGAAGAGTTCAGCATATGAATCCAGGCACTAAATTGATTGTGGTAGTGCGTGATCCGGTTACAAGAGCCATTTCCGATTACACCCAGGCCAAGAGCAAACGTATGAAGATGCCAAGATTCGAGGATCTGGCCTTCCTCAACGGATCGCAAGTAGTGGACACGACGTGGGCCCCGTTAAAGATAGGCGTCTACGCACGACATTTGGAAAGATGGCTCCAGTATTTTCCACTCTCTCAGCTTCTCTTCGTATCCGGCGAGCGTCTCATAGCCGATCCCGTGATCGAGGTCACGAGAGTTCAAGACTTCCTGGGCCTGAAACGCGTTATATGCGAGAAACACTTTTACTTTAATACAACCAAGGGTTTTCCATGCTTATTAAAATCCAAGGAACGAGCCACACCTCACTGTCTTGGTAAGTACACGATATACTTGTTTTATCAAGTATGATAAACGAAAAAAAAATGGCAAAAAAAGCACAAGATACCAACGCTGATTGGCAATTAATAAATCAAAATGATTGGCCTGAATTCATGCTCCTTCAGAGCCCACGCCTATATGTACTTGAAAAATGTTTACATACGGCACGCGACGATATGTACGTATAATATACGTACCAGTCGTGTGAATCAAAGATTACGCAGTCGGGTCAGGTTTACATTAACTCGTGAGTCTGCTTGTCGCCAGACAAGAGATTCCAAACAGTTTTATTGCTCTTAAATTTCATCCGTTTCTTCCCGCCATCATTATCCATCTCCCATATGCCAGCAATTCACGAGATAACATAGTATCAAAAACATTTGTATCTTCAAGGCAAGAACAAAGGCCGCAGTCATCCTCATATCGAGCCAACAGCTGTTCAACGGTTACGTGATTTCTACAGGCCGTTCAATCAGCGCTTTTACCAATTGACCGGCATGGATTTCGGATGGCCTTAATGACGGCCAACGATGACTCTACTTAACAATAGAAAAACATATCGTACAGCTAGCCCAAAAGCAACGCAGTCAATTTTTATCATACTTCGTTATCACTGTATACCAAACTGGCAGAAGGTTTAGTTTATCCATATACATGCGTATGGTAAACGACTAGAAATGATTGCCAGTTGTCAAGATAATACTCTTAGGTAGTTCGATTTTTAAAAAAGGGTTATGATGATCCTTTTGTAATCATTTTTTTTATCCTCCTTAAAGCATTGGCGACGATGGAGAAAATTCAAATTATACAAACCCCGGTGACCTCGCGATCTTATTTTGGTAATCTGTTATCGGTTTCCTTGTCACATAAATATAGACCTGTACCATAGGCCTATAGCGTATTGACGTAACGAGACCCTAGAAAGCTCTAAGCCTGCTTTATCTTACGAGCAGATGCGCGACCATGATTATATTTTATTTAGTCGTTCACTTTGATAAATCAGTAGCGCCATAAGGTGGATTTCTATGCGTACAAAACGTATGAGACTAACCACAGAATAAGTATCGTATACCTGTAGTCGCAGTACTTAGGGTAGATATCAAATTGAGGAGTGTTCAATGAACAATGATATAAATGAAAGATGGATGTAACGGGTGTACAGATAACTTTCTTTTTTAGAATGACTGCGAGTATCAGAAAGAATCTATATATAGCGATGAGAGAATTAATGATATTGAAGGATAGTGCATATCACGTTATTAATACGTACGAGTGGAAAATCATTGTAATGATCTTTCATCGAAAAGTGCAGCACGCATTGAAAGTGCACGGTGTGACGAGTAAATTCGGCACGATGCTTTTGCTCAAGATATATATCTATATACATAGGAACAGATATATGTATACATGTAACGTGTAAACAATAATCGTCCATAAGACGACGTCCGGAGGACAGGTGGGATCGTGTAATTATAATTAATTGAATGACAATTAAGATTTAAAAAAGAATAGTGTAAAACGAGCAATATCGTATTTATAAATATATTGTATTAACGATAATAGGATCGATTGATCTGTTTGTTTACCTTTTTTTTATTATTATTGTTATTATCTAGCTTTCATTACTCATTAACTGTTTATCTGATAACAATTATGTTTAATCAGAATTTTTTTTGGTACTTGTAATTGTTATAGTATTTTGAAAACCGGAATACGTGGTTGCAGGTGGTCAATAGCTGTCGGTTGAGTCATGCCATTTATTGTTCGATTGCGCAATATGTAACAGGATTAACCGAATTACCTCTTTATCTTGTTTTTCATTTATTCTTATTCTTATTATTAATACCCTTCAATCGCTTAGTAACAGGAACAACGAGAGAGCGTTATGGCGGCGTTGCTTAAAATATTTAAGTGTTTCATTGTACCACCCTAACATCGACGATGTACATTGCAAATTTATTGTTCTAATCGTCGATCTTGTTGTTGTTTATGCTTAGTTATTTTTTTTTTTGTTATCCCCCTTTTATTATACGATTTCTCTTTTCATACAAAAATTATCACAGTATTTTTAAACTTAATATTTATATATATATACATATAGATGCTACCGGTGAAGCCAGTTCGCGCCATTCCGACGCAACGCGCGATGCTCCAAAGTCGGCCGGCGTTAAGGGACTTTTCTTTTTCTTTTTCTTTTAGTTTTCTTGTCTCTCTCTCTCTCTCTCTTTCGTTCTGCGTTCTGCCGTATATTCTTAGGATACACTTGGACATTTATATTTATACAGGACAGTCGGCCGACGCTATGGCAATAGAAACAAGAGCGAACACTGCTACCAAGAAGTGATAAATACGCGTCGCCAAAGGGCGTCGCGACGTCTTAATCAATTTGAGGTAAGTACTTGAGTAATGGTAAATCCAAATACTATAATGGCGCATGTAAAAGGAAACACTAGAGACGAAGAGTACAGTGATATCTATAATAAAATTAACGATATACAATTATATATAACCTATAACGAATTACGCATAAATATTCTTTATATCAGTACTGCTTCCGGTGGTTATTCTAGTTCTTTTTATTTAACTTACTTCCAAGCATCGGCTAAAACTATCTACAGGCTGGGCGTTTCGCGAGTCGAATCGGCGCCAATGACATTGAGACTAACGTGTTTTCTTCAGATTGTTACATTCTCTTTTTATGGAATTGATCATAGATCGATATATCCAGCTGTGATTAATCTCACTTTGCCTAATTATGCTGGAGACTTATATACCGTTTCTAATGCCATTATCGACAGTGACCACAGTTGGTCTCTTTAAGTTGCTTGGGAAGTATGCAAGAATAACCTCTCCCCCACCCCACTTCCCATTTGAATTAATTTATATTGAATTATTATTTCTTTCTGCGACACTCTTCGAGCACCATTCAAAGGGATGGCCCTCTTCGTCAGTAGGATCATGAAATTATGTTATTTACAAGTCGATCCTTCAAAATCTGCCATCGACATGAAACAATCTATCGTACATCCTATCTAACAAAAAAATTTGGCATCGTACACTTTTTTATTCTTTCTTTCCCCCCCATCTCTCTTTTTGCTTCTAACGAACAACAGTGTTTATCCTTATAAACGATTTCTCCTATACTCGGAACTGTATTCGGAATTGATTAGTGCTTCGTGCCTAATTATGTATGTATTCTGTACTCTATTTTACTCACGTAATTGCCATACGAACATATACGAATAGATCAACGTGAACTGGATATCGATCTATTGATATATGTTCGCAGGATACAAATATAAAAGCTTTCAGTGATCCGTGAATGCGAACCAAAGCGCATCGACAGCAAAGAGTACTTGTACGGATGCTTGGCAGGTACGCCACAGAAATCGTGGGAAGAAAGTCTTCATCGAACTTTCACGAAGATTCACGAATACTCACGATTCACACACTGTGAATAAGAAATTCTTCAGTATCCATTCGTCGAGCCACTCATCGTTGCGCTAAGAAGACTCCTTTGTCGAGGAGCTTTTCTATCTCTGTTTTCCTCGAGGAAGCAAAATTTCTTTCCTCCACAAGAGAACTTCCGTTCCTTGAAAACTTTATAAACTTAATACCGTTCATTGTAACGATGCACCGAATGCACCCTGAACTCGGACGGATCGCAGCAACGTCTACTGGACGTCTTGATGTAAATTGAGAAAAGCCCTATGCCGGTGGTACGTCCTGTTTTATTTGCTTGAAGTAACCTCGTTCCTTGAGCAGATCGTCGAGCGCCTCCCGGGTATAATAAACGACAAAGTCAGTAGGAGCGACCCCCTCGAATACGGCGTACACCGAGGGCTTAAGATTGTAGAAGAAGAGGGGTTGTCCTCGCGCCGCAAAGTCCTTTGTCAAAGTCTCGATGACAGTAGCAGCCGTGAAATCAGCACCATAAATATGAGAGCAGTCGATGACCACAGGCGTCTCGACGCTACCTCCACGACGGCTGTATTTAGTAACCAGGTTCCGAACGTAATCCACCGATGGGAATATTAGGCAACGATCGGGCGTGAGCATTAGGTACTCAATTCCACGACACGTCTAGAAAATTAAATAGATGCAAATTGAATTGTAAACCGAAACAGTTTTTTTTTTCTTTTTTAATGAATTACATTCCTTAATCATGTATATGCTTACCAGGAGTTTTTCCACGGAGATCTTAGGCCTTGCCGCATGATACAGAATGAATAGTACGTTAATCCCAATACCGCAGAGAATTCCAATTTCCAGCTGAAGTACCAAACAGGCTATGAACGTACCCAGACCAGGTATAAGGTCGGATTCTGAAAAGACGATTTTACCAGCATATAAAAAGTGTTTCAAAGGCACGCCAGCAATGCGTGATATATGTGTCGTTGACGTGTACTTTTGGCATGTAAATATTTATATACAATAAGTATATGTAAATATATTAATGCACGTGATTCGGTAAAGATTTCACGTTTGATAAATTAGCCTGATTAAGCAACTACTCTCAGTATCTCAAGGAGATCCTGTCTACAGTGGATAAATAAGTCCCGAGACTTTTCACGACTATGTCACCGATGTCTCTTTTTATTGAAATTTCACAATTCGGACGTGTCGTTACTTATTAATGCGAATCATTATCATTCCAATACGGTCGTTTACCTTGATGCAAATTCAATAAGCCCTTCAGCTAGTCGCGCGGTACCAGGCGTTCCACTTTGCTATCGATTTTATATGGGGTCTCTCCTTTTCTCTTTTTACTTTTTTTTTTACTTAAGATCTTAACACATATACGTAGGTGGGTCGATCATGTAACGCGTTATGAAACTAATGGATTTCGGTCTGGACAATCGGAAAAATCGCTCACATGAATCTCTTGAAGTTGTCACTTATTGGGTGAGAAACCCGTTTGAGCTGAAGGCTGTTTAATATTTATTTAAAGATTAACTTCTTACTTTTCGTTCTCCACATTGGTTTTACAACCCTGACCTCCACCATGAAGATAACAGCAGCAATGATAATGGCTGCGAGAGACGCTTTTGGTATGTAGCTGAAATATGGCGTTAGGAACAACAGTGCCAGTATGACTAGGAGACCTGTAAGCAAATAAAAAAGTTGTTTCAATATTTAATAACCATATTTACATAATAACAAGCAAAAGCTTATGCTAATAAATTAAAATGATATTCTGACGTTTGAGTAACTGTGATATTTGACAAATTTCTAAGTGTTAATTAATTCGCGGTATTTTTTTTTTTTCAATTTACCTGTATACAAGCCTCCCATTGGTGTACGAACACCGGATGCATTGTTCACGGCACTTCTACTAAGAGATCCAGTTCCGGGAAAGGACTGGACAAACGAATTGCCTATATTTGACATTCCGATGGCTATCAGCTCCTGAGTAGCGTCCACGGACTTTCCATTGGCTGTAAGTGATTAATTAAAATTAGTTCCAGTACACGGGTTGACGTAAAGAGCAATGAGATTTTAATCGGAGCTTGAAAGCATATAAATCAATGCAATGATCAATATATTCATAAAAAAATGAAAGGCAATGCCACTCTCACCGAAAGCCTTGCAAATGGCAATGTCCTCCATCAGGGAGATAAGAGGCAGGACCAGAATTCCACTGCCAAGATTCGAACACATTTCCATGAAGGATACTGTAGTGTTATCGTCCTTTGTGTATCCGAATGGTGGCAATTGTACAGCAGGCATACCACCAGGTATATGGCCTAAAAATGTCAAAAAGGATATTCGTAATAAATTTCATCTACAAAGCTCACTTGATTTATCAAGAGATTAAACTAACCGATCAACTTGAATGGTGGATTAGCAGTGAAGCTGTATCCCAGGACGCCGCACACAACAACAAGTAGAGCATTTCGCGAGGTACCTGTCAGCCATAAGACTTTATTTACAATTCTGTGCTTCGTTGTACGTAGTTCCTCCTCCTCGGGACCGACTGTGATAGAAGCCACAATCTACAGCATTTAATAAGATTAAAAATTCTGATATACGACCGTAATCACTCTTCTTTATTTGATCATGAAAATTAAATTTACCCTAAGTATGAGAAGCACAGCTATACAGGAAGCTCCAAGTGTAGCATCCCAAGCGGAAGTGTTGTGAATATTTTCGGATATACTTGTCCACATTTGTATAAACGTAGATCCTTGAGCGGCGATACCCAGAATATCTTTTATTTGGGATGACACTATTATAAGGGCCACTGCTGACGTGAAGCCAGAGCTTACTGGACCAGATACAAAATCTATTAAGAATCCTAAAAAGAAAAAAAAATTCTTTTCTAAAGGCAACAATACGGTCAGACGCCGTCTGACTAGTTTCAAGGCATAACTACTACCAAGTCACAGTAAAGCCATTGATGCATCTCATTCAAGTATCTTATTAAAATAATATTTAAACCTATAACCACAATTGTAACTAAGTACAAGTGCTGCCAACCTACCAAGGCCAAATATGCCCATAAGTAACTCCACGAGACCAGCCAAAAAACAAAGAAGCACAGCATGTTGTGCGGGTGAGTCCAAATGGGCTACAGTTTGGTAAGTTAATAAGGACACTATGGCAGTGGGTCCCAGAGGTATATCCTTGCAGGATCCGAAGATGATGTAGATGAAGCATCCAAGAAAGCTACCGTACAATCCAAACTGCAAAACAGGCACAAGGTAAAGTATAAAATTTTATGTTACACGTTAAATACGAAGTGTCGTAAAGGTTTCGGATTTTCCTCAATGACTTCAATCATTAAACGAACCTCGGGCGATAATCCTGCCACGTTCGAGTAAGCCAACGATTGCGGAATTACAGTGAGTCCTACTGTGATACCAGCTACTAGATCACCTAGTGCATCCTGCCCGTTGTATCTTGGCAGCCATTTCAACACCGGCAGTCTCTTGTACAAGGTTTTCTTAGTGCAAACGGCCTTGGCGCGTCGCGACGCATAGCGCACGATTGAGTCGATTGCGCCGTCTTTCTGTTTCACGTCTTCATCCCCTGGTTCCTCCACCACTGTCAAAAATAATAAAATACCTCATCAGTTATATTCACTGCATCGACGCAAGATCAAAATAAAGAAAATTTAAGATGTCCAAATATTCTTTTAAGTAGATACAGAAAAATGAATACGACATTTTCTTTAGGTTCATTCCGTCTCTCTCTCGCTCTTTTTTTTTTCAAAAATCTCATTAATTCAATAGTTACGCGCTGTTATATCATTAGCATGCGGTACGACGGAAGGTGAACCAGTTTCTTCGCAAAAAATGTAAACTCGAATCGAAACTATGCAGAAAAGCAAAATGCTAATTTAATGAGAAACAAATTTTGTCTGCGGTCTGAACCGTATCTTATTATGTGCATGCTATGTAAATGTGAAATACAATTGTTTTATCAGATGTTGTAACAAGTACTTTTTTTTTGTAGCTTCAAGTAATGTATGTACACAGAATGAGTAATCTTTTTCATCTCATCGAATGACTGCTTGAGAAGTAAATTGAAAGAGAGAGACAAGTGCTTCATATGTTTACATTCGTATTATCACTTCGCACTATACAGTCCGCATATAGTCGGTTCTTACTTACTCTTGTGACATCCTGGTAAGACGTGTAAGAAAAATGATTCTAGTATTTATTTAGCTAATTTAAGCCACGCAAAGCGATTCTAACGTTAAAATGACTTAGTAAGTGTACGGTATATCTATATTTATTTTCTAATAAAAGTTCACTGCCATGAATTTAAATAATAATGTCTCCGGAAGACATTACGATAATTTTGAACATACCCAGAAAGGCGTTTATCGTTCAAAATTTTGATTATTAATAAAACCTGTCTATTTTTATGTTTTTTATTATTATACAACTATTTGAACTTACAGATGAAGTCGGATGATCCTTGTATCTCGCGATGTGGTCCATGCGAGTTATTGAGTGTCTGCGATCCATTCGAATGACCAAGATCGAGACTTCCACGTGATCTACTCAGAGCATGATTTATGTATCCTCCAGTGTCCTTACCAAGTCTATCGTCATCTGAGCTGTCGCCACCCTTCATTCTGTAAAAGAGCATTGTCATAAATTCAAAAATCGCGCCACAAGATAAATAGGTTTTTCATCATCTTTTTGATACCTTTCAAAGATCTACAATATTTTGTTTTTTAATAAAGAATCTTCAACACAGACAGATTTCCAACAACGAATCGCTCAACGACGTATTCGACAATCGCATTGCTCATTTCTCTCATTGACTTTTCGATAAATCGTTAGCCGCCATATTGTTGCGTCACCGCTGACAATTTACGATTGGCACGTGATTGTAGATCGGGCGGGAAATACGAAGGGACTATTAATTCGGCCATGAACCCTATTTGTTTGTATCAGAGCAATCGAAGCACGGGTCGTTCTTCTCTTGCGCGACAGACTATCCGCCATTATTATTGTCGTTTCAGCGTTTATTTATATTGAAATGCGTGTGAATTCTTTTAAATCTGGTTTAATCGCGTGGCATAGATCTCTGACGATTACGTCCGACTCTCGTGCGATAAATCATACGTGACGTAATGTCTATCAGTCTGTATATTAAGGATACGTGTTATTTTGTCATAGGCACTGAACCTTCTCGATTTTCAAAAATTCTCGACTTATCTAACAAACGTATGACAACTGAAAATCTCGTTACTGAAACGTCCAAGTTTATTATTTTGTATGAATTATTTGTATTCGTCTGCTAAATACAATTCAAATACAAAAACATCAATGCTAACAACTTATCACGCCATCCTCATTGGCTGCTTGAATTAAGATATTTCAGGTTAGTTTTCATTTTTTCGATAAAATCTTCTCGACTCGTGTATTTAAATATCAAATAAGACATTCAAAATGAGCAATTTGAACAACTACTGACGTTAATCGAAACGTTCAAATTTGACAGGTGAAAAATCTACAGAATTCATGACTATAGATACACATACATTCGCTACGGAACGATCGAGGGCTAATCAATATTATCGTCACTGAAATTCCGAGAAAATACATTCAGTACTGTTTTAACGGTAAACTCTAAAATATCGACCATTAAAAGCGCCAATCAATTAACCAAAGACTCGTAAAGTCAGGAAAAACCATACCGCAACATGGCCGCCGGCAAACGGAATACCGCTTATCTACGAGTCACTAAAATAGAAAAAAAAAGGGAAGGAAATCTGTTACCCACGTACTACGTCAAGTTAACGTTTATGAATATTCCTAACAATTTAAAAGGTGAAAAAAAAATGGCTCCATAGAATTCCAATAGCTGACGATTAACCGAATATCGAAGAATTCAATCTCTAATATTTATTGTAAAGTACAAGCCGAACGACTCAATGAAAAATGGCGACCATGGGAAAAATAGTAGCGTCCTCTGACTTTAACGAAAATGAATTAATTAAAAAAATTGATTGCCGTGTGTATATTTTGATCGTAAAAATTGATTATCATAATGAATCAATTAGTTGGCTACTATTTTGTATTACAAAACAAAAAATGTGACTATCATATATATATACACACACATGTGTGGACGGGATAAGCAAGAGCACGTGCTATTGACGAGGCTACGTCAAAGAGAGTCAGAGACAGAATGACAGAGACGCTCGTAGCGTCATGTTTCTCATGCGCATATATAAAAGTGTGTCGAGTCTCGAGACTCGAGTCATGTGAGTGATACTTTTTTTTTTACATTCTTTGTACTGGACTACACTTATCCGACGAGGAATAACAATATAATTCAGAGAACAGGTGTGTGAACGCGTGTCGGTCACGTGTTGGCAAAAGTGGGCAATCCTGATTTCGCGAGACCAATTTATTGCTTAGATTGAAATTGCGTCTTTGATGACGTCTACGGTATATAATTATTCACCTATATATATATATAAATTCACAATTAGGATTTTCCTTGTATTTAGCATTTTCGCTCTACCGCATCGAACGTCCGTATACGTGACGTCAGCATCTAATTAATCCAATAATAAAAAGATTCAAAACCGCATACAATTTTTAATTTATTTTCCTACTAAAAATTAGACACGACTGTGTTTAGAGCAACTGTCATCGGTTTCCTTGGGGGGAGGGGAAAAATGAAACAGCAAAACAAGGCGACATTATGCAGCGGCCATTGAAAGGATAATCATGGCGACTGTAAAATTTGACCCCAATCCTTTTTGTTGAAGGACGATTCTGCAAAGCTCGTCGTGGCCTTATTGATTTACGTCACTGATATATACAGGGTTATTCAGGACTGGTATACCATAGGAAATTAGACCGTCTGTGGTACAATCACCTTCGGGTTGGGGCGATACTCCTGAATCATCCTGTACAGTATTGCCAACACAGTGTCAGCTTCGAAATGATTAAAGCATTGTCAGCAGCCATGATATACATAGGCACTTTTCAGTATAGAAGGACAAGGCAATGTGTCATGTGGCTGGTTGTACACGGTAAACAAATAACTGAAGCAATCACTTATTAAGGCTGTCCAAGGGATTAGATAAAGTTTCAGTATTCAATTCAAATACCTAAATGGGGTACGTTCCGAAATTGACTGTCAGTACTGAGAGAATAATTGTATTTCTCTTAGATGCATACAGATAAATAAAGACCAACGTTGCCCGCAGTACTGACAGTGAATTTTGGAAAGTAACCATAGTAAACTAGCCTAAGCACTGATTGGCGGTAAAATCAAAACACTAATATATATTTTTATGAAAATTTTAGGATATATGTTTCTTGGACATTATCATCATTTGAAATTCTATCATTCTATTGCTGGTATCGTTTAAAGTACTCTACACTGTGACAATGATCATCGACCGCCATATTGCATGATGTAAACTGATTACTGCAATCAATGATTGTTCGCCATTTTAAAAAATTTTTAATTTGCCTTGTCTTTTAACTAGTTATGACTCTTTTCAACGATCGTTATACAGCATGATTATCGTGATGACTGTAATCATTTGACACCGTGCTGTTGAATGTTAAGAGTCAATTAAGCGGCTCGGATTTGAAAAGCATACTTTTAATTTTGTCAATTCAAACTGCAAAAATGTCTTCTTGCGTATTTCGAGTGTCTATGATCAATATATAAGACAAGTCAGGCATAGCGATCGAAATATTTCTGTTACGACCATTTTTAGGCAGGACCGCATGTCGCGTCGTTGAGAGTAGTCTTGTTCTTTTTATTATGATAAATTATTTTTCATTTCTCTCTTCCGAAGAGAAGATCCATTCTTACTTCGTAAGATTTTATGCGTTTCACGATGCGTCACGTGCATAACGGTAGCACTGATCTAGGTGTGCAGCTATGTACCGGGTGTTACGTAAGTAGAGTGAAGATATTGAAATGGCTAAACACCTATTATTTTATGTAAGACCTGGGGTTTCGTAACTTTTTAGATTTTATTGTAATGCGCCACGTCGATCAATACGAGAGCCAAACGCGTGCGAATGCTCCTTTACGATTTCCGCCTGACAGTAAATAATACATACGTATTTCAAGTAAAAAAGAAAAACGTTAAATTCAATCAATCAAGATTAAGCACAATCGTACCATCAGTTATTATTTTATTAAATGGTATTAATCATTAATCATCAATCAGGTCGTTCCATCGTGCCTTTCGTACCCTGTCATCGTACAGTCCTGACGTAGATACTCCCTTATAATAAATAGCGTCATAAAACGATAGCGCAAGATCATTAAAAGTTTGTCACTGTGTTCCCGGAATCATTCAGGAAACTAACGGTACCAGGTAAAGTAATACGAGGAAAGAGGAAATACGAAGGTACGAACGTATGGAAGTGAAAAGGAACGAAAAAAATGTATTTTCAAGAATGATATTTCACAAGCATTCCTAACCTGTAACAGTTGGTGATTTCGAAAGCTGCTGGCCGCCAATTCGCACGTTAACGATAGACTTACGCGAACTTTCATGTTGCTTTTTGAAATCAAGCATTCTCGAGGATTGCTGATCAATAAACCAATTAGTACGAGTGACGCTAGTCAATCGAATCAACTCGTGACTACTAGCTGATCTTAACTGCCGTCTAAAGAGAATCGTGTTTGTCTTCTGCTAGAATGGAACCTGAATCAAAATGTCTTCCGCCCTTGCAATTCGAGCTAAGCTTCCTCTATGGAATTTTCATTGTGCTGAGAAAATCCAACCGACGTCATTGTTTGATTATGATTAATGGCCCTCGATAAAGATTTATTAATTATTCATAGGTGACCATAGCAGATTTCCGTTACACCAATGGAGCAAAGACGCCGTGATCTATGGGCGGGAAATTTGAATAATCAATTTCGTAAGCTTACATCATTTTATCGGTAATGACTCCTGCACGACTTCGGTCTAAGTATTATGAGTAAATTAGCATGACTATCATAGCAGATCGTAGTTACACGATACGTGTGCATAGAATATAAGCGTGCGCTCAAGACCGAGTGGATAAATGTAATATTTACAATTGAAAACCGATAGTAGAATACATAACGCTATACTATAGATAGTGCAGTGTTGTTTAAATATTGAAGGAAACATTAAAGCAACTGGAATTGATTTGATCGTCATTATAATCATCCACCCCCTATCGCTTGAGTCATAATCGTTCTAATGACTTTACCATAGTAATGAGCCAACCAAAAAAAATTCTTGGCATCGTCAAAAGTCAATGGCTGCCGAAACTAATTTTTCAACTTTTCAAGGCATTGGTTTGTAGATATAGATATAGACGATTCAGTCAATGCGAAAAGTCAATGTAAATGCTAATTACCGTTCGAGCAATTACCTTACGGTTGTAATTGTAACGGTCGCGATTACGAAAGACAATGGCGATAATTTCTTTTGAATTTGTGCGCACAATGTAGAAGGAGTTTCGCCTGCATTTCTTTTGTCCTTTCTATTTTCTATTCGTTTCACTTCCTTTTGCATTCCTTTCCTTCGCGTTACTCAACGTTCAAGGATCACGGCGTCGTTCGTGAATTTCACGAAAGGTCACGGAAACGACCGAATGACTTCTAACGACTGCCTATTGTTGTCTAGCAGAAATGCGAACGTGTTGGACATCAATTACGCGTCTAGCGAAACCGACGCCACGCGTCTCGCATAGTAGTAAACGAATCGATAGCGCAATTCGATAGGCCAATTATCTACGATCCAGATGATTCGACGTGCTTATTACTAGATCGTTCGATCGAGGCTAATAGCTAATTCACATGCGTAAAATCATTATTCTTTAAAAGTCGGCGTATTCCTACGGACGTCAAAGAAAAAAAATCTTTAAGGGACAAAGATAAATAAAAAAAAATTCGAAAAATAATCTTCGTTGATTTTCCCATGAATTCCACGAAAATGTCCTATCAGGTATTCGTCATCAAACGACGTTACGAAATTCGCGGATTAACGAGTCCTGTAAAATCGGCAAGAAACTGTTAATAAGCGTGCAATAAAACTTTGATCCTTTCTTTATCAGACATGACGAAATAATTTCTTTTACAATCTCATTGTCGTAAAAACCCTTATCTTACAACAATACGTTCCAACGGTCGCAAAATACAGTAATAAATAAATATCGATCGCTTCGAACGATAGCATTAAAAATTCGCCATTTCTTACCTATAAATTCGTATCGATCCTTCGCGACGTCTTTAACAAGAGAACCACCGTATTTCTTGACGAAAAAAAAAAGTTTTCTCAAAAATTCGTAACTCAAAATCAATTCTGTCCAAACGTTAAATATCGACGTAACGATTTTTCTTTTAATTCGACTTATTTAACGACGCATCATTATTAATATAATTATTGTCTTTATTATTATCATTAATATTGTTATATATCATCTGCACTCGACGATCATCTTCGATCAAGATAAATATAAAAAAAAAATCGAAAAGACGAGTGTCAAAAAATTAATGAAAAAAAATTGTTCCACAAGCACCGCTAAATGTTCCAACGCGAGTCTCTATGACGTCACGACCATACGATCGGGACGCGTTTCAAAGCGTCGCGACGGTTCACAAGCAATACAAATCTCGATGATCTCTTCTATATCGATGAGCCTCACCTCGCACTCTCGCTGCAGAAAGGAAACAGAACGGACCGTCCGGGCTTGTATCCTCGCGTCGCGATTCTCCAACGCTAAGAAAACTGAGTTCACGCGGGTGCGCGCTTCGCCATATAAACGGCAGAGCAGTTCCCCACGTGTTTCCTAGTATCTCGAGGCAACCCCCCCGTTTCTGACGTCACTGGTGAACAAACCAATCAGGACGGTGACTTAAGACTTATTTACATAGCAAGCTGCTTGCTTCTTAATGGGCTGTAATAATCAAGATTTGACGAACCGTTGACAAAATCGCGTGATTCATAATGAAAAATTTTGAAAAATATTACGAAATTTATTACTTTTTTTTAATACGTCATATCCTTTCACCATTAAACAAACCGAATCGAACAATGTTTAATTGCAGCTTTGTCGTATACACCAAAAACCTATTCCTAGAAAATTATGAAAAATCCTCTTTATCCTCAAGTCAACGATACAAGTTCCTTTCCAAACAGGAAAGGTGATTGGTTTCACATGAAACTTGTGGTATTTCCTTAAACACGCGTAACGTATCATCCTTTTACACATATGGAAACACCTTATGTTTTTTGTTGTACGTAAACCTATAAATATATCCATCGTATATTTTGGGGACAATTTGAGTTATATACTAACTACTTTGAGGACATTTGTATACTT